>MU249617.1:3119432-3420545 GCA_018977245.1 Lethenteron camtschaticum | reverse complement strand
TAAGGAGTAGTTAGTGAGTAAGGAGTTGTTAGTGAGTAAGGAGTTGTTAGTGAGTAAGGAGTTGTTAGTGAGATAAGGAGTTGTTAGTGAGTAAGGAGTTGTTAGTGAGTAAGGAGTAGTTAGTGAGTAAGGAGTTGTTAGTGAGTAAGGAGTAGTTAGTGAGTAAGGAGTTGTTAGTGAGTAAGGAGTTTTAGTGAGTAAGGAGTAGTTAGTGAGTAAGGAGTTGTTAGTGAGTAAGGAGTAGTAGTTGAGTAAGGAGTTGTTAGTGAGTAAGGAGTTGTTAGTGAGTAAGGAGTTGTTAGTGAGTAAGGAGTTGTTAGTGAGTAAGGAGTTGTTAGTGAGTAAGGAGTTGTTAGTGAGTAAGGAGTTGTTAGTGAGTAAGGAGTAGTTAGTGAGTAAGGAGTTGTTAGTGAGTAAGGAGTAGTTAGTAAGGAGTTGTTAGTGAGTAAGGAGTTGTTAGTGAGTAAGGAGTTGTTAGTGAGTAAGGAGTTGTTAGTGAGTAAGGAGTTGTTAGTGAGTAAGGAGTTGTTAGTGAGTAAGGAGTTGTTAGTGAGTAAGGAGTTGTTAGTGAGNAAGGAGTTGTTAGTAAGTAAGGAGTTGTTAGTAAGTAAGGAGTTGTTAGTAAGTAAGGAGTTGTTAGTAAGTAAGGAGTTGTTAGTGAGTAAGGAGTAGTTAGTGAGTAAGGAGTTGTTAGTAAGGAGTTGTTAGTGAGTAAGGAGTTGTTAGTAAGTAAGGAGTTGTTAGTAAGGAGTTGTTAGTAAGTAAGGAGTTAGTAAGTAAGGAGTTGTTAGTAAGTAAGGAGTTGTTAGTAAGTAAGGAGTTGTTAGTAAGTAAGGAGTTGTTAGTAAGTAGTTGTTAGTGAGTAAGGAGTTGCTAGTAAGTAAGAGTTGTTAGTGAGTAAGGAGTTGTTAGTAAGTAANGAGTTGTTAGTAAGTAAGGAGTTGTTAGTAAGTAAGGAGTTGTTAGTAAGGAGTTGTTAGTAAGGAGTTGTTAGTAAGTAAGGAGTTGTTAGTAAGTAAAAAGTTGTTAGTAAGGAGTTGCTAGTAAGTAAAGAGTTGTTAGTGAGTAAGGAGTTGTTAGTAAGGAGTTGTTAGTAAGTAAGGAGTTGTTAGTAAGTGAGTTGTTAGTAAGTAAGGAGTTGTTGTAAGTATAGAGTTGTCCCTTGCATTTACTCGAAACGTGGTTCGATGGATGGCTGCGCCATCGATCGAACCACGTCGTGTGATCGGCATCGCGCTCTCTGAAGGTGAATGCCTTCAGGGAAGTCGTGTATTGCCAATTATGGACTCGGACTATTGTCCTATCATCTCATAGAGTCCCTGGCGCATAATAATATGTTACACAGTGGCAGTGGGGTCGCAAAATGCAGATTTATTACTAATCCTTAATTTCGATCGGATCATTGGGGGGCACGTGCCACCCCCCACTCGATAATTGGCTGGTGACACGATTCTAGGTCTGTGTTATTTATTTTTAAAAATACATATATTTTTACTACTACGCGTGTTCACTCAGGAGAGATCCTCATTGAGTCTCAAGACTCTAGTTCAGGAGGGTGCTGGCAGGTCTTCGCAGCTGGAGAGGCGATGCCGCTGCTGCTGCTGCTACTGCTGCTACTGCTGCTCCTGCTGCTGCTACTGCTGCTGCTGCTACTGCTGCTGCTCCTGCTGCTGCTGCTCCTGCTGCCGCTGCTGCCGCTGCTACCACTGCGTCATCCCCCTTTTGAGTCGTTTGCTGGCAATCTTTCAGCATTAGGATACTTTGGCCAACACGGACTCCACTGTGCGTGTGTGCGTGTGGGTTTAGCGATGGGAGAAAAAACGGAGAACCCGCCAGCAGAGCCATGCAGAACAGCGGCGGAGAATGTACAAACTCCCCTCACTCGCACACACAAAGACAAAGATCCCCGTGTAGCCTGAACAGACTGTTGGGGCAAATGCTGTTAAAGAGCAGCACCTGTGAAGGCCGGAACGGCGCACGAGGGGGTGGGTGGCGAGCACCACGCCCAGCCGCCTTTGTCTCCCCAGTGGCGATGTTTAAACACTGCACCAGGTACTCATGTTGAGGCTGAGTCGACCTAGGGAGGCCCAGGAGCAGTTCAGATAATCGTCACCGGTGTTGGCCGTGAGCGGGGATCGAACCCGGGTCGCCGGGTTCGTAGCGCAGCGTAGCACTAACCGCTACGCCACCGCTCCCCACGCAAACCCGCTCACTCTCACAACACTCTCACAACACTCGCACACACTCGCGCAAACACTCGCGCAAACACTCGCGCGTAATGACACACTCGCTCACACTCTGCGGCCACAGGCGGTGGACGCAACACAAACTCCGGACAGAACGGAGCCCCGAGTCGAGAGTCGAACCCAGCCCCTACTTGCTGCGAGGCGCAAGCGAGCGCCGCCACCGCCGCCATCCACTCGGCCGGCCCGACTCGGTCGCCGGTTCAAACGGCGCGCAATGTGGATCCTGGCCGTGCGCGTGACCAGCGGCTTCCTGACGATGCGAAACCGCAAAACGCGTCGCCTGGAAACCCTCTAAAGGAGTGGGGCGGGGCTATACAATGATTATTAAACACATTTTTGTCTGTTGACTTAAAGCTTCCGTGACTGCAGGAATTCATATTCTTTGGGTCTTTCGGTAAAGTCACGTAGAGAGGTTGAAAGAAAATAACAAAAAATAACAAAAAACTATGACGATCGTTTGTGTTGCGATCGAACCGTCGAAGTTTTTTGTTATTTTCTTTGAACCTATCTACGTGACCTCACCGAAAGACTCAAGGAACACACTTTTTTTAGTATTTTACCACGTAAGGCCCACTGAGCTATCAGCTTCTGTTTCAGAAGCGACCTGGCCACAGGGAGACGTGGCTTATCGTCGTGTGTGGAAATTTATATCAACACCTAAATACTCTAAACGCGTCACACGTTCATTCTAAACGTGGAGGGGAAAACCGGAGGACCCGGAGAGAAAACTGAGAATATACAGCAGGCGTCAGGGTCGGGGCTTCAACGCACGACCTCCTGTGCACCATGCGAGGTCGTTAGCATCTCACCCCCAAGACGAATTGCCCCCCCTGCTCCCCACAAACCACCCCGTGACGGGGACCGGAGGCACGCAGGCGTGCGGTGAATGAGTGAATGAGTGAGCAAGTGAGTGAGCGAGTGAGCGAGTGAGGGAATGAGTGAGTGAGCAAGTGAGTGAGCGAGTGAGCGAGTGAGCGAATGAGTGAATGAGTGAGCGAGTGAGTGAATGAGCGAGTGAGTGAATGAGCCAGTGAGCCAGTGAGTGAGTGAGTGACCGATTGAGTGAATGAGTGAGTGAGCGAGTGAGCGAGTGAGTGAGTGAGCGAGTGAGCGANTGAGCGAGTGAGTGAGCGAGTGAGCGAGTGAGCGAGTGAATGAGCGAGTGAGTGAGTGCAACCGCCCGCTCACCTGCAGATCCGAGACATGTCGGCGCAACTCCTCCAGCTGCTGCTGCTGCCACGCAACCACGCCGGCCTCGTCCACGGAGGCCCCGGGCGGCCACTGTGCGGCCGGCGCCCCGAAGCCGACTCCGGCTCGCAGGCCCAGCGCCACCACCTGCTGCTGCTGATGATGCTGCTGCAGCTGCTGCTGCTGCTGCTGTTGTATCTGCTGCTGATGCATCTGTTGCTGATGCATCTGTTGCTGATGCTGCTGGTGCAACTGTTGCTGCTGCTGCTGCTGTTGCTGCTGCTGTTGCTGCTGTTGCTGCTGATGCTGCCCATGGGAGGCGAAGCGGCCGAGAGGAGGTTTACTCTCCGGCATCGGCGCGAAGCCCACGGCGCCGCCGTCCGTGCCGCCGGCGCCCCGTTCGGCCGGCGAGCGGACGCCGCCGGCGCTCCTCGACGCCGGCGCCGCCAACTCCGCTTCCGAGGACTCGTCCCCGCTGCGCGCCCGCCCGGCGTCGAGTCCGACGCTTCGCCGGCGCCGCCGCTGCCGTGCAGCCGCGTCAGCGACGACCACTTCTTGTGCAGCGAGCGCGCCGCCGCCGCCGCCACCGCGGCGACGTCGCCCGGCCTCCGCCGGTTCCCGAGCGGGGGGCCCGCTCCTGGCTCCGAGAGCCGCCGGCGCCTCCTCCTCCGCCCCGGTGAAGGCCGGCGGCCCCCGTCGGCGACGTCTCTCCCGCGAGGGGCCCCGGGCCCCCGGCCGGCGAGGCACGAGCGGGAGGCGCGCTCCTTGCCGGGCCGCCCCTCCCGCTCGGCGCGCGACGAGGGGGCGGCCGCCGAGGCCTCGGGGTCGCGGGCGGCGCGGAGCGGGCGGCCCGCGGGGCCCGGGGCGCCCGTGCGGGAACGCCGGCGGCCGCACGACAAGTGGCCGGGGGAGACCTGGGGCGGTGCACGAGCCAAGGGACCAGGAGGCGGGGAGGGTGTGTGGTGACGATTATCTGAACCGGTCCTGGGACTCGCGCTAGGTCGACTCAGCCTCAAAATGAGCAACCGGTGCGGAGTTTAAACATCGCCGCTGGGGAGACAAAGGCGACCGGGCGTGGGGCTGGCCACCCACCCTCCGTGTGCCGTGCCGGCCTTCGTAGGTGCTCGCTAACAGCACTTCCCGTCGAGTGGTGAGTGGGGTGGTGAGTGGGGTGGTGAGTGTGGTGGTGAGTGGGTGGTGAGTTGGTGGTGAGTGGGGTGGTGAGTGGGGTGGTGAGTGGAGTGGTGAGTGGGTGGTGAGTGTGGTGGTGAGTGTGGTGGTGAGTGGAGTGGTGAGTTGGGTGGTGAGTGGGGTGGTGAGTGGGGTGGTGAGTGGAGTGGTGAGTGGGTGGTGAGTGGGGTGGTGAGTGGGGTGGTGAGTGGTGGTGAGTGGGTGGTGAGTGGGTGGTGAGTGGGGTGGTGAGTGGAGTGGTGAGTTGGGTGGTGAGTGTGGTGGTGAGTGTGGTGGTGAGTGGAGTGGTGAGTTGGGTGGTGAGTGGGGTGGTGAGTGGGTGGTGAGTGGGTGGTGAGTGGGTGGTGAGTGGGGTGGTGAGTGGGTGGTGAGTGGGTGGTGAGTGGGTGGTGAGTGGGGTGGTGAGTGGGGTGAGTGGGTGGTGAGTGGGTGGTGAGTGGGGTGGTGAGTGGGTGGTGAGTGGGTGGTGAGTGGGTGGTGAGTGTGGTGGTGAGTGGGTGGTGAGTGGAGTGGTGGTGAGTGGGTGGTGAGTGGGTGGTGAGTGGTGGTGAGTGGGTGGTGAGTGGGTGGTGAGTGGGTGGTGAGTTGGGTGGTGGGTGAGGGGTGGTGAGTGGGTGGTGAGTGGAGTGGTGAGTGGGTGGTGAGTGGGTGGTGAGTTGGGTGGGAGTTGGGTGGTGAGTGGGTGGTGAGTGGGTGGTGAGTGGGTGGTGAGTGGGNTGGTGAGTGGGTGGTGAGTGGGGTGGTGAGTGGGTGGTGAGTGGGTGGTGAGTGGGTGGTGAGTGGGTGGTGAGTGGGTGGTGAGTGTGCTGGTGAGTGGGGTGGTGAGTGGGTGGTGAGCGTGGTGGTGAGTGGGTGTTGAGTGGGTGGTGAGTGGGTGGTGAGTGGGTGGTGAGTGTGGTGGTGAGTGTGGTGGTGAGTGGGTGGTGAGTGGGTGGTGAGTGGGGTGGTGAGTGGGTGAGTGGGTGGTGAGTGGGTGGTGAGTGGGGTGGTGAGTGNGGTGGTGAGTGGGTGGTGAGTGGGGTGGTGAGCGGGATGTGAGCGAGGTGGTGAGCGGGTGGTGAGCGGGTGGTGAGCGAGGTGGTGAGCGGGGTGGTGAGTGGGGTGGTAAGTGGGGTGGTGAGTGGGTGGTGATGGGGTGGTGAGTGTGGTGAGTGGGGTGGTGAGTGGGTGGTGAGTGGGGTGGTGAGTGGGCTGGTGAGTGCGGTGGTGATTGGGTGGTGAGTGGGCTGGTGAGTGGGGTGATGAGTGGGTGGTGAGTGGGGTGGTGAGTGGGGTGGTGAGTGGGGTGGTGAGTGGGCTGNTGAGTGGGGTGGTGAGTGTGGTGGTGAGTGGGTGGTGAGTGGGTGGTGAGTGGGTGGTGAGTTTGGTGGTGAGTGGGGTGGTGAGTGGGTGGTGAGTGGGGTGGTGAGTGTGGTGTGTGGGGTGGTGAGTCGGTGGTGAGCGTGGTGGTGATGGGGTGGTGAGTGTGGTGGTGAGTGGGCTGGTGGTTTGGTGTGAGTGGGTGGTGAGTGGGCTGGTGAGTGGGTGGTGAGTGGCCTGGTGAGTGGGGTGGTGAGTGTGGTGGTGAGTGAGTGGGGTGGTGAGGGTGGTGGTGAGGGTGGTGGTGAGTGGTGGTGAGTGGAGTGAGTGAGTGGGGTGGTGAGTGTGGTGGTGAGTGGGTGGTGAGTTTGGTGGTGAGTGGGGTGGTGAGTGGGNTGGTGAGTGGGGTGGTGAGTGGCTGGTGAGTGGGGTGGTGAGTGTGGTGGTGAGTGGGCTGGTGAGTGGGGTGATGAGGGTGGTGGTAAGGGTGGTGGTGAGTGGAGTGGTGAGTGGGGTGGTGAGTGGATGGTGGGTGGGCTGGTGAATGGGGTGGTGAGCGTGGAGGTGAGTGGTGGTGGTGAGTGGGGTGGTGAGGGTGAGCGAGGTGGTGAGCGTGGTGAGGGTGAGTGAGGTGGTGAGCGAGGTGGTGAGTGGGCTGGTGGTGTGGTGGTGAGTGGGCTGGTGAGGGGTGGTGAGTGCGGTGGTGAGCGAGGTGGTGAGTGGGGTGGTGAGTGCAGTGGTGAGCGAGGTGGTGAGTGGGGTGGTGAGTGCGGTGGTGAGCGAGGTGGTGAGTGGGCTGGTGAGTGCAGTGGTGAGCGAGGTGGTGAGTGGGGTGGGGAGTGCGGTGGTGAGCGAGGTGGTGAGTGGGTGGTGAGTGCGGTGGTGAGCGAGGTGGTGAGTGGGCTGGTGAGTGGGGTGGTGAGTGCAGTGGTGAGCGAGGTGGTGAGTGGGTGGTGAGTGGGGTGGTGAGTGGATGTGGTGAGTGGGTGGTGAGTGGGTGGTGAGTGTGGTGGTGAGCGAGGTGGTGAGTGGGTGGTGAGTGGGGTGGTGAGTGGGGTGGTGAGCGAGGTGGTGAGTGGGCTGGTGAGTGGGTAGTGAGTGGGGTGGTGAGTGGGGTGGTGAGTGGGTTGGTGAGTGTGGTGGTGAGCGAGGTGGTGAGCGAGGTGGTGAGTGTGGTGGTGAGTGTGGTGGTGGTGAGGGTGAGCGAGGTGGTGAGCTGCCGCGTACCGGCGAGGGCGGTGAGGGCGGCGTGCCGGCCAGGGTGGCGCTGGGCATGACGTGCGCCGTGGGGATCGGCGCCAGCGAGCGGATCGGCTTGAAGGAGAAGCCGCTGCTGCCGCTCGACACGCTGCACCGGTCTGGAGGGCGACACCGCCACACGGCACGTTCACTCACCACCACCACCACGCTCACCACCACCACCACCACCACCACCACCACCACGTTCACCACCACCACCACGTTCACCACCACCACCACCACACTCACCACCACCACCACGTTCACCACCACGTTCACTCACCACCACCACGCTCACTCACCACCACGCTCACCACCACCACCACGTTCACTCACCACCAACGCTCGCTCACCACCACCACGTTCACTCACCACCACCACCACNACGCTCACTCACCACCACCACGTTCAGTCACCACCACCACCACCACGTTCACTCACCACCACCACCACCACCACGCTCACTCACCACCACCACAACCACCACGCTCGCTCACCACCACCACGTTTCACTCACCACCACCACGCTCACTCACACCACCACGCTCACCACCACCACCACGTTCACCACCACCACCACCACGTTCACCACCACCACCACGTTCACTCAACACCACCACCACCACACTCACCACCACCACCACGTTCACTCAACACCACCACCACCACGTTCACTCAACACCACCGCCACCACCACGCTCGCTCACCACCAACGCTCACTCACCACCACGCTCACTCACCACCACGCTCACTCACCACCACCACATTCACTCACCACCACCACGCTCGCCACCACAACCACGTATGTTAGCGAGCGAGCAATTGGCCTTCGTGAGCCAATGGGTAAGCGACCGTACGCAAAATCTTACGCGGACACACACACACTCACACACTCGACAAACACACGCTCACACACACACACGCGCGCACACACACACTCGCACACTCGCGCGGGAACTCAGCGCTGCGTCCACGGAGATCGCTTTCATTGCCAGTGCCAACACGGACCGAGCGCGGCGCCCCCGCCACGCAGCCATCCACTGCCGGGCGGAGGCCTCCCCTTGCCGCCGTCGTCGTGCCGGCGGGCACGAGGTCGCCGCTCGTTCGCTCGCTCCCCCCGCCCCCCAACTTTGCCTAACGACTGCCGCTGCCTGTAGCAGCTGCTGGGCACGGCGGTCGCTAACCAGGCTCAAACCTGCTCAGCTCGCCAGATCGGGGATTTCGTCGTAGGCGCTCGCGTGTGTGTGTGTGTGCGTGCGTTCGTGTGTGCGTTCGTGTGTGTGTGTGTGTGCCTGCGTGCGTTCATGTGTGCGTGTGTGTGCGTGTGTGTGTGCGTGCGTTTGTGTGTGTGCGTTCGTGTGTGCGTGCGTTCGTGTGTGTGTGTGTGCGTGCGTGCGTTCGTGTGTGCGTTCGTGTGTGTGTGCATGCCTTCGTGTGTGTGTGTGGCGTTCGTGTGTGCGTTCGTGTGTGTGTGCGTGCGTGCGTGTGTGCGTGTGCGCAACATCGCGGCCAGAACAACAAGGGCCCGCACGGTTTTTAGTTTTGATCTGGTTATATATTTATTTACGTAGTCCAATCGTGTGAAGGACCGGCCGGTGGGGGGGGGCGCTGGTCCAGTGCCAGCCCGCACTGACCAGCGCGGTGAAGTATGGTCAAACGACCCCCCACGACCGACAACGATGGCCTACACTCAGCGGCGGGCCGACAAAGCAGCCGCCGCCGCCGTGCATCGGCCGCTGTGTGACCTGCCCACAAAGTGGTACTTATTTTATCGACCCCAGAGGGATGATGGGCTGAGTCAATGAGAGAACCGGCGGGCCCTCGTTCCACCGCGGGAGGGAAGCCGGTGGAAGGGGACGTCCATTTGCGTTTTTTCAAATCATCTTTTTTGACGAAGATTGTTTTGCCAGACAAGGCCCTACTGAGTTGTGTAGCTCTTTTTCAGAAGTGACCTGCCCACAACTGATAGCTCAACCAAGTGGATTGTCATCATCACGTGGAAATGTGATAGAGTGACGTTCATTCTAAATGTGGAGGGAAAAACCGGAGGACCCGGAGAAAAGTCCACGCGACCGCGGGGAGAAAGAGAGACAGCAAACTCCAAATATACAGCAGGCGTCAGGGTCGGGATTGAACCCACGACCTCCTGCACGCCAGGCGAGGTAGTNCATCTCCTAGCCACCGTGATGATGATGAGAGGCACGAAAACTCCAAATATACAGCAGGCGTCAGGATCGGGATCGAACCACGAACTCCTGCACGCCAGGCGAGGTAGTTAACATCTCCTAGCCACCGTGATGATGATGAGAGGCACGAAAACTCCAAATATACAGCAGGCGTCAGGATCGGGATTGAACCCACGACCTCCTGCACGCCAGGCGAGGTAGTACATCTCATAGCCACCGTGCGCCCTTCCTCCTCCACCAACCCGAACTAACCGGCGTGGTCAAGCAACCAGGCATAGGGGGGGGATGTAGAGGCCTTCATCCGCAGTGGATTGACAAAGGAAGTCGATTATGGACATTGGCCCCGCTGTTGTGATCAACGCATCCCGGTTCCTGTCGGCCGAGTCCCTGGGAGCAAGTCGACTCCACGCGAAAGCTCCGCTCGTCCGGGGTCAACGCTACGCCGTTAGCGTGACCCCGCGAGCCTGCGTGACGGACGGAGCCAATGTGTACACACACACGTACAAAGACAAAGATCCCCGTATAGCCTTAACAAACTGCAGGGGGCAAGTGCTGTTAGCGAGCACCTACAAAGGCCGGCACGGCACACGAGGGGGTGGGTGGCCATCACCACGCCCGGCCCCTTGTCTCCCCAGTCACATGTTTACACACCGCACCAGGTACTCATTTCAGGCTGAGTCGACCTAGGGAGGCCCTGGACCGATTCATGTGTTGGCCTACGGAATCGAACCCGGGTGGCTGGGTTCGTAGCGCAGCGCGCTAACCGTACACCGCCACGGACCACANGTACACACACACTACCACCACCCACAACCACGTACACNCACCACGTACACACACCACACCNCACATTGTTAACACACTCACCCGCACGTACTCTGCAGCGCCACAACGATGCCCACCGACGTACAGACCACACACACACGCACACACACGACACACACAAAGCCAAAAAAAACTTAAAGCCTAGACTGTCGGGCAAGTGCTGTTAGCGAGCACCTATGAAGGCCGGTGGGTGCACCACGCCCGGCCGCCTTTGTCTCCCCTGTGGCGATGTTTACACACCGCACCAGCTACTCATTTGAGGCTGAGTCGACCTAGGGGAGGCCCATGACCGGTTCAGATAATCGTCGCCGGTGTTTGCCGTGGCGGGAATCGAACTCGGTCGCCGGGTTCGTAGAGCAGCGCGCTAACCACTGCGCCACCCTTCCCCACACACACGTCACCACCACGTACACACACACGTATACACGCTTGTACACACACACACACGTGTACACGCACGTACACACACAACACTGCACACACGTGTACACACACCGTGCACACAAACGTATACACGCACGTACACACACACACGTGTACACACACGTGCACACACACGTGTACACACACACACGTGCACACACACACACGCCCTCAGTGATGGTGCAGGCCAGAGACAACGTGGATTTCACCCAGAGAGACCCCCCCCACGCCCCACGCCCCCGCCCCTTCCCCAACCCCTCCCCCCTCCTCCTCCTCCTATCACCGCCAATCCCCGAGCGCCCCTTAATCCCCTGCCCCATCCCTCGTCTCTAAATGCCCCCTACCTCGTAACAAAGACAAAGATCCCCCGTGTAGCCTCAACAAACTTTCGTGGCAAGTCCTGTTCGCGAGGACCTTTAAGGCCGGGGACAGCACACGAGGCGGTGGGTGGGCCAATGCGCGCCCGGCCGCCTTTGTCTCCCCACTGGTGACGTTTGCACGCCACACTCCGCACCAGGCACTCGTTTTGATTTCGTGCCGAGGTCTCCATCGAGGTGGCGCGGGCCCCAGGACCGGTCAGCACATCACGCCGCAGCGATGTCGGCCGTGGCCGGGAGTCAAACCGGGGTCGCGAGGTTCGGAGTGCAGGGCGCCAAACGCAACGATCCCAAGAGCCGTCACCATCTCACGAGACGCAGGGCAGCCAAGATTCAAGTTTGGGCATTTGTGATTTTTTATATATAACTTTGCAGTATTGTCGGACTCCTCCTGCAGGCTAAATAAATATTCTCATCATTCCGATGAAGCTTCACGCTGACTTTGTTCAGCCCAGAGGTGTTGAAACTTCCCACTCGCACAGAACGACGGTCACCACCCGCCCACCACCACCACCACCACAGCGCCACGTGGGGAGGAGGGGGGGGCGCAGATGCCGGCCACACCGCCCGGCCACCCCGCCCGGCCACACCGCCGGGCACGGCGCTGGCCAAGAGCGACAGCGGTGCGCTCGTGCCACAACCACCGCCACCGCCGCCGCCGCCACCACCACCACCGCCGCCACCGCCGCCACCGCCACCACCACCGCCGCCACCACCACCGCCACCACCACCGCCCCACCACCGCCGCCACCACCGCCGCCACCACCATCACCAACACCGCCACCACCACCGCCGCCACCACCACCGCCACCCACCACCACACCGCCACCACCGCCGCCACCACCACCGCCACCACCACCACACCAACACCGCCACCACCACCACCGCCACCTAAACCACCACCACCACCACCACCGCCACGCCGCCAAACTCACCGGGCCCCTCCGTGCCGCGACCTCTCCTCGGCACGGCCATTTCACATGGCGAGTTCCTCAAACTCCCTCCTCCTCCTGCTGCTGCGCTCCCCGTGCCGTCCCAGCACCGCGCAGAGGAACCGGCAGCACGGCCGGAAGAGCGAGCGGGAGGGAGACGGGGGGGGAGGAGGGGGGATGGGGGCCCAGCGCACCCCCCCCCCGACCCTCACCCGCACCGCCCGCCACTCATTTCCCGTACGTCACGGCAGGAGAGCGGAGCGCAGCGCGAGACTTCGCGAGAGCTCCGCTTGGTTCCCGTCGAGTTGCGCGAGACGCCGCGCGGACACCCCGCCTTCAGCAACTTGCGCTGACCGGCGTGGTGAAGTACGGTAAAATAACCCCCACGACAGCCGGGCGGATGCACCAACTTGACGTGGGGAAATTCTCTTTAGAGAGGGGACTCCCACTTTCCGTGTCTCCACCCCCCCCCCCCCCCGTGTTTCCCACCACTCCCTGTCTCCCACCCCCCCCCCGTGTCTCCCACCCCCCCCACTGCCTCCCACATTATACCTTCTCCACGTCTCTCACCCTCCCTGTCTAGACCCAAAAATCCAGAACTCCCCCGGCACTGGTCTCCCCACTCCACCCAGGCTCCCCCACTCACATCGTGTCCCCCCTCCCCCGGGCCCCCCCCCCAGCTCCACCTCCCCCCCCGGTCTCCCACCCCCCCCCCCGGTCCACCCGGACTCCCACTACACCAGCCCCCCCGACTCAACAGCACCTGAGAGCCAATAATCCCAGACTCACACCGAGGGCCCCCCCAGACTCACACCGAGCCCCCCCCCCAGACTCACACGAGGCCCCCCCACCCCCGCCCCCCAGACTCACACCGAGGGCCCCCCCCGACTCACACTGAGGCCCCCCCACCCAACCCCCCAGACTCACACCGAGGCCCCCACACCGGCACCGCCGCACGGCCACGGTGGAGTGGCCCCGAGGAGGAGACGGAGAGACGGAGGGGAGCGGTGGCGGTGCCACTGTGGGTGGGCACCCAGCAGGTGGCTCGAGCAGATAAGGGCCACTCCGCCTCAACAACAACAACGACGGGCGGCGGCAATGATGGTTAACGATAACGACGACTGGCAGCAACTCCCCCCACTCCGCTGCTGGATGACGGCCTCCCCACTTTGCCACGGCCGATCGGCGCGGGTTGGTTGGTGGAGGATGGCGACGATGACGACGACGATGAAGGCGGTGTTAATGGCGAGCGTGCAAATGCTAACGTCAATTTGCACTGCGTGGTCATGAACTAAAACTCGACACATTTTTTATCTCACAAGGCAAGGGGCCCGCTGAGCTGCGTTGGCTCTGCTTTCAGAAGCGACCTGCCCACAAACGACAGCCCGACCAAGTGGAAAAGCCAAGCGGCCAAACACTCTGAACGCGTGACATCGATTCTAAACGCGGAGGGGGAAAAAACCGCGGAGGATCCGGAGAAAAACCCACGCGACCACGGGGAGAGAGACACGCAAACTCCAAATATAGAGCAGCAGGCGTCATGGTCGCGATCGAGCCCACGACCTCCTGCATACCAGGCGAGGTAGCTAACATCTCTAGCCACGGGGATGAGAGAGAGAGACACACAAACTCCAAATATACAGCAGCAGGCGTCAGGGTCGCGATCGAGCCCACGACCTCCTGCATACCAGGCGAGGTAGTTAACATCTCTAGCCACCGTGGGAGAGATGATGAGAAAGAGACACACAAACTCCAAATATACAGCAGGCGTCAGGGTCGGGATCGAACCCACGACCTCCTGCATACCAGGCAAGGTAGTTAACATCTCTACGTGGAGATGAGAGAGAGAGACACATAAACTCCAAAAATACAGCAGGAGTCTGGGTCGGGATCGAGCACACGACCTCCTGCATACCAGGCGAGGTAGTTAACATCTCTACGTGGAGAGAGAGAGAGACACACAAACTCCAAAAATACAGCAGCAGGCGTCAGGGTCGGGATCGAACCACGACTCCTGCATACCAGGCGAGGTAGTTAACATCTCTAGCCACCGGGGAGAGAGAGAGAGACACACAAACTCCAAATATACAGCAGCAGGCGTCAGGGTCGGGATCGAACCACGACCTCCTGCCTACCAGGCGAGGTAATTAACATCTCCTAGCCACCGTGGATGAGAGAGAGAGACACCAAACTTCAAATATACAGCAGCAGGCATCAAGGCGCGATCGAGCCCGACCTCCTGCATACAGGCGAGGTAGTTAACATCTCCTAGCACCGTGAGAGAGAGAGAGACACACAAACTCAAATAACAGCAGCAGGCGTCAGGGTCGGATCGAGCCACACGTCCTGCATACCAGGCGAGGTAGTTAACATCTCCAGCCACCGTGAGATGATGAGAGAGAGAGACACACAAACTCCAAATATACAGCAGCAGGCGTCACGGCCGGATCGAGCCCGCGACCTCCTGCATACCAGGCGAGGTAGTTAACATCTCCTACGTGATGATGAGAGAGAGAGACACACAAACTCCAAATATACAGCAGCTGGCGCCACGGTCGGGATCGAACCCACGGCACCTGCATACCGGGCGAGGTAATTAACATCTCTAGCCACCGTGGAGAGAGAGAGAGAGACACAAACTCCAAATATACAGCAGCAGGCGTCAGGGTCGGGATCGAGCCCACGACGTCCTGCATACAGGCGAGGTAGTTAACATCTCTACGTGGATGATGAGAGAGAGAGACACACAAACTCCAAATATACAGCAGCAGGCTTCAGGGTCGGGATCGAGCCCACGACGTCCTGCATACCAGGCGAGGTAGTTAACATCTCCTTGCCACCGTGATGATGAGAGAGAGAGACACAAACTCCAAATATACAGCAGCAGGCGTCACGGTCGGGATCGAACCCAAGACCACCTGCATACCAGGCGAGGTAGTTAACATCTCTAGCCACCCTGATGAGAAAGAGAGAGACACGCAAACTCCAAATATACAGCAGCAGGCATCATGGTCGGGATCGAACCCACGACCACCTGCATACCAGGCGAGGTAGTTAACATCTCTACGTGGAGAGAGAGAGAGACACACAAACTCCAAATATACAGCAGCAGGCGTCACGGCCGGATCGAGCCCACGACCTCCTGCCTACCGGGCGAGGTAGTTAACATCTCTACGTGGAGANGAGAGAGAGACACACAAACTCCAAATATACAGCAGCAGGCGTCAGGGTCGGGATCGAGCCCGCGACCTCCTGCATACCAAGCGAGGTAGTTAACATCTCTAGCCACCGTGATGATGATGATGATGATGAGAGAGACACGCAAACTCCAAATATACAGCAGCAGGCGTCAGGGTCGGCATCGAACCCACGACCTCCTGCATACCAGGCGAGGTAGTTAACATCTCTAGCCACCGTGATGATGAGAGAGAGACGCAAACTCCAAATATACAGCAAGCGTCAGGGTCGGGATCGAACCCACGACCACCTGCATACCAGGCGAGGTAGTTAACATCTCCTACCACTGTGATGATGATGAGAGAGAGAGACACACAAACTCCAAATATACAGCAGCAGGTGTCAGGGTCGGGATCAAACCCACGACCACCTGCATACCAGGCGAGGTAGTTAACATCTCTACCGTGATGAGAGAGAGAGACACACAAACTCCAAAAAGACAGCTGCAGGCGTCAGGGTCGGGCTCGAACCCACGACCACCTGTATACCAGGCGAGGTAATTAACATCTCCTAGCCACCGTGATGATGATGATGATGAGAGAGAGAAACACAAACTCCAAATATACAGCAGCAGGCGTCACGGTCGGGATCGAACCCAAGACCACCTGCATACCGGGCGAGGTAGTTAACATCTCCTAGCCACCGTGATGATGATGATGAGAGAGAGACACACAAACTCCAAATATACAGCAGCAGGCGTCACGGCCGCGATCGAGCCCGCGACCTCCTGCATACCAGGCGAGGTAGTTCACATCTCCTAGCCACCGTGATGATGATGATGAGAGAGACACGCAAACTCCAAATATACAGCAGCAGGCGTCACGGCCGCGATCGAGCCCGCGACCTCCTGCATACCAGGCGAGGTAGTTCACATCTCCTAGCCACCATGACGCCCCATGAAACATTCCCGTGCCACTCGATGTGCGTGTGGGCGGGCGAAGTGTCTGGGCTCTCATCCTCCTGCAGATTTTTCTGGGGAGGGCCCCTCTGTGCGACCTACGGCGAGTAGAGAAAGCGTCGATTCTGTCCGATCGATCGATCCACTCAAGATCGCAATCGACTTCTTTCCCTGCGGTCGGAGTTGCCGGGCGCCCGTTTAGAAACGGGGGGGGGGGCCGCCCCCCACATCCTGCTGCTTCCCGAAGGCCGGAAACCCCCGATAAGCCACGCCGCCCGTGACGTCACCAAGACCCGCCCATCGCTAACGTGCGCTTAAGAGTTATTTGGCCGCTGCGAACGTCCTCACGGCGATGACGAGCCACTTCGCTCGCGATGGCGCGGCTCAGTGGGCCTCACCTGGTCAAATAAAGAGAAGTTCGATAGATAGATGGATAGATCACCTCCCGTCCAGCGGCACACGTGGGAACAATGGTGAGACTTTTATCAAACTGCCACCTCGTGCCGTCGCCATCAGCCGAGTAACGGAACTGGCAACCGGCAGAGTAACACCGATTGCTGCGGTAATCTGCAGAGCAATCGATTACTAATTCGTGTACAGCGCCGACCCCCACCGCTCACAGGACTGCGAGCCTTCATAGGCGCTCGCTGATGTGTGGCGCACGGTGCACACAAGGTGCACACGCGTGTGGCCGGGCGCACACAAGCGAGGAATCAAACACGCGCAGGACCCGGGTGGGCAACGTAAATAATCCACTCCTGTGAGGTATTCCCCCGACCCTAATTATTCTTCCCGGGATGTGTTGCGTTGTCCCTAACCCGGACCGTGCACGTCACGTGACGTCTGTAGCCATCATCGGGCGCGTGCGGTGCGTCACGCAAGGTAAGATCTTGAATCCCTGCCTCACTTGATGCAGCAAATCTGGCTGTGACGGTCCCACCTGAACGGAGACTTGTGTTGCCTCCGAAACGTCGTCATTTTTATCGTTTTATTTTTATTAATTTTAATTTCATTTTTTACCTACGTGACTTTACCGAAAGAACTAAGCGTATGAGAGTATCAGATTTACAACACGTGGAACGGCGCCCGGTGGCGGGCCATGAAACTCTGACGGAGAGCGAGGTGACGAGAGAGGGAGCCACGTGATGGGAGAGGGAGCCACGTGATGGAGAGGGAGCCACGTGATGGGAGAGGGAGCCACGTGATGGGAGAGGGAGCCACGTGACGAGAGAGGGAGCCACGTGATGGGAGAGGGAGCCACGTGATGGGAGAGGGAGCCACGTGACGAGAGAGGGAGCCACGTGATGGGAGAGGGAGCCACGTGATGGGAGAGGGAGCCACGTGACGAGAGAGGGAGCCACGTGATGGGAGAGGGAGCCACGTGATGGGAGAGGGAGCCACGTGATGGGAGAGGGAGCCACGTGACGGGAGAGGGAGCCACGTGACGGGAGAGGGAGCCACGTGACGAGAGAGGGAGCCACGTGATGGGAGAGGGAGCCACGTGATGGGAGAGGGAGTCACGTGATGGGAGAGGGAGCCACGTGATGGGAGAGGGAGCCGCGTGATGGGAGAGGGAGCCGCGTGATGGGAGAGGGAGTCACGTGATGGGAGAGGGAGCCACGTGATGGGAGAGGGAGTCACGTGATGGGAGAGGGAGCCACGTGATGGGAGAGGGAGTCAGGTGATGGGAGAGGGAGTCAGGTGATGGGAGAGGGAGCACGTGATGGGAGAGGGAGCACGTGATGGGAGAGGGAGCCACGTGATGGGAGAGGGAGCCACGTGATGGGAGAGGGAGCCACGTGATGGGAGGGAGAGTGAGGGGGTGGGAGAGGGAGTCACGTGATGGGAGAGGGAGCCACGTGATGGGAGAGGGAGCCACGTGATGGGAGAGGGAGCCACGTGATGGGAGAGGGAGCCACGTGATGGGAGAGGGAGTCAGGTGATGGGAGAGGGAGTCAGGTGATGGGAGAGGGAGCACGTGATGGGAGAGGGAGCCACGTGATGGGAGAGGGAGCCACGTGATGGAGAGGGAGCCACGTGATGGGAGAGGGAGCCACGTGATGGGAGAGGGAGCCACGTGATGGGAGAGGGAGCCACGTGATGGGAGAGGGAGCCACGTGATGGGAGAGGGAGCCACGTGATGGGAGAGGGAGCCACGTGATGGAGAGGGAGTCACGTGATGGGAGAGGGAGCCACGTGATGGGAGAGGGAGCCACGTGGCGAGAGAGGGAGCCACGTGATGGGAGAGGGAGCCACGTGATGGGAGAGGGAGCCACGTGGCGAGAGAGGGAGCCACGTGATGGGAGAGGGAGCCACGTGATGGGAGAGGGAGCCACGTGATGGGAGAGGGAGCCACGTGATGGGAGAGGGAGCCACGTGATGGGAGAGGGAGCCACGTGACGGGAGAAGGAGCCACGTGATGGGAGAGGGAGCCACGTGACGGGAGAAGGAGCACGTGATGGTAGAGGGAGCCAGGTGATGGGAGAGGGAGCCAGGTGATGGGAGAGGGAGTCAGCGGATGGTGCCGCTAGGGGCGGTGTCGCTCAGCGAGTGGCGGTCGCTCTGGCAGCGCAAAGACGTTCCCACGCTGCGCGGCGCCTCTCTTCGTCGCCCCCAAGGCCCCCCCCCCACGGCCCCCCCACGGCCCCCACGGCCCCCACGGCCCCCACGGCCCCCCACGGCCCCCACACCCCCCACGGCCCCCACGGCCCCCACACCCCCACGGCCCCCACACCCCCACGGCCCCCACACCCCCACGGCCCCCACGGCCCCCACGGCCCCACGGCCCCACACCCCCACGGCCCCCACGGCCCCCACACCCCACGGCCCCCACACCCCCACGGCCCCCACGGCCCCCACGGCCCCCACGCCCCCACGGCCGTGCCGAGAAGCTCGTGCACCTCTGTTTGAGTGAATTCGCAAGGCGAAACGAGATCGTCCCGGCGGCGTGTGTAGCGAAACGTCGGACCTCTCTCACTCGCTCCACTCACTCGCTCGCTCGCCACCATCCCTCACTCACTCTCTCTACTCTCCTACCTCACTCACTCACACCCACTCGCTCACTCGCTCACTCACCACCATCCCTCACTCGCTCGCTCACTCGCTCACTCACTCTCTCCACTCTCCTACCTCACTCACTCACCCACTCACTCACTCACTCACTAATCCCGTTCACTCGCTCGCTCACCACNCACCANTCACTACCACTCACTCACTCGCTCACTCACTCGCTCACCACCATCCCTCACTCACACTCACCCACCCACTCACCCACTCTCTCTCTCTCTCCCTCACCCTCACATCTGTTGGGGTCACACTCCCCTCCCCCACCGCCCCCAATCCCCCAAATGTTCTCACCCCCCCCCACCCTTAACAGCCCACCCCCCACCACATCGTGACCCCCGCTGACCCCCCTCCCCAAACGAGATAAAACAGAAGCAGCTTCCTGCTTGCTTCGGGGTGAGTGGAGAGTGGGGGGAGGGCGTTGGGGGGGGGGGCATTGGGGGGGGGTTCACGGATACAAAACCCTTCCTGTGTTCTAATCATGCGCCAAGTCGGCACGTGTGAGTGCGTGAGTGCGCATGCGAGTGTGAGCGTGTGCGTGAGTGTGCGTGTGAGTGCGTGAGTGTGTGTGTGAGTGCATGAGTGTGAGTGTGTGCGTGAGTGTGTGCGTGAGTGCGTGAGTGTGAGTGTGTGCGTGAGTGAGTGCGTGAGTGCGCATGCGAGTGTGAGCGTGTGCGTGAGTGTGCGTGTGAGTGCGTGAGTGTGTGTGTGTGTGAGTGCGTGAGTGTGAGTGTGTGCGTGAGTGCGTGAGTGTGTGTGAGTGTGAGTGTGTGCATGAGTGTGTGCGTGAGTGCGCATGCGTGAGTGTGTGCGTGAGTGTGTGCGTGAGTGCGCATGCGAGTGTGAGTGTGCGTGCGTCTGCACGGATGTCTGTGTGCGTGCGTGCGAGTGAGCGAGCGAGCGTGCGCGTTGAGTTTGCATGCCTGAGTGTGTGCGTGAGTGTGTGCGTGAGTGTGTGCTTGAGTGTGTGCTTGAGTGTGTGCGTGAGTGTGTGCGTGAGTGTGTGCGTGAGTGTGTATGCGTGAGAGTGTGCATGCGTGAGTGTGCATGCGTGAGTGTGCGTGCGTGAGTGTGCATGCGTGAGTGTGCGTGCGTGTGCATGCGTGAGTGTGTGCGCGAGTGTGTGCGCGAGTGTGCGTGCGTGTGTGCGTGAGTGTGCATGCGTGAGTGTGCATGCGTGAGAGTTTGCATACGTGAGTGTGTGCGTGAGTGTGCATGCGTGAGTGTGCATGTGTGAGTGTATGCGCGAGTGTGCGTACGCGTCCGAGCGAGTGCGTGTGAGTGCATGAGTGAGTGTGTGCATGATTGTGTGTGCGTGCGAGTGCATGCAGCACTTGCCCCAATAAGTCTGTTAAGGCAATGAGGGGGGGGGGNCGTTGCCTTTGTGTCACAGACTGGCACGCACGCGCGAACACACACAAAGACGAGCAGGGCACGTGTGTGAGTGGGTGCGAGTGTGAGCGTGATAAGGGTACAGTGCATGCGCGTGTCTGTGTCACATCAGCGTTGACGGAGCATGTGTGTGTCTGTGTCTTTGTGTGTCTGTGTGTGTGTTTTTGTGTGTCTGTGTATGTGTCTGTGTGTGTGTCTGTGTATGTGTGTGTCTGTGTGTCTGTGTCTGTGTCTGTCTGTGTCTCTGTCTGTGTGTGTGTGTCTGTGTCTTTTGTCCTTGTGTGTCTGTCTGTGTCTTTGTGTGTCTGTCTGTGTCTTTGTGTGTCTGTCTGTCTCTTTGTGTGTCTGTCTGTGTCTTTGTGTGTCTGTCTGTGTCTTTGTGTGTCTTTGTGTGTCTGTGTCTTTGTGTGTCTGTCTGTGTCTTTGTGTGTCTGTCTGTGTCTTTGTGTGTCTTTGTGTGTCTTTGTGTGTCTGTCTGTGTCTTTGTGTGTCTGTCTGTGTCTTTGTGTGTCTGTCTGTGTCTTTGTGTGTCTGTGTCTGTCTTTGTGTGTCTGTGTCTTTGTGTGTCTGTGTCTTTGTGTGTGTGTGTCTTTGTGTGTCTGTGTGTATGTTGTCTTTGTGTGTCTGTGTGTGTGTATGTCTGTGTGTGTGTGTGAGCGGTGGCACAGCGGTTAGCGCGCTGCGCTACGAACCTGGCGACCCGGGTTCGATTCGCGCTCACGGCCAACACCGGTGACGATGATCTGAACCGGTCATAGGCCTCATCTAGGTCGACTCAGCCTCAAATTAGTACCTGGTGCAATGTGTGAACATCGCTACTAGGGAGACAAAGGTGACCGTTCTGGCCTTCATAGTTGCTCACTAACAGCACATCCAACAGTAGCCGATGTTTAAACACTGTGCACCAGGTACTCATTTGAGGCTGAGTGGACCTAGAGGAGGCCCATGACCGGTTCAGATAATCGTCACCAGTGTTGGCCGTGAGCGCGAATCGAACCCGGGTCGCCGGGTTCGCAGCGCAGCGTAGCGCTAACCACTACACCACCGCTCCCCTCTGCACAACAAGATCCCCCGTATAGCCTTAACAGACTGTCAGGGCAAGTGCTGTTAGCGAGCACCTATGAAGGCCGGAACGGTAGACGAGGGGTGGGTGGCCAGCACCACGCCCGACCGCCTTTGTCTCCCCAGTTGCGATGTTTACACACCGCACCAGGTACTCATTTGAGGCTGAGTCGACCTAGGGAGGCCCAGGACCGGTTCAGAAAATCGTCACCTATGTTAGCCGTGAGCGGGAATCGAACCCGGGTCGCCAGGTTCATAGCGCAGCGTAGCGCTAACCGCTACACCACCGCTCCCCTCTACACAGATACACACACGGGCGACACAAACCACAGACACCCCCCCACGCCTCCGCCACTTGGCGGACGACGTTAAAGACCCCGCGGCCTAACCCCAGACGAGGAGCCGGCCACCGTGCGCCGGGGGTCACGGCCCAAACTTGCCGAACTCTAAAAATCACTGGGCAGGGATCGCGCTCACGACAGCGGTAGTAGGCGACTGGCGCTGCTCCCCCCCCCCCCCGGCTCACATCGCTCGCCACCGCACAAAGGGGGCAGCTGCCACTGGGGGTGCCCTTCGAGAGTTCGAGGTGCGCCGCGTTGCCCGGGTGTTAAAGCGAACGTGACTTTATTTTTATTGTTGGAATATTTATTACATCATTATTATCGATTTAAAGCTTTCGTGACTGCAGGAATTCATCTTCTTGGTTCTTTCGGTAAAGTCACGTAGAAGGGAAGTAATAAAATAATAAAAGCGCTGTCTCCCCGACAGACCTGGTCTTCACCTGAGGACGGCTGCTTGCGTTGTGGCCGAAACGTCGTGAGAATTATTTTATTATGTTTTATTTTTATTATTTTATTACTTCCCTTCTACGTGACTTTACCGAAAGAACCAAGAAGATCATTATTGTCGTTATTATCCTTTCAGGGCAGCGCTATTGACGAATGCGTCAGGTTACTGGCCATCGAGCGGCCGTGACTGTCCGGCGCGAGGGTGAACGGAGAGCCCAGTGCAGGCCCCGCGCCGGGTGAATGATCCATCGAGAGGATCATCCCCCTCTCTCTCTCTTTATCTCTCTCTCTTTATCTCGGACGCACGCACGTGTACCCACGCACGTGTACGCACGCACACACACACACACGCACGCACACGCACACGCACGAGTGTGCGCACCATATGTCCAAAAGCCATGATGACACGTGTCATGCACGCGACGCTTCACTCTAACCGCAGACAAAGGGAAAGATCCCTCACCTCCCACATAGCCTGCACAGGCTGTTGGAGCAAGTGCTGTGAGCGAGCAGCACCTATTAAGGCGGTGGGCACGGCACACCGGCATCAGGAGGGCCACGCTGACACCAACCACAGACACACACGCGCACACACAAACACACACACACGCAAAAACACACACACACACGCACACGCACAAACACACACACGCACACACACACACAAACGCACACACACGCGCGCACACAAACACACACACACACACACAAACACACACACACACAAACACACACACGCGCACACAAACACGCGCACACAAACAAACACACACACAAACACACACAACACACGCGCGCACACACAAACACACACAAACACACACATGCGCACACCATACATGCACAATCGTACACACATACATGCACATCGGCACACACATACATGCACACAAGACAAAAATCCCCCATATAGCCTGTAAGACTGTTGGGGCAAGTGCTGTTAGCGAGCACCTATGAAGGCCGGAACGGCACACGAGGTAGTGGGTGGCCAGCACCACGCCCGACCGCCTTTGTCTCTTGTTTAACACTACACCGGTTCGGATAAACGTCACCGGCATTGGCCGTGAGCGGGAATCGAACTCGAGTCGCCGGGTTCGTAGCGCGGCGCGCTAACCACTACACCACCACTCCCCACACATACATGCACACGCGCACGTAAACACACAACACAAAGACACGCGCGCACAAACGCATGGAAACACGCAAAAACGCACACCCACTCGCACACACACGCGCAGGCGCGCACACACGAGCGCGCAAACACACGCACATACACACAAACACACACGCGAACACTCACGCACACGCTCACACTCACACACACAAACACACACGCGCACACTCACACACACGCGCACACTCACGCGCACTCACAAGTAGATGCACACAAACGCGCGCGTCTAGCCTGGGGCCGGCAATGTGGCAGAAGGCGTCACGTCCATTAAAAGTTTGATGTGGAGAGACAATGGCACCCACTCCAGAGGGGCGACGTCTCCCCCACACTCGCTCCCCTACCCATACTCACCATACACACACTCACCACACACTCACCACACACACTCGCTCACACTCACCACACACACTCACCACACACACTCACCACACACACACTCACTCACTCACACTCACCACACACTCACCACACACTCACACGCACCACACACACTCTCACCGCACACACACACTCAACACACACACACCACACACACTCACCATACAATCACCACACACTCACCACCAACACAAACTTACCACACACTCACCACCAACACAAACTCATCACACACACACCACAAACCACACACTCACCACACACACACACTCACCACACACACTCACCACACACACTCACCACCAACACAAACTCATCACACACACACACACAAACCACACACTCACCATACACACTCGCCACACACACCACGCACCAAATACAACAAACACCCACCGCACACCATACACTTAGCACACCACACACACACCACAAACACCCACACACACAAAAACAAATTCCCCCGTATAGCCTTAAAGACTGTAGGGGCTGCTGGCGAGCAGCTATGAAGGCCGGCACGGCACACAGGGGGTGGGGCCAGCACACGCCCGGCCGCCTTTGTCTCCCAGTGACGACGTTTACACACCGCACCAGGTACTCATTTGAGGCTGAGTCGACCTAGGGGAGGCCCAGGACCGGTTCAAATAATCGTCACCGGTTGGGCCGTGAGCGGGAATCGAACCCGGGTCGCCGGTTCGTAGCGCAGCGCGCTAACCACTGCACCACCGCTCCCACACTCACACGCAACACACACACAAAGCACACACACCAAAGACAACACACACAAAGCACACGCACAGCACACACACAACACACACACAAAGACACACACACAAAGACCACACAAGCACACACACACAAAGACACACACACGCAAACACAAACACAAAAAACACACACAAAGACACACACACACAAAGACACACACAAAGACACACACAACNAAGACACACACACACACAAAGACACACACAAAAGACACACACCAAAAGACACACACAAACCACACACAAAGACACACACACACNAAGACACACACAAAGNCACACACAAACACACAAAGACACACACACACACACAAAGACACACACACACACACACAAAGACACACACAAACACACACAAAACACACACAAAGACACACACACAAAGACACACACACAAAGACACACACAAAGACACACACACNAACACACACACAAACACACAAAGACACACACAAAGACACGCCGAGCGAGACACAAAGACACACACAAAGACACACAAAGACACACACAAAGACACACAGACACACACAAACACACAAAGACACACACACAAAGACACACACACACAAAGACACACACACACACGCGCCACCCTAACCCAGTGTTAATCTTCTCAACAACAAAATGTTGTTGTCAAAACATTCGTCGCCTCGGCTCGCCTCAGCTCGGCTTCCCCAGTGGAAAAACATCGCCCCCCCCGAACCGTGCCGGCCTGGCACGGTTTGCACCGGCGGGTAGGGGGGGATGGGGGGGTCGAAGCGGGGGGGGGGGGCTCCGTCTTACCCTCCGTGCCGTCCGAGAAGCAGACCCCGGTGTCGCCGCTCTCCGACGTGACGCTCGCTTGCCGGCTCGCGGGGCCCCCGTCCACGCCGAGGGGGTTCCCCGCCGCCGCCAACGCCGCCGCTGCCGCCCCCACGCACGGCCCCAGCGGGGCCCCCCACCGCGTCCACACTCCAGCCAGAGTCCGGGCTCCCAACTACAGCGAGCGGCGCCGGCGTCATCATCGTCATTATCATCGTCGTCATCATCATCGTCATTATCGTCGTCATTGTCGTCATCGTCATCATCGTCGTCATCATCGTCATCATCGTCATAATCATCATCGTCATCATCATCATCGTCATCATCATCGTCATCATCATCGTCATTATCATCGTCATTATCGTCGTCGTCATCATCGTCATCATAATCGTCATCGTCGTCGTCATCGTCGTCATCGTCGTCGTGATCGTCATCATCATCATCGTCATCATCATCGTCATCATCATCGTCATCATCATCGTCATCATCGTCATCACCATCGTCATCGTCATCGTAATCGTCGTCATCATCGGCATCGTCATTCACGTCATCGGGATCATCATCAGGGTCACATTCAGGTGTGACCGCACAATAACCGCGCGACTGCTGTCATCATTCAATAGTAACATCTTCGTGTAACCCTCATCACCAGTATAATCATCATCATCATCACGCTGATTTGTGCTTCAGTCCCCTCTACGCCGCGGGGTCTCAAGGAGCGCTTGATACGTGCCGAGCGCGTCACGTCACGACTCAACGCAGCTCAGCGGGCACCCC
Source organism: Lethenteron camtschaticum (assembly GCA_018977245.1). Classification (NCBI taxonomy): domain Eukaryota; kingdom Metazoa; phylum Chordata; class Hyperoartia; order Petromyzontiformes; family Petromyzontidae; genus Lethenteron; species Lethenteron camtschaticum. The sequence continues at coordinate 3,394,302 of MU249617.1, read as the reverse complement.
CAGTGGCAGCTGTCCCTGTGCGGCGCACAGCGACTCACGGAACCTCGGCTGAGCGTGAACACGAGGCTGCCGCTGCTGCCGCTGCTGCCGCCGCGTGCGATCCCGAACCGGGTTGTTTCATTGCGGTGGCGATTTTTGAACGAATTTCGCCAATTTGGGACCGAGACGCCGGAACGCGACGGGGCAACGTCCGCTGTTACGGCGATCCCCACCGCAGTAGCTGGCGGTGGCGCCACCGGATTGGTACCGCGCAAGCTCTCCCAACAAGCGGTGAACGCGCTGCAGCCGTGCCACGCCGACACCGTGGTCTCGCGCCGTGCCATCGTCACGCAACCGTCGTGCAACCGTCGTGCAATCGTCGTGCAATCGTCATGCAATCGTCATGCAACCGTCGTGCAATCGTCGTGCAATCGTCATGCAATCCGCATGCAATCGTCATGCGATCGTCGTCGTCGTCGAGACATTCATCGTCGCGGTTCGCACTCGACTGGGTCCGGCAGGCCCTCCCCGTGACTGCTCTGGTCGATTTGGTGTCGTGAAACCCCCCCCCCATCGCCCGACGCGGCCAAACAGAATGGAAGTCCGCGTCACGGCGAAGGACGATGCGCGTCCCATCGTTGTTGCGGCGCGCCCTCGACCCCCGCGACCCCGCGAGCCGCACTCGGCAGCTGGATGCGCGGCGAGCGTGCTTGCGACTGTGGCAAGCGTCATCAGGAGGGAGGCCAGGAAAGTCGAGCGCTTGGACACGTGACAGCTTCACCCTTTGCCGCTGCGATGGCGTACGTCATCGGAACGGCTTTGTCGGTACGTCCACAGGCCGGAAGACGCACCGCGCACCAGGCACTACATATGAGGCTGAGTCGACCTAGGGGAGGCCCAGGACCGGTTCAGATAATCGTCACTGGTGTTGGCCGCGAGCAGGAATCGAACTGCCACCGCTCCCACACTCTCTCTCTCTCACAACAAAGACAAAGACCCCCGTGTAGCCTTAACAGACTTCTGGGCAAGTGCTGTTAGCGAGTAGCACCTATGAAGGCCGACACGGCACACAAGGGGGCAGTGGCCAACACCACCTTTGTCTCCCGAGTGGCGACGTTACACACCGTACCAGGTACTCATTCGAGGCTGGGTCGACCTAGGGGAAGCCCAGGACCGGTTCACATAATCGCCACCCCACGTCTCCGTCTCTCTCTTCACGCGCCTACACAGCCACACTACAGCAGCCTCCATCAGCCAATAAGCGAAGGCGACGTCGGCACGGCCTGCGCCAGGCTAGGTGCACGCGCACTCACCGGTCGTGTTGGCGCGGTGAGCGCTGACCCCCGAACTCTCTGGGTCTTGCCACTCCATGTCTCCGTCGCGAGCCCCCCCAGTCACCGGTGGCCCCCCAAACGAGACTCCGGCTGCCCTGGGGGTCATCGTGGAGACCCCGACTCGCTCCAGGTCCTGCCACTCCATGTCGGTGCCCGCTGGTAGGGGGTTGTCCACCCTCGTCTGCCCCGGCTGTGGGTGCCAGCAAAGAAAACGTCGAGAGTAATGAGTTATAATGCAGGACGAAATCCGATGAGCTCTGAAGCTCTTTGTCAAAGATGTCCAGTCGGGGCGGGTCAGAGCGTTGCAACAACACGATATGAGGGCAGAGTATGGAAATGGTAAACACATCACTTAAACAAATACAACTCGGTAAAGTCACGTAGAAGGAAAATAATAAAATAATAAAAATTTAACATAATAAAATAATTCTCACGACGTTTCGACCTGTTCTTCACCTGAGGACAGCTGCTTGCGTTGTGGCCGAAACGTCGTGAGAATTATTTTATTATGTTTTATTTTTATTATTTTATTATTTCCCTTCTACGTGACTTTACCGAAAGAACCAAGAAGATGAACCCCTGCAGCCATGAAAGCTTTAAATCGAAAAATACAACTCGATTATTACACTGGTCAACACACTTTTTCTGGCATAAGGTATTCCAACGATTTAAAGGTATTTTGGGGTGCTGATTCCAAATCTGGCATCAGTTTTTGTCTATCACATCAGGTTTTTGAGATATCAAATATTGCATTTTCAATAAAAAGTGCAGAAAAAAATATTAAATAAATGTGGATATCTACATAAAATGATATTATAAACACACTATCCTAAAAACACAGCACCATATTTTGACACTAAAGCAGTCACTGACTCGCAACAACTTGCAATCGTAAGTGACCGAGTTAATTTCGGGTAAAATCAATGAATATGGGTATGCCGATAGCATAAAAATGAGATATGATAGAGCAAATCTGATATCCGATTTGGAATCGGCACCCTGAAATTAGTCTAAAACAGCTGCAAAAGTCCAGGCCAGAAAAAAAAGGTTTTTTTTTGTTGACCAGTGTTATTTTATTCTGACCAGGTAGAGCCCACTGAGCTAATTTAACGTCTCTGTCAGAAGTGACCTGGCCACAAATGACAGCTCAAGTGGCAGCAAAATCATCTAAAGACGACGACGACGCGACCACCACAACCATCATCTTAGTGGCGTCGTGTTGGTGGTAACACGCGTGCCTCACAGCAACAGAAGCCTGGGTTCGACTCGAACGCGGATGCCTTAATTATTTTACACGCTTTTATTAACTCACTCGGTCTGTTGTTGTTGTTGTATCCTCAAATCTTGTAACTCAATTTTAACCCACTTCCCAATGTGGTATCGACTGCAAATTTGGCATGCGTATGCCATACTGATGACAATACGCAACTAACATTAAAAATAAAGTATATTTTTAAACCATATTTTTTACATGTTGTGTTTCGGCTTGGGTCTAATTGTCCACGCTCAACTCACGTTGGCTGTAAATCACCACGGCCCCTTACGTTGTGGCACGCTTCGGGGCCACTTCCTGGAGTCGTGGAGTTCTGCCATTACGAGTTCGGTACATTTCATTAAAGCGTGATTTTTAAAGAGTATTTTTTAATATCACTTATACCGTGTGCAGTTTGAACGTTGTTCTGGCTCCCACCCTGCTTCTGCGTGGGCTTCATCGCCCAGTTACTCACATAGGGGACTGCTACCGGGCAAACTGCACCCCCAATGCTGAAACACGACCCGCAAATTACAATACGGTTACTGAATTGTCAATCAAGACAAAGATCCCCCGTGTAGCCTCAACAGACTGTTGGGGCAAGCGCTGTCAAGCACCTATCAAGGCCGGAAGGCACACGAGGGGGTGGGTAGCCAGCACCCCGCCCGGCCGCCTTTGTCTCCCCAGTGGCGATGTTTACGCACCGCACCAGGTACTCATTTGAGGCTGAGTCGACCTAGAGGATGCCCCAGGCCCGGTTCAGATAATCGTCACCGGTGTTGGCCGTGAGTGGGAATCGAACTCGGGTCGCCGCGTAGCGCTAACCGCTGCACCACCGCTCCCCACTCGATTTGGATCACAGCAGCAGGAGGAGCAACATCGCTCCACAGCTGCCAAAACGTGGCAGGATCCTCATGACAAAAAAAGTTCCTTGAGACTCAACGAGCCTCTCCGGGGTGAACACGCGTAACAATATACAGAGTTAATTTGAAGCTTTCGTGACTGCAGGAATTATTCTTTGGTTCTTTCGGTAAAGTCACGTATAAAGATAAAATAATAAATTAAATTAAATACTCGCATACTACGTTTCGATTGCAACACAAGCAATCATCATCAGGTATAAATTAAATAGCAACACAAATCTAGTATACTTAGAAATGTAATGTAATACAACAGAGAGTCGGATAACATAACAGTCAACACCCTATCTGGTTGATTACGTTCTTCCTGAGAATGCTAAATTTGAGAGAGAGATTAAACACAGAACCAGAAACATAGACAGGCATATAAGCAGACAGATATCACAAAGAATATACAGAGTGTGTGATTTTAGTAAAATAAACAACACACACGAAGCATCACATCGAGTACGGAAGCTCAATTGACGCGGGGATTCCTTAACAAGACATCCACCACAATCATCGACTCGCCGACTCAAATCAAAAGTACAAATAACGCCCGAAATCTTGACTTGAAGCGGTCGTGATAGCAGGAATTCAAAACAACGCCCCCGTGCAGCACTGCGTATCGGAAGGTGAGCGAGCTCGCTTGGACAACAACAACAACAATGAAGACAACAACAACAACAACATGTTTAGAACCTTGCGACATCCACAACAGCCGGAGACCATCAGCGCGATAACGGCCACGGACGTAGCCACGGTAACCAAGGCCCGGGTCGCGACAACCGGTTGATTGATGTCGCGACAGCCGGTTTATTGATGTCGCGACAGCCGGTTGGTGTCGCGACCGAGCGCACGTGGCGCGCACGTGGCGCGACCCGGAAGTAGGGTTGAACGATTAATCGATTTCAAATCGACATCGCAATTTGAAACAATGCGATTCGCAAATCGCAAAGGCTGCGATTTTTTTTAGCGATTTAAAAAGTCCTATTTATTTTACTCTTAGGTTTTTTTCGGTAAAGTCACGTAGGTAAAAATAAATAATACAAAAAATAATAGAAAATAATAGAAATAAAATAATAAATCACGACGTTTCGGAGGCAACACAAGCTTCCGTCTTCAGGTGAAACCGTCACCACAGCAAAATTGCTGTATACTGTTTTTTTTCTTTCGGTAAAGTCACGTAGGTAAAAAGTTACATTAAATAAATGAAAACAACTAAATTAAATCACGACGTTTCGGGCGCAACACAAGCATCCGTCATTAGAATAGTTTTAGTTTTTATTATAAGAACTTTATTTATTTAACTTAACAATTGCTCTATGTTTAATTGTTCTATTTCAATTAAAACATTTTTATAAATCCATGTTGGAAGCAATTCGTATCTTTTAAGTTTTCATCCCTGCATTAGAATATATAGAGCAGTTCATATTGTGATGGTACCACGTGGTAATGCTCCATCACGCGTTGTAAATCTATTACACAGTGAATATTGAACTGAAGCTTGACTTTAAAAATGTAATCGCTAATCAAATCGCTAAATCTGTCAGAAAATCGTTCAACCCGACCCAGTCCCGCGTAGCCAATCAGTTCCGAGCGCTGAATCGCCACGAGCCCGTGTTCGATCCACTGCTGGATGAATGCCCCCACCACTGTCCCACCATTCGCCTACTCGCACCGCCCACCGACAATTCTATACCGCCACCTCTCACGACCCGGCGATGTTCACGATCCGATCTCGTCTCACTCTCTCTCTCTGTTAGGATGTGTTAGGATAACGTACGATCAATTAATTTCCGGTTCCAAACTGTAGCTCACAAGGTCATCAGAATCAGAATATTTAATTATAGACTGTAGGAATCCGTTCTAGATTTGAAGCTTTCGTGACTGCAGGATTCATCTTCTTGGTTCTTTCGGTAAAGTCACGTAGAAGGGAAGTAATAAAATAATAAAAATAAAACATAATAAAATAATTCTCACGACGTTTCGGCCACAATTTTTTATTTTTACCTAGGACGGCTGCTTGTGTTGTGGCCGAAACGTCGTGAGAATTATTTTATTATGTTTTATTTTTATTATTTGATTACTTCCCTTCTACGTGACTTTACCGAAAGAACCAAGAAGAACTCTTAGGTTTTTTCGGTAAAGTCACGTAGGTAAACAGTACTCTCCTTTTTGTATTTGGATTGTCAACCAACACGGGTATAACGACAACATGTACACCTATTGTTCTCTTTCAGCCCCCCCCCNAACACCCCCCCAACACCCCCCCCAACACCCCCCCCCAACACCCCCCCCAACACCCCCCCCCAACACCCCCCAACACTCCCCCAACACCCCCCCCCAAACACGTTCCATTCATTGGCTACCACATTCAGATAAGCCCCTCCCCCTCTTCCCCTCCCCCTTAACTTGTATATAAGAGCTTGTCTCTTGGAATTTTGCCTCACTTGAGACAGTAAATCTGGCTGTGACGGTCCCACCTGATGACGGAGACTTGCGTTGCCTCCGAAACGTCGTTATTTATATTGTTTTATTTCTATTATTATTTCTATTTTTATTTAATTTTTTATTTTTACCTACGTGACTTTACCGAAAACACCTAAGAGTATGTAGGAATCCGATGAGCTGTAAAGCGCTTGCTCACGAATGCCCAGTCCATCAGCAACAGCAGAAGCGTCCATGGTCAATCCGCTGCTGGATGAAGGCTTCCCAAAGCCGTATCCACCTCTGACGAACCTACAACGATCCTAACAATCCCAGCCAGCCACTGGCGGCACGCGATCGGATTTGCTCGCTCCATCTCCCCCCAGCGGACGTCCTCCGAGACGCGTCCCGTCCCTTGGCTGCAACTCGGTTCTTGTTATCGACCCTCGCACCCCTCCACCCTCGCCCCCCACCACCCTCCACCCCTCCCCCCACCACCCCTCGCCCCCCTCCACCCTCCCCCACCACCCCTCGCCCCCTCGCACCCCTCGTACCCCTCGCCCCCCTCCACCCCTCCCCCNACCACCCCTCGCCCCCCTCCACCCACAGTGGTTGTGACCGACACAACGTGGCAATTTTGTGCTGTGTTCATTTGTGCACCTCCAGTGTGGGATGCAGCTAGTGCGGAGCCTGTAGCAGGATGTTATAAAGGGGCCCTAAATAAAAAACACACCAATATTAAAACACAATTTTTTAACTTGCATAGTAAAGTGATTGTATTTTTTCATTTGCTATATGGCCAGATAATACGACAAATCGCTAACCTTAAACACCCAGCAGTTCATAAAGGTTGAAGTATAGTATAAGAGTTGAAGGCAGTGTAGTACTATAGTAATAGAGCAAGTGCAGAATCACTGAACCGAATTGATAGCTTGAGAGCATTTAGTGCGGGGCCCGTAGCATATGCAATTTTCGCTCCTCGGATAATCCGGCACTGCACGCCACCACCAACGCAGTGCCCCATCACCAGATGCCCCATCACCAGATGCCCCATCACCAGATGCCCCATCACCAGAGATGCCCCATCACCAGATGCCCCATCACCAGATGCCCCATCACCAGATGCCCCATCACCAGATGCCCCATCACCAGATGCCCCATCACCAGAGATGCCCCATCACCAGATGCCCCATCACCAGATGCCCCATCACCAGAGATGCCTGTGTGTGTCCTGTGTGAGTGGGGAGAGTTTGCCCCCTCCAGCTACTCGGGTTTCCACCCATGGCTAAAATAGAAACCCCAACGCAGTGTTACGGCTCCCGGGCCAAACATCGCACTGCTGAAACATGTACCTGCGGATTACTCAGTTGGGATCAACGACACAGATCATCCCCCGTCACCCCTTAGCCTGAACAGACTGTTGAAGCAAGTGCTGTTCGCGAATAGCACCGATGAATGTCGGAACGGCACACGGGGGGGGTGGGTGGACAGCACCACGCCAGGCCGTCTTTGTCTCCCCAGTGGCGACGTTTACTACGCACTGCACCAGGTACTCATGAGGCCGAGTCGACCTTGGGGAGGCCCAGGACCGATTGGGATAATCGTCACTGATGATCGGCCGTGAGCGGAAATCGCACTCGGATCGCCGGGTTCGTAGCGCAGTGCGCTGACTGTTGCACTGCCGCTCCCCGTACTACTAGATCGAGATCACACAGCAACAACAGCAGCAACAGCAACAACAACAGCAGCAACAGCAACAACAGCAACAACAACAGCAGCAGCAACAGCAGCAACAACATCGCCGCCCACCCACTACAAAAAAAACTTGGCAGGACCTCCTGAAAGAGTCTTGAGACTCAGAGTTGTTTCAAGCACCTGGGCAGTGGTGGCTACAAAACTCTACAGCTGAAAATGTGCAACCAACGAAGCGTGGAGGGATGCACGGTTGGGGAGAAGGGCACCGACAGGGAGACGTGGATTAGAGGACACACGCAGGTTAGAGTCGTCGCATTAAACTTCCTGGGCGTCTGGTCCTTCCTCCGCACCTCCCATAAGCACGGTCGTCTGCGTACGGCGCGAAAGAAGTTCGCCGCACGGCACATGCATCCACGCCGCTCGCTGTTGAAGTCGAGTTTGTGAAGTTGATTCGACCATCTCCAACCATTATATGAACGGAGTGGTAGCTCCTGCAATCTCTCATTTACTTGATACAGCTGTCGTGGCTGTGACGGTACCACCTGAAGACGGAAGCTTGTGTTGCCTCCGAAACGTCGTGATTTTTATTTCATTTTATTTTACTTTTTAATGTTTTTACCTACGTGACTTTACCGAAAAAACCTAAGAATATGATTCGAGTAGCCATGGGACCATGGTCGAGTCTCTATCGATTGGCAAGAGTGGGCAGGGTCGCCCACGATAACGATGGCTGTCGGTCGAGACTAAGGACAGAACAGCAGCAGCAGGAGCAGCACCACCACCTTGCCACCAACTCAAAAGTCAACATTGTGACCGGAGCGTCTTAAGAAAACAGCAGCAGCTGGACCATGAGACGGCTCAACTCCAGTGTCCGTGGACTTAATAAAAAAAACTGTTGATATTTTACATACTTTGATACTTGCAAAACAGAAATCCCGTGTTGTAGCTGCTCACTCCGAGGATAAAGCTCTGATGGTCATCGTCTTTGTGCTGTTCGCATCTTGGCGTTCTCTCGTCTGACGCTGGTGGTGAGACGGGGCCATGAAGAAGGCAGCTGTCTCTGGTGTAGTCCAATTAAAGACAACGGCATATATTCAAATCTAGAATATATTATATTATTAGCGCACGTTTTGTTTGCATGTTCACCACAAGTACGTGTGGTTAATGCAGATTAAAATTCGGTGTTTGAACATCTTAACACCTCCGATTTTATTGCCAGAAAGGGTAAAACCTATTCTATTCGTCATTCTTTGATAATGGCAAAAAATAAGCTCCCGTGATATCCGTGGCCGGCAGGTCGCACGGCTTGCGAATTCCAATCGCGATGATGATGATGATTATTATTAATCTGCGCCGGTGTCATCGCTCTAGCTGCTGCTGCTCAAACATCGAGGGTCAGTGACTGCGGCTGCGAGGTCTGGCGGGGTGGTGGTGGTGGAAGAGTGGTGATGCCGATGACCGTCTCGGATGCCACTCGCCACTGCCGTGAGCCAATTCCCCGCGTGTTGGATCCCACCTCGGGCTGCCTGAGATCGAGAGGTCAGCGGCGCGATGTCGCTCACCGCTGCGCCACCGCTCCCCTACACACACACCGTCCGAGCCAGCGAAACACTGCAGCGCGGCGCGTGTATTTATACGTGCGCGCAGTATATTTAGGATATTTACACGCGCACATGTTAGCGGCCTCAGCTGCCTCGGCTCATCCCTCGCACCTAATTTTATCCGAGTCCAGTGAGCGCGAAGGTCCCATTTCTCCCCTGCCGTGGGCACACAGCGCCGTGGGCACACAGCGGAGTTCCTCACCGGGCTGAGGAACTGAACCCTGTGAAGAGCGCGCGCGTGTGTACGTGTGTGTGTGTACGTGTGTGTGTACGTGTGTGTGNACGTGTGTGTGTGTACGTGTGTGTGTGTGTACGTGTGTGTACGTGTGTGTGTGTGTACGTGTGTGTGTACGTGTGTGTGTACGTGTGTGTGTGTACGTGTGTATGTGTGTGTGTACGTGTGTATGTGTACTTGTGTGTGTACGTGTGTACATGTGTACGTGTGTGTGTGTACGTGTGGGTACGTGTGTGTGTGTACGTGTGGGCACGTGTGTGTGTACGTGTGGGTACATGTGTGTGTGTACGTGTGTACGTGTGCATGTACGTGTGTGTACGTGTGTGTGTACGTGTGGGTGGGTACGTGTGTGTGTGGGTACGTGTGTGTGTGTACGTGTGTGTGTGTACGTGTGTGTGTACGTGTGGGTGTGTACGTGTGTGTGCGGTCCTGCACAGATGCCATATTTTCTGTCCGTCTGCTACAGCAGAGGTGTAGGGAATTCCAACAAGACCTACATCTCTGCTTTATTGACCTGGTCAAGGCCTATGATACCATCAGTAGGCCTGGGCTCTGGGTTGTTCTTCGTGCTTTCGGAGTCCCTGACCCTCTGCTCACGATCATTACGGACCTTCACGATGGTGAGCGGGCCCGGGTAAAATTACGTGTCCGGGAGTCAGAGCCTTTCCCTGTACACCTTGGGGTGCGGCAGGGATGTCCTCTGGCTCCCACATTATTTAACATCTATTTTGACCGCGTAGTTCGTGAAGCCTTCAATAGCTGTACCGGGGAATTTCCGTTTGGTACAGATATAATGGGAGGCTGATCGACGCCCGGGTGCGATCAAGGGATGGCTCCCTATTGGTCAACCACGTTATGTATGCCGATGATTTGGTAATAGCTGCTCATTCAGAAGAGGAGTTGGAGACGCTGCTGCTGAGACTGGAGCGTGCCACTAAGAGGTGGGGCCTTACCATCAGCCCCACCAAAACTAAGCACCTGCCTGGGTATTTGTACCATCGGACACTCCACCCCACAACTCCCAATCGGTGATGGGGCAGTAGTGGAGAGAGTGGAGATTTTCCCATACCTGGGCAGTGTGCTTATGACCGGCTCCAGTTTAACAGCAGAGGTCTCACTCCGTATCAGTCGAGCGGCAATATATTTTCATCGGTTGTGTAACGCTGTGTGGAAGCTACCTGGTCTGTCGCTCCGCACGAAGCTTCAGGTCTTCTCGGCCACGGTCATTCCCTCCCTTCCCTACGCTTGCGAAACGTGGACCCCACTAATGGAGCATCTTCGCCGGTTGGAAACATTTAGGCTGGCCTGCCTACGATCCATCCTGGGTTTAACCAGGCTGGATTGTGTGAGGAGCTCACAAATCCTTGATAGATCTGGGCAAAGTCTCATCGGTGAGATCCTCCAGCAGGCAAGACTGCGTTGGCTGGGTCATGTAGCCCGCATGCCCAGCCACCGCATGCCTAAACAGCTTTTGTTCGGCCGGATCGAGGGGGCTAAACGGGCGCGGCACGGCTGGAGAAGAGATGGAGTGATGTGGTACAGGAGGACGTGGAGCTGAGTGGACTTGCCGATGACTGGTACGAGCGGTGTCAAGATCGGCCTCTGTGGAGGAGGCTCGTGAAGGACGCTACTGGGCAGTTGGAGGCAGTCGCCCTCCAACAACAACGGAGGGCAGAGGAGCGACGCTCACAACAACGAGCAGAGCGCCGGGTGGCTAAAGCACAGCAAGTTGGTACAGTAGGGGGCACAGGTGGTGCATCAGCAAGTCATCTCGGTCATCTCAGTCAGTCGACCCGTGGCACCTGGGTCTGCCCCGTGACCTCCTGCCAGCAGGCATTCCACACTTCACGTGGCCTCAAGGTGCACATGGCCTGGTACAAGCGTCGTGGTGACGTCACCGACACTTAGTGGCGAATGGCGGTTGTTGTTGTGTGTACGTGTGGTGTGGGTACGTGTGTGTGTACGTGTGTGTGTTTGTGTGTACGTGTGGGTACGTGTGTGTGGGGGAACGGTGGTGTAGCGGTTAGCGCTACGCTGCGCTACGAACCCGGCGACTCGAGTTCGATTCCCGCTCGCGGGCAACACTGGTAACGATTATTCTGAATCGGTGATGGGTCCTCCTCCTCTAGGTCGACCCAGCCTCAAATGAGCACCTGGTGCGGTGTGTAAACATCGCCACTGGGGAGACAAAGGCGGCCGGGCGTGGTGCTGGCCACCACCCCCTCGTGTGCCGTGCCGGCCTTCATAGGTGCTCGCTAACAGCACTTGCCCCAACAGTCTGTTGAGGCTACACGGGGATCTTTGTCTTTGTGGGGAGTAGAGTGTTGGGGTGGCGCATTAGACCTGGAGGTCGTGAAATTCCAAGGGTGCTGGGAGCTGTGGTATTGATGGGGAGGGCAAACATCTGAACCATCTGATAGAGGCTTAAGAGCAACGCATCGGACATTTAATGCATTTAACCATTCGAGTTAAGTGTGACAACACCGTGTTTTATGTTGACGGGGTGAAGCGCGCACTGCAGCCGTCGGCTCTTTCTCAGAGGCGACCTGGCCACGCGTGACGATAGCTCCTCATCATCGCAGTGGCTGACATCACATCATCACATCATCACCACCACACGTGGAATTCGTAGCAGCAGCCAAATCATGTTAGCGCGAGTTGAGTCTAAATGTGGAGGAGGGGGGAGGAGGAGGAGAGGGAGGGGAGGAGGAGGAGGGGAGAGGGAGGAGNAGGGGGGAGGGGAGGGGAGGAGGGGAGGGGGAAGAGAGGGGAGGAGGGGGGAGGAGGGGGGGAGGGGGGGGAGGAGGGGGGGGAGGAGGGGGGGAGGAGGGGGAGAGGGAGGAGGAGGCGGGGAGGAGGAGGGGGAGGAGGGGAGGAGGGGGAGGAGGAGGGGGAGGAGGGGGGGAGGAGGGGGAGGAGGGGAGGAGGGGGAGGAGGGGAGGAGGGGGGGGGAGGAGGAGGGGGAGGAGGGGGAGGAGGAGGGGGGAGGAGGGGGGAGGAGGGGGGAGGAGAAGGGGGGAGGAGGAGGGGAGGAGGAGGGGGAGGAGGAGGGGGGGAGGAGGGGGGGAGGAGAAGGGGGGAGGAGGAGGGGGAGAAGGAGGGGGAGGAGGAGGGGAGGAGGAGGGGAGGAGGAGGAGAAGGGGGGAGGAGGAGGGGGGAGGAGGAGGGGGAAGGAGGAGGGGGAAGGAGGAGGGGGGAGGAGGAGGGAGGAGGAGGGGGAGGAGGGGGGAGGAGGAGGAGGGAGGAGGAGGAGGAGGGGGGGAGGGAGGAGGAGGAGGGNAGGAGGGGAGGAGGAGGAGGGGGTGGAGGAGGAGGGAGGGAGGAGGGGAGGAGGAGGAGGGGGGAGGAGAAGGGGGAGGAGGAGGAGGGGGGTAGGAGGAGGGGGGAGGAGGAGGAGGAGGGGGGAGGAGGAGGAGGAGGGAGAGGAGGAGGAGGAGGAGGGGGAGGAGGAGGGGGGAGGAGGAGGGGGGAGGAGGAGGGGGGGAGGAGGGGGAGGAGGAGGGGGAGGAGGAGGGGGGAGAGGAGGGGGAGGAGGAGGGGGGAGGAGGAGGGGGGAGGAGGAAGGGGGGAGGAGGAGGGGGAGGAGGAGGGGGAGGAGGAGGGGGAGGAGGAGGGGGGAGAAGGAGGGGGAGGAGGAGGGGGGAGGGGAGGAGGGGGGAGGAGGAGGGGGGGGAGGAGGGGGAGGAGGAGGGGGGGGAGGAGGGGGGGAGGAGGAGGGGGGGAGGAGGAGGGGGGGTGCAACACCAGAGAGAAATCCACGCTGAGACCACCACGAGGAGAGAGAGAACACGCGGACTCCACATAAACAACAACAGGCATCGCCAGGGTCCGGGATCGAACCCTCCTGCATCTATCTCCTCGCCACTGGTGTTATAGGTGCAGCCGTGCAATTACCGCTGCGCCGTGGGGTTTAATAGCCGCGCGGGGAGATCGAACCAGCGCCCTCTGGATTGCAAGTCCACAGTGAACCAGCGCCCTTTGGATTGCAAGTCCACAGTGAACCAGCGCCCTTTGGATTGCAAGTCCACAGTGAACCAGCGCCCTCAGGATTGCAAGTCCACAGTGAGCCAGCGACCTCTGGATTGCAAGTCTACGGTGAACCAGCGCCCTCAGGATTGCAAGTCCACAGTGAGCCAGCGACCTCTGGATTGCAAGTCCACAGTGGACCAGCGACCTCTGGATTGCAAGTCCACAGTGAACCAGCGCCCTCAGGATTGCAAGTCCACAGTGAGCCAGCGACCCCTGGATTGCAAGTCCACAGTGAACCAGCGCCCTCAGGATTGCAAGTCCACAGTGAACCAGCCACCTCTGGATTGCAAGTCCACAGTGAGCCAGCGACCTCTGGATTGCAAGTCCACAGTGAACCAGCCACCTCTGGATTGCAAGTCCACAGTGGACCAGCGCCCTCTGGATTGCAAGTCCACAGTGAACCAGCCACCTCTGGATTGCAAGTCCACAGTGAGCCAGCGCCCTTTGGACTGCAAGTCCACAGTGGACCAGCCACCTCTGGATTGCAAGTCCACAGTGGACCAGCGACCTCTGCATTGCAAGTCTACAGTGAACCAGCGACCTCTGGATTGCAAGTCCACAGTGGACCAGCGACCTCTGGATTGCAAGTCCACAGTGAGCCAGCGACCTCTGGATTGCAAGTCCACAGTGGACCAGCGACCTCTGCATTGCAAGTCTACAGTGAACCAGCGACCTCTGGATTGCAAGTCCACAGTGGACCAGCGACCTCTGGATTGCAAGTCCACAGTGGACCAGCGACCTCTGCATTGCAAGTCCACAGTGGACCAGCGACCCCTGGATTGCAAGTCCACAGTGGCATCCACCACGGATGATCAGAACACAGTCGTCAATAGCACCCTGTGTGTGCTGCGTGTGTGGCCTTAGCAGGGAAACAACAACACGGTTTTTAACTAAGGCTGGTAGCCATGGAGTCAACATTGGGGGGGGGCAAATCTTCCAGGGGGTCTGGGGTCCCCCCCCAGAAAAAAAAATCTAAATTTGAAAACGAATTTCCTGCTATTTCCTGCCTAAAATATTAAAAAATTCACTAACACATGGGATGGACTTTTTATTTGTTTTTTACAATAATGTCTAATTGTATTACATTGCTCTGATTTTTCTTTTTACCTTTTCTTGTTTCATTGTAAGTAATGGCAGAGATTAGGGATTAATAAAGTACAACCATAACCACAATGATATAAACAGAAATCTATTTTTATAGCAATATATTGGGGGGGGAATTTTGAGCATATTTGAATATTGGGGGGGATGTTCCCTCCCAATATATATTATAATTACGGCCTTGATATGAACAATATATAATAGGCGACGTTTCGGGCAATCGCCCTTTTTGCGTAGCCCATTTCAAAGCGTAGTAGCAGTAGTGGTAATAACTGTAGTAGTGACAACTTTGTAGTAACTGTAGTAGTAACAACTTTAGTAACAACTTTGTAGTAGTAACAACGTTGTAGTAACAACTTTGTAGTAACAACTTTGTAGTAGTAACAACTTTGTAGTAGTAACAACTTTGTAGTAGTAACTGCAGTAGTAACAACTTTAGTAACAACTTTGTTGTAGTGACAACTTTATAGTAGTAACAACTTTAGTAGCAACTTTGTAGTAGTAACAACTTTGTAGTAGTAACAACTTTAGTAACAACTTTGTAGTAATAACAACTTTGTAGTGACAACTTTGTAGTAGTAACAACTTTGTAGTAGTAACAACTTTAGTAACAACTTTGTAGGTGTAACAACTTTAGTAACAACTTTGTAGCTGTAACAACTTTAGTAACAACTTTGTAGTAGTAACAACTTTGTAGTGACAACTTTGTAGTAGTGACAACTTTGTAGTAGTGACAACTTTGTAGTAGTAACAACTTTGTGTTAGTGACAACTTTGTAGTAGTGACAACTTTGTTGTAGTAACAACTTTGTTATAGTAACAACTTTGTTGTAGTAACAACTTTGTAGTAGTAACAACTTTGTAGTAGTGACAACTTTGTAGTAGTAACAACTTTGTTATAGTAACAACTTTGTTGTAGTAACAACTTTGTAGTAGTAACAACTTTGTAGTAGTGACAACTTTGTAGTAGTAACAACTTTAGTAACAACTTTGTTGTAGTAACAACTTTGTAGTAGTAACAACTTTGTAGTAGTAACAACTTTGTAGTAGTGATAACTTTGTAGTAGTAACAACTTTAGTAACAACTTTGTAGTAGTAACAACTTTGTTGTAGTAACAACTTTGTAGTAGTAACAACTTTGTAGTAGTGACAACTTTGTAGTAGTGACAACTTTGTAGTAGTAACAACTTTGTAGTAGTGACAACTTTGTAGTAGTAACAACTTTGTAGTAGTAACAACTTTGTAGTAGTGACAACTTTGTAGTAGTAACAACTTTAGTAACAACTTTGTAGTAGTAACAACTTTGTTGTAGTAACAACTTTGTAGTAGTAACAACTTTGTAGTAGTGACAACTTTGTAGTAGTAACAACTTTGTAGTAGTAACAACTTTGTAGTAGTGACAACTTTGTAGTAGTGACAACTTTAGTAACAACTTTGTAGTAGTAACAACTTTGTACTAGTAACAACTTTGTTGGAGTAATAACTTTGTAGTAGTAACAACTTTGTAGTAATGACAACTTTGTAGTAGTGACAACTTTGTAGGTGTAACAACTTTGTAGTAGTAACAACTTTGTAGTAGTAACAACTTTGTAGGTGTAACAACTTTAGTAGTAACAACTTTGTAGTAGTAACAACTTTGTAGGTGTAACAACTTTAGTAGTAACAACTTTGTAGTAGTAACAACTTTGTAGGTGTAACAACTTTAGTAGTAACAACTTTGTAGTAGTAACAACTTTGTAGTAGTAACAACTTTAGTAGTAACAACTTTGTAGGTGTAACAACTTTAGTAGTAACAACTTTGTAGTAATAAAAACGAGTCGCGTGCTGCCCAGAGTTTGCACGAGCGGTCACGTGACCCTCGGGGGCCTTTGATCGTGTCGGGTTCATTTCCTTTTGGGATTAAAACTAAAAATACATACATCCATAATATGGGGGGGGGTGGGGTTTGATTGCGTTCATATAAATACGTCGTTAAACCGCCACCTCCCGACACATCCCATAAGGTTTGTCACGATTTAAAGCTTTCGTGACTGCAGGGATTCATCTTATTGGTTCTTTCGGTAAAGTCACGTAGAAGGGAAATAATAAAATAATAAAAATAAAACATAATAAAATATGTGTAGTGCAGAGTAGCAACTTTATACAAATAAAATATTTTATTATGTTTTATTTTTATTATTTTATTACTTACCTTCTACGTGACTTTACCGAAAGAACCAAGAAGAAGGTTTGTCACTTGAACAGAACATGCAAATTCGTTAAGGGTACAGCAACACCGGTGTGTTGGAGAGCTAATCCACAATAGGTACAAAAAAAACCCCATTATGGATGATATTGGTAGCGAAAGCCTACGTTTTATAAATATAACACAGTCTCACATCTCAGTTTTTGGAAGATTCTCCATCGCGAAACATTCTCCGGTTTCTCAGATCGATTCTTGAAGCTGTCGACAGTGCTGTAGAGTAGCAACTGTAGTGCAATAGTAGCAACTGTATACAGTGGCTGTAGAGTAGCAACTGTAGTGCAGTAGTAGCAACTCAACACATGCAGTGCAACAGAGTAGCAACTGAACACATGCAGTGCAACAGAGTAGCAACTGAACACATGCAGTGCAACAGAGTAGCAACTGAACACATGCAGTGCAACAGAGTAGCAACTGAACACATGCAGTGCAACAGAGTAGCAACTGAACACATGCAGTGCAACAGAGTAGCAACTGAACACATGCAGTGCAACAGAGTAGCAACTGAACACATGCAGTGCAACAGAGTAGCAACTGAACACATGCAGTGCAACAGAGTAGCAACTGAACACATGCAGTGCAACAGAGTAGCAACTGACACATGCAGTGCAACAGAGTAGCAACTGAACACATGCAGTGCAACAGAGTAGCAACTGAACACATGCAGTGCAACAGAGTAGCAACTGAACACATGCAGTGCAACAGAGTAGCAACTGAACACATGCAGTGCAACAGAGTAGCAACTGAACACATGCAGTGCAACAGAGTAGCAACTGAACACATGCAGTGCAACAGAGTAGTAACTGAACACATGCAGTGCAACAGAGTAGCAACTGAACACATGCAGTGCAACAGAGTAGCAACTGAACACATGCAGTGCAACAGAGTAGCAACTGAACACATGCAGTGCAACAGAGTAGCAACCCCGGTTTACGTCGATGGATGCGTTCGTGAAAGGCGTGACGAGGTACATCGAAGCGACGTCAACTGCACGTGCTCGTGACAAAGTGACGACGTAGTTGCGGAACGACGTAAAACGTAACCACCGCACTTTGTAATATAAATCAGTTTTATACCAACAGAGCAAACGCACGTGGTCTGCCACGTGTTCTGCCACTCGTGCGTGCGGTGCATGCAGACTTTGTGCTTTGCAGAAGGTCTCTCTCATTTTGATGTGTTTGAGCGACTTAACACGACTCCTGTTTCACTGCCGGTAAAGGCTGAACAGCCCATTCTTATTGTTTCGTCAAATTGATTTGCGTGACGGCGTAAAAATGGGGGGGGGGTGGAGGGGGAGAGACGTAAATGTGGTCATCGCTGCATCCATCCGAATTGGGCCATGGGGTTCCAGGGTGAATGTGACATCCTCGCCGCTGAAGAGCCATTCGGCTCGCGTGCTTTAAGAAAGTGGCCGTCCATAAATGACGTCACGCGATTTTGGACGATTTTTGACACCCCCCCCGTCACACGGTGTCACAAAAAGTCAGACCCCCCCCCCCTCAAATATGACGTCACAAAGCTCTGCCCCCCCCCCCGCCAAAACCATATTTCCATTTTGAAAAAAAAACATGCTTCAAATCGCTTTAAACTATTGTCATTGTAGTGCGTATTTAATGTGGCGCTGCACTCTGATGTAGTAGGAGAAAACATTTATTAAAAGTCTATTTAATTAAGTAGAACGTGTCGTCTATATTTATTTAAAGCTGCGCATTTTGATGCGACGCCACATTTCTCACCCCCCCCCCCATCCTCGTCACACATAGTCACAAATGTCTGACCCCCCCCCTCCCCCTAGGTGCGTGACGTCATTTATGGACTGCCCCAAAAGCGCCACCACGCATCGTCCTCAATCCGCACTGTCACCCCCTCTGCGCCGCGTGGGATAGCTTCTTGATCGTAATCATGATAATAAAGGGGGGTGGTTAGATCGCGTAAACTATAAATGTGTCGTTCACCCACCCACCACCCGACACGGTCGACGGAGTAAGTAAGGTTTGTGACGTCATCACGAGTGAAACGTCACAGCACGCGGTGGTCAACGCGGTGGCTTCGTCACTCGCCGTCACGCCCAAGTTGGTCGCCGGTTGGTCCGTTTTGCTCACGTGACAGACCTCACCGATTGGCGTGTGTCGGGTGGTGGTGGCGGTGAATGGTTTTGAAATAAATAAATAAGTATATTGCCATCGAGAGAGAACAAAATCCGTGTCGCGATACAAACGAGGATAAATAGCTCGTGAATGGCGACTGCTGTAGCCGTGACCACACCACGGGTTTTAAATTTTCAGTTTCAGTATTAGGTACGAGGGTGGGTGGCCTAGCACCACCCGGCCGCCTTTGTCTCCCAAAACAGTTACTCGTTTGAGGCCGAGTCGAGCTAGGGAGGAACCCAGGTCCGGTTCAAATAATCGTCACCGGTGGTGGCCACGATCGAACTCGGGTCGCCGGGTTCGTAGCGCAGCGCGCGCTACCCGCTACACTACAACGCGTTACGCTCCACGTGCGCGGGTCACGTGCAGATGTGACGTCACAGCTCACTTGCCGTGCAAAAATATATGCATTATTGAGCTCCCCCCAAAAAGTGTATTTTTAGAATGTTTGCATGGTGTACAGTCTGGAAAGTACCCACATGGCAAATTTCCATTTGCTGCATGTCGGGAAGTACGCTAAACATTTTGAGCAGACCCATAACCACAACTTTTCTTTATATATATGGAGATAGCTCTGTGAGCCATGCGGCTCTTGACTCGGGTGCAACCGCAACAAACAAAAACATGAACAAGAAACATCTTGAAGTGACTACACGCAACAGAAAAATCCTGGAAAAAACAGCGAAGTCTTCCAGAAAAAAACCGTATTTCAACGCTGTGTGCAAAGATCCCAGTGGAATGCAAGTCAAACAATAACAACCCTAAGACAACTTAGATTAAAGTTATCAGGAGCAGAGTCACGGAGAGTCACGGATGGGAAGAGAGAGGGGAAGGGAGGGAGAAGAGGGAGAGCGAGGAATGAGAGGGCAAGGCTGGAGAAAGGAGCGGAGAGACGGGAGCACGGGAGGTGAGGAGAGGCGAGGAGGATTGGCGTCTGTTCTCACAGGGGGCGGGGTTGTGGGAGGGGACTCACAGTGGGCGTGGCCACCCACAGACGTCACGTGTTCTTGGTTCTTTCGGTAAATTCACGTAGAAGGGAAATAATAAAATATTAAAAATAAAACATAAAAAATAATTATTTTATTATCTTTTATTTTTAATATTTTATTATTTCTAATAAACATAATAAAATAAATAATTTATTATGTTTTTTGTCTTATTTTATTAGAAATAATAAAATCTTAAAAATAAAACATAAAATTATTATTTTATGTTTTATTTTTATTATTTTATAAAAATATAAAACATAAATTAATTATTTTATGATGTTTTACTTTTTTTATTTTATTAGAACCAAGAAGATGAATCCCTGCAGTCACGAAAGCTTTAAATCGAAATTTAGACGTCACGTGGTTTACGGGAAGCTCCAGCCGATTTAGTTATGAGAATAACAATAATTGATTGAATCGACTCACCACCAGAAGCGACAATTAATGTAATCGATGGGGGGGGGGGGTAAGGGGTAAATCGTTAGATGATTAGTGACAGGCTAAACGAGGTCAGGGTCAGGTTGAGTTTGTTTACCTAAGTAGCCGTCCACTCCGGGTTGTTGTTGTTGTTGTTGTTTGGAGCTCCACATCTTCGCTCCTGCTTCAGCGCTGAACTCCGGCCAGCATCTCCCACCCTGCCTCTCCCTCCTCACCAACTCTCTTCTTCAGCTCCAACTCTTTAACAAGTTCCACCCCTCTCTTCTCTCTCGCACTCCGTCTCCTGTCCGGCTAAGTCCGAATTCGATCCCCTAGGCCGCCAAAGTCTCAACGTGTCTCTCTCCCCTCCCGTCTCTTCTCCGAACGCCCACTCCGTCTCACCTCTTCATCTCTTCACCTCCCACGGGGCACACTCACTCACCCACTCATTCACCACTCATTCACCCACTCATCCACTCATTCACCCACCCATTCACCCACTCACTCACCCACCCACTCACCCACTCACTACCCACTCACTCACCCACCACTCACCTCACCCACTCACTCACTCACCCACCCACCCACTCACCCACTCACTCACACTCTCACCCACTCACTCACCCTCTCACCCACTCACTCACCCACTCACTTACCCTCTCACTCACTCACCCTCTCACCCACTCACTCACCAACTAACTCACCCACCTTCTCACCCACCCTCTCACCCACTCACCCTCTCACCCACCCACTCACTCACTCACCCACCCACTCACACTCTCACCCACTCACTCACCCTCACCCTCTCACCCACTCACTCACCCACTCACTCACTCACCCACTCACTCACCCTCTCACCCACTCACTCACCCTCTCACCCACTCACTCACCAACTAACTCACCCACCTTCTCACCCACCCTCTCACCCACTCACCCTCTCACCCACCCACTCACTCACTCACCCACCCACTCACACTCTCACCCACTCACTCACCCTCACCCTCTCACCCACTCACTCACCCACTCACTCACTCACCCACTCACTCACCCACCCACTCACTCACCCTCTCACCCACTCACTCACCACCCTCTCTCCCACCCACTCTCACTCACCCACTCACCCACTCACCCACCCACTCACCCTCTACTCACCCTCTACTCACTCACCCACTCACCCACCTCACCCACTCACTCACTCANCCACTCACTCACCCTCTCACCCTCTCACCACTCANTCACCCACTCACTCACCCACCCTCTCACCCACTCACTCACCCACTCACCCACCCACTCACTCACCCCGCTGTCCGACTAAGTCCGAATCGTCATCAGCCGGCAACTCCTCCTGAGGGCGCGACGGTCAACCACAGCACCAGCACCAGCAGCCAAGATGACGGCACCGCGGTGCCAGGCTAGGTGCACGTTGAGGCCACGTTAGGAAGAAAGCGTCCAAAGTCTCGGCTGTTCGGGTCAACACCGGGAGCGTCGTCCTCGGGATGACACGAGACGACTTCGTTTTCGCTCCGCAAGCCTCGGCCACCCGGGCGTCGTCCTCTTGAATATAAAAACGTCTCTCGCTCTCTTGCTCTCTCGCTCGCAGCAGGCCGGTAAATTCCTCTTAGGCGTGAAGATGAACGAGTTGCGGCTCCATTCTCTCTCTCTCGCTCTTGATTCTCGGTGCTGTGTGAGAGTGAAGCGGGCGAAGCGGTAAGAGAGCCACAGCCAGTGAGAGAGAGAGAAGGGAAGGGCTGTGTGGGGGAGGGAGCAGGAGGAGGAGGAGGGAGTTTGGTGGAGGGAGAGGGGGGCAGAAAACCCCTCCGCACAACTTCGACGCAACACACTCCAGGCTCGCTCCACTGCTAGATCCCCACGCGTGCCAGTCTATCCGCCGTCTCGCCTGGCTGGCTGATCATCAGTTCCACGACCCCCGCACGGAGCGAGAAGCCTTTAACTCGGGACAACACGGGGGGTGTTTTTTTAAAGTTCAATATATAATTATAATAATTACAAACTGATGAGAGAAGGGGGAGAGAACCAGCCTGCCTCTCCTCCTCCTCCCTCCCTCCCTCGCCGCCTTACTCACCCACCCACTCACTCACCAACTCACCCACTCACTCACTCAGCACTCACTCACCACTCACTCACTCAGCAACTCACCACCCACTCACTCACTCAGCANTCACTCACCCACTCACTCACTTACCACCACTCACTCACTCACCACCACTCACTCACTCAGCCACCCTCCACTCTCACCCACTCACTCACCACTCACTCACCCACCCACCCACTCACTCACCCACGAGGAGCGACGCAGCGAGCAGTGGACAGATCCTGGCGGCGTCTTCACGCAGGAACTGACGTCACAGGCACTTTGGGAACGGGCACCGCCCATCGTTGACGCTCGCAGCGTGGGGTGGAAGGGGGTGGTGGGGGTGGTGGGGNTGGTGGGGGGGTGGTGGTGGGGGGGTGCCTCTGTTGCTGGTGGTGGGTGAGGATGTGGTGGTGGGGGGAGGTGGTGGTGGTGGGGGTGAGGATGTGATGGTGGTGGTGGGGATGTGGTGGGGGGGGTGCCTCTGTTGCTGGTGGTGGTGGGGTGATGGTGGTGGGGAGGTGGTGGGTGGGGTGAGGATGTGGTGGTGGTGGGGTGGTGGGGTAGTGGGGGAGGTTGGTGTGCGGGGTGACTTCTGGAGTTAAGTTACAGACCCCACCTCCACACGCCCCCTTCCTACCGCGAAAGAGACAAAGATCCCCCTTGTAGCCTTCACAGATTTACGGGACAAGTGCGAACTGCCGGGACGTGATCGCATGTCCACGTCCGGCGGCCGCCTTTGTCTCCCCAGTGCTGATGGTTTTTTGCACACCGCTCTGGATACGAGTTTGAGGCTAAGTCGACCTAGAAGAGGCCCATGCCCACTACAACTGTTGGGCAGTGAGCGAGAAAAGAAGCCATCGGCATTGGAAAGACAAAGGCGGTCGCTACGGCGTCCTCGCTCTCACCCACACACACACACAAGGCAAAGCTCCCCGTGTAGCCTCACGGTGTTGTTGGGTCAAGTGAGACGACCACTGCCGATGGAATCCACGACCAGGAATTGAACTCGTGCCCGGCCGGGTTCGTAGCGCAGTGCGCCAATTCTACAGCAGAACTCTACACCACAACTCTCCACCACAACCCTACACCACAACTCTAAACCACAACTCTACAGCAGAACTCCACACCACAACTCTTACACCACAACTCTTACACCACAACCCTACACCACAACTCTACACCACAACTCTACACCACAACTCTGCACCAAAACTCTACACCACAACCCTACAACACAACTCTACACCACAACTCTACACCACAACCCTACACCACAACTCTACACCACAACCCTACACCACAACTCTACACCACAACTCTACACCACAACTCTACACCACAACTCTACACCACAACTCTACACCACAACCCTACACCACAACTCTACAACACAACTCTACAACACAACTCTACACCACAACTCTACACCACAACTCTACACCACAACCCAACACCACAACTCTACACCACAACCCTACACCACAACTCTACACCACAACTCTACACCACAACCCTACACCACAACTCTACTCCACAACCCTACAACACAACTCTACACCACAACTCTACACCACAACTCTACACCACAACCCTACACCACAACCCTACACCACAACCCTACACTACAACCCTACACCACAACCATACACAACAACTCTACACCACAACTCTTACACCACCACAACTCTACACCCCAACTCTACACCACAACTCTACACCACAACTCTACACCACAACTCTACACCACAACTCTACACCACAACCCTACACCACAACCCTCGTGTATACCAGGTGAGGTAGTTAACATCTCATAGCCACCGTGATGATGATGAGAGAGAGACACGCAAACTTCCAATATACAGCAGGCTTCAAGGTCGGGATGGAACCCACGACCTCCTGCATACCAGGCGAGGTAGTTAACATCTCCTAGCCACCGTGATGATGATGATGATTATGAGAGAGACACACACACTCCAAATATACAGCAGCAGGCGTCAGGGTCGGGATCGAGCCCACGACCTCCTGCGTACCAGGCGATGTAGTTCACATCTCCTAGGCACCGTGATGATGATTAGAGAGAGATGCAAACTCCAAATATACAGCAGCAGGCGTCAGGGTCGGGATCGAACCCACGACCTCCTGTAGACCAGGCGAGGTAGTTAACATCTCATGGCCACCGTGATGAGAGAGAGAGAGACACGCAAACTCCAAATATACAGCAGCAGGCGTCAGGGTCGGGATCGAACCCACGACCTCCTGTACACCAGGCGAGGTAGTTAACATCTCCTAGCCACCGCGGCGCCCCTAAGGAGGTCGCTTCTCGAACAGGGCGGTGGAGTAGTGGTCGAGACCAACAACGGAGTGGAAGCCAAAGGAGGAAGAAAAAAACGCGGCCGAGAGGCGACCTCCACCGGGCTCGCGTGCCAGTTGGATTGTTGTTGTTATTACAACGCCTCGGGGAAACCTGTGTAAAATCCAGCAGTGGATAGACCACGATGATTCATCAAGATGCAGATGTCTCCATATGTGACCACCCCTCACCAGACCTCACCACCCCTCACCACCCCTCACCACACCACACCTCACCACACCTCACCACACCACCCCTCACCACCCTCACCACTCCTCACCTAACCACCCTCACCACCCCTCACCACCCCTCACCTAACGGGCTGCTCCACGACTGATGCTCCACGTGTTCCCAACCGCGTGTGCCCCAGGGACACGTGACAACATCACGTGACCTCCATTCACACGGACACTCTCTGTGTGTGTGCCTCTAGCCCTGAGCGGTGACGAGTTCACAACACATTCTGGACATACGAGTCCAGGAAAAGATCCCCCGTGTAGCCTTAGCAGACTGTTGGGGCAAGTGCTGTTAGTAGCGAGTAGCGCCTATGAAGGCCGACACGGCACACGAGGGTGGGTGGCCAGCAACACGCCCGGCCGCCTTTGTCTCCCCAGTGGCGATGTTTACACGCCGCACCAGGTACTCATTTGAGGCCGAGTCGGCCTAGGAGAGGCCCAGGACCGTTTCACATAATCGTCACCGGTGTTGGCCTTGGGCCGGAATCGAACTCGGATGGCCGGGTTCGTACCGCAGCAAAATTTATTTTTTACAGTAATATTACAAATATTACATAGAACACATAGGGGGAACTGATGACGGAGACTTGCGTTGCCTCTGAAACGTCGTGATTTTTATTTTATTTTACTTTTATTAATTTTAATGTTTTACCTACGTGACTTTACCGAAAAAACCTAAGAATAGGAACATAGACATGGAGTAGGGAGAGAGGGGGTAGAGAGAGAGGGAGGGGTAAGGAAAGCAGAGCGTGAAATATTTTGTGAAATATTTTGTGAAATATTTCATTTAAAAAGGGGGGGGGGCCATAAAGCAAAGCATTGAAAATAAAAAAACGAAATGATGAACGAAGCAAAGTGCCGACTACACCGAGCATCTTCTTGTTTCCTCTGATCGTAAAAGAAAAGATGACCGCTACAAACATTCACGTGTGTCGAATTAATGTTTTTATTAACCTTGGTAACCCTGCAAAGCCTGAGTCTCAAGACTCTTTTTGAGGAGGGTCCTGCCAAGTTTTCTCAGTCGAGAGTGGCAACGCTGCGGCTGATGCTGCTGTGATCCCCAATTGATCTCGAGTCAAAGATTTAAACGATCTCAGTCAGTCAGACCCCCATGGCACCTGGCTCAGCCTCGTGGCCTCCTGCCGGCGAGCCTTCGACGCCTCACGTGGCCTCAGGGGCCGTCCATAAATGACGTCACACGTTTTGGACGATTTTTTACCGCCGCCCCCCTTCGTCACACGGCGTCACAATAAAGTCAGACCCCCCCCCTCAAATAAGACGTCACAAAGCTCTGCCCCCCCCCCAAAATAAAACATGCTTCAAATCGCTTTAAACTATTGTCATTGTAGTGCGTATTTAATGTGGCGCTGCACTCTGATGTTGTAGGAGAAAACATTTATTTAAAAGCCTATTTAATTAAGCAGAACGTGTTGTCTATATTTATTAAAAGTTGCTCATTTTGATGTGACGTCACATTTCTCAACCCCCCCCCCCTTGCCACACATCGTCACAAATGTCTG
Organism: Lethenteron camtschaticum; assembly: GCA_018977245.1. NCBI lineage: Eukaryota > Metazoa > Chordata > Hyperoartia > Petromyzontiformes > Petromyzontidae > Lethenteron > Lethenteron camtschaticum. The sequence continues at coordinate 3,367,752 of MU249617.1, read as the reverse complement.
ACCCCCCCCCCCCCTAGGTGCGTGACGTCATTTATGGACGGCCCCTCAAAGCACACGTCACCACGACGCTTGTGCCAGGAGGCGAGGTGGCCTTTGAGGGCATCACGTGAAGCGTGGAAGGCTCCCTGCTGCCGGAGGTCACGGGTCACAACCCAGGGGTCATGGGACCGACTGGGCCGGCGGTTGTGGATAACTCACGGGTGCATTCAGACTCGTACGGTGCGAAAGAAGTCCAACGTGCACACACACACACGTGGCCTGTGGTCCTGTGCTGTGGCGTTGGTGGGCCACTCACGTGTGGACGTTAAAGACGCCGTGACGCCGTTGGCAAGAGTAGGTCATTGCAGCGGGCCTGGGTCTCCCCTAGGTCGGCTCAGCCTCACATGAGTAACCTGGTGCGCGGTGCGTAAACATCGTCGCTGGGAGACAAAGGCGGCCGGGCGTGGTGTTGGCCACCCACCCCTCGTGTGCCGTGCCGGCCTTCATAGGTGCTCGCTAACAGCACTTGCCCCAACAGTCTGTTAAGGCTACACGGGGGATATTTATCTTTGTGAGTGACATACACCCACGTCACCCTCTCCCCGTGTCACTGGTGCCAGGCTAGGTGCACTTAGTGGCGAATGTTGTTGTTGTTGTCACACGTGGCGTAGTGAGCGCTGATTCAGACTGGAGCAGGACCATTGCCCGAAACGTCGCCTAATATGTATATATGGCATCGAGCACATGTGTGTGTTTGTGTGCATGTGACATGTTTACCAATCATTGGGCGCGTGCAGCGTGTCGCTCTCGTAAACCTCAACAGCCAATCAAAATTGAGCCTGGTTAGTGCTCGGATGGGTGACCCAATAGGATGTTACCGTGTGTTGTAGGGATTGCCCGCGATGTGGCCAGGAGATGGCATTACAGCTCTGGATTATTGAATCCATCTGTGCGGACCGTGTCCCCACGTCTCCCCATCCCCGTGTCCTTCTGTCCCCGTGTCTTCATGTCCATATCCCCGTGTCCCCGTGTCCTCTCGATCCCATGTCCCACGTTCTCCCGTGTCCCCACGACCCCGTGTCCCGTGTCTGCGCGTCCCCACGTGGTTATATTAAGCTCCGGTGTAAGCAGACACGGCGTGCGTGCGTGCCCGGTTCGCCGTGACCACGTGCTCAGTGACGACAGCACACACGATAACTCCAACACGAAAACAACAACAAGAAGAACGCCGATGATTTATCCAGGAAAGGATGATGATGATGTGATGCAATTGTTGTTGTTGTTATTCAGCTTGTTTACCCATGAAAGCCTCACTGAGCAGCGACATGTCCACGACACATTCCTGGCATACGAGTCCACAAAGACAAAGATCCCCCGTGTAGCCTTACTAACAGACTTGGGGAAAGTGCTGTTAGCGAGCACCTATGAAGGCCGGCACACCCGGCCGCCTTTGTCTCCCCAGTGGCGATGCTTACACAACGCACCAGCTCACCCATTTGAGGCTGAGTCGACCTAGGGGAGGCCCATGACCGATTCAGATAATCGTCACCGGTGTTGGCCGTGAGCGGGAATCGAACACTCACGTAAGGGTGCGATGTTTTTATTTGTTAACCTGTTTACCCCGCAGAGCCCGAGTCTCAAGACCCCTGCTTCAGGAGGGTCCTGCCACGGGTTCACGGTCAAGGGCGATGCTGCTGCTGCTGTTATTGCTGCTGCTGCTGTTATTGCTGCTGTTATTGCTACTGTTGTTATTGCTGCTGCTGTTGCTGCTACTGCTGCTACTGTTACTGCTGTTGTTGTTGCTGCTGCTGCTGTTGTTATTGCTGCTGTTATTGCTACTGTTGTTATTGCTGCTGCTGTTTGCTGTTGCTGCGGTTGTTATTGCTGCTGCTACTGCTGTTGTTGCTGTTGCTACTGTTGTTATTGCTACTGCTGTTGTTGTTGTTGCTGTTGCTGCTGTTGTTGTTGCTGCTGTTTGCTGTTGCTGCTACTGTTGTTATTGCTGCTACTGTTGCTGCTGTTGCTACTGTTGTTATTGCTACTGCTGTTGTTGTTGCTGCTGTTTGCTGTTTCTGCTACTGTTGTTATTGCTGCTGCTGTTGCTGCTGTTGTTGTTGCTGCTGTTGTTGCTGTTGCTGCTGTTGTTATTGCTACTGCTATTGCTGCTGTTGTTGTTACTGCTGTTTGATGTTGCTGCTACTGTTGTTATTGCTGCTGCTACTGCTGTTGCTACTGTTGTTATTGCTACTGCTGTTGTTGTTGCTGCTGTTTGCTGTTGCTGCTACTGTTGTTATTGCTACTGCTGTTGCTGCTGTTGTTATTGCTGTTATTGCTGCTGTTGTTATTGCTGTTATTGCTGCTGCTACTTCTGTTGCTACTGTTATTGCTTTGTATAATTCCCATTGAGCAATTTACGACGTAAATAGTTTTTTTTGTTAATTAAATTTCACAACATTTTCGAATCGTGAATCCGACACACGATGGCCTAGCCTCGCGATCTCTGACGTCACGGGATCTCTGACGTCCACTGCCCAGCAAGCGGCGCGCATTGTCTACGGTGAATGCGCCCGCAGTATTATCCAGGGCGGGCTGCTGGGTCCGCACCGCGAATCTCTGAAACAAGCGGCGAACGCGCTAACAAGCGACAAATGAAGCACAGTGACGATTGCGTGATGATCGTAAGATTATTGTATGATGTGATGATAATGTGTTTTTAATGTTACGATGATGGGCATAATGTTGACGGTTAAAGAATGTCATTGGTAATTGCATGGTGATGATGGTGATGATGGTGGTGATGATGATGATGGTGATGATGATGATGATGAATTGCAATAACATTGACGATGTGAACCGCGGGAAGCCTCGCAGGAGGCAGCTGATTACATTGGGATATTTGGCCATGAATTCCATTCGGAATGGGAGTTTGGCTTCACGTGAGTGGAAAACGCAGAAGGCGGAGCAGTGGGAGACGCGGAGAGTGGGAGACGCGGGGAGTGGGAGACGCGGGGAGTGGGAGACGTGGGGAGTGGGAGACGCGGGAGTGGGAGACGTGGGGGGGTGGGGTGGGAGACGTGGGGGGGGGTGGGGGGGGTGGGAGACGCGGAGAGGTGGGAGACGCGGGGAGTGGGAGACGTGGGGGGGTGGGGGGAGTGGGAGATGTGGGGGGGTGGAAGGAGTGGGAGACGTGGGGGGGTGGGGGGAGTGGGAGACGTGGGGGGGTGGGGGAGTGGGAGACGTGGGGGGGGGGGGAGTGGGAGACGTGGGGGGGTGGGGGAGTGGGAGACGTGGGGGGGTGGGGGAGTGGGAGACGTGGGGGGGGGTGGGGGGAGTGGGAGACGTGGGGGGGTGGGGGAGTGGGAGACGTGGGGGGGTGGGGGGAGTGGGAGACGTGGGGGGGGTGGGGGAGTGGGAGACGTGGGGGGGTGGGGGAGTGGGAGACGTGGGGGGGTGAGGGGAGTGGGAGACGTGGGGGGGGGTGGGGGAGTGGGAGACGCGGGGAGTGGGAGACGTGGGGAGTGGGAGACGCGGGAAGTGGGAGACGCGGGGAGTGGGAGACGCGGGGAGTGGGAGACGCGGGGAGTGGGAGACGTGGGGAGTGGGAGACGCGGAGAGTGGGAGACGCGGAGAGTGGGAGACGTGGAGAGTGGGAGACGCGGAGAGTGGGAGACGCGGAGAGTGGGAGACGTGGAGAGTGGGAGACACGGGGAGTGGGAGACGCGGAGAGTGGGAGACGTGGGGAGTGGGAGACGCGGAGAGTGGGAGACGCGGGAGTGGGAGACGCGGGGAGTGGGAGACGCGGAGAGTGGGAGACGCGGGGAGTGGGAGACGCGGAGAGTGGGAGACGCGGGGAGTGGGAGACGCGGGGGGTGGGAGACGCGGGGAGTGGGAGACGTGGGGAGTGGGAGACGCGGAGAGTGGGAGACGCGGGGAGTGGAGATGCGGGGAGTGGGAGACGTGGGGAGTGGGAGACGCGGGGAGTGGGAGACGCGGAGAGTGGGAGACGCGGGGAGTGGGAGACGCGGGGAGTGGGAGACGCGGAGAGTGGGAGACGCGGGAGTGGGAGACGCGGAGAGTGGGAGACGCGGGGAGTGGGAGACGCGGGGGTGGGAGACGCGGGGAGTGGGAGACGTGGGGAGTGGGAGACGCGGAGAGTGGGAGACGCGGGGTGTGGGAGATGCGGGGAGTGGGAGACGTGGGGAGTGGGAGACGCGGGGAGTGGGAGACGCGGGGAGTGGGAGATGCGGGAGTGGGAGACGTGGGGGGTGGGAGACGCGGGGAGTGGGAGACGCGGGGAGTGGGAGACGCGGGGAGGTGGGAGACGCGGGGAGAGTGGGAGACGCGGGGAGTGGGAGACGCGGGGAGTGGGAGACGCGGGAGGTGGGAGACGCGGGGAGTGGGAGACGCGGAGAGTGGGAGACGCGGGGAGTGGGAGATGCGGGGAGTGGGAGACGCGGGGAGTGGGAGACGCGGGGGGTGGGAGACGCGGGGAGTGGGAGATGCGAGGAGTGGGAGACGCGGGGAGTGGGAGACGCGGGGAGTGGGAGACGTGGGGAGTGGGAGACGCGGGGAGTGGGAGACGCGGGGAGTGGGAGACGCGGGGGGGGAGACCGCGGGGAGTGGGAGACGCGGGAGTGGGAGACGCGGGGAGTGGGAGACGCGGGGAGTGGGAGACGCGGGGAGTGGGAGACGCGGGGAGTGGGAGACGCGGGAGTGGAAGACGCGGGGGTGGGAGACGCGGGGAGTGGGAGACGCGGGGAGTGGGAGACGTGGGGAGTGGGAGACGTGGGGAGTGGGAGACGCGGGGAGTGGGAGACGCGGGGAGTGGGAGACGCGGGGAGTGGGAGACGCGGAGAGTGGGAGACGCGGGGAGTGGGAGACGCGGGGAGTGGGAGACGCGGGGAGTGGGAGACGCGGGGAGTGGGAGACGCGGGGGGGGGAGACGCGGGGAGTGGGAGACGCGGGGAGTGGGAGACGTGGGGGTGGGAGACGCGGGGAGTGGGAGACGCGGGGAGTGGGAGACGCGGGGAGTGGGAGACGCGGGGAGTGGGAGATGCGAGGAGTGGGAGACGCGGGAGTGGGAGACGCGAGGAGTGGGAGACGCGAGGAGTGGGAGACGCGGGGAGTGGGAGACGCGGAGAGTGGGAGACGTGGGGAGTGGGAGACGTGGGGAGTGGGAGACGTGGGGAGTGGGAGACGCGGGGAGTGGGAAACGTGGAGAGTGGGAGACGTGGGGAGTGGGAGACGCGGAGAGTGGGAGACGCGGGGAGTGGGAGACGCGGAGAGTGGGAGACGCGGGGAGTGGGAGACGTGGGGAGTGGGAGACGCGGGGAGTGGGAGACGCGGGGAGTGGGAGACGCGGGGAGTGGGAGACGCGGAGAGTGGGAGACGCGGGGAGTGGGAGACGTGGGGAGTGGGAGACGCGGAGAGTGGGAGACGTGGGAGTGGGAGACGCGGAGAGTGGGAGACGCGGGGAGTGGGAGACGCGGGGGGTGGGAGACGCGGGGAGTGGGAGACGTGGGAGTGGGAGACGTGGGGAGTGGGAGATGCGGGGAGTGGGAGACGTGGGGAGTGGGAGACGCGGGGAGTGGGAGATGCGGGGAGTGGGAGACGCGGGGGGTGGGAGACGCGGGGAGTGGGAGACGTGGGGAGTGGGAGATGCGGGGAGTGGGAGACGTGGGGAGTGGGAGACGCGGGGAGTGGGAGATGCGGGGAGTGGGAGACGCGGGGGGTGGGAGACGCGGGGAGTGGGAGACGTGGGGAGTGGGAGACGTGGGGAGTGGGAGACGCGGGGAGTGGGAGACATGGGGAGTGGGAGACGCGGGAGTGGGAGACGCGGGGAGTGGGAGACGCGGAGAGTGGGAGACGCGGGGAGTGGGAGACGTGGGGAGTGGGAGACGCGGGGAGTGGGAGACGCGGGGAGTGGAGACGCGGAGAGTGGGAGACGCGGAGAGTGGGAGACGCGGAGAGTGGAGACGTGGGGAGTGGGAGACGCGGGGAGTGGGAGACGCGGGGAGTGGGAGACGCGGGAGTGGGAGACGCGGGAGTGGGAGACGCGGAGAGTGGGAGACGCGGGGAGTGGGAGACGCGGGGAGTGGGAGACGTGGGGAGTGGGAGACGCGGAGAGTGGGAGACGCGGGGAGTGGGAGACGCGGGGAGTGGGAGACGTGGGGAGTGGGAGACGCGGAGAGTGGGAGACGCGGGGAGTGGGAGACGCGGAGAGTGGGAGACGTGGGGAGTGGGAGACGCGGGGAGTGGGAGACGTGGGGAGTGGGAGACGCGGGGAGTGGGAGACGCGGGGAGTGGGAGACGCGGGGAGTGGGAGACGCGGAGAGTGGGAGACGCGGAGAGTGGGAGACGCGGGGAGTGGGAGACGCGGGGAGTGGGAGACGTGGGGAGTGGGAGACGCGGAGAGTGGGAGACGCGGGGAGTGGGAGACGCGGGGAGTGGGAGACGCGGGGAGTGGGAGACGCGGGGAGTGGGAGACGTGGGGAGTGGGAGACGTGGGGAGTGGGAGACGTGGGGAGTGGGAGACGTGGAGAGTGGGAGACGCGGAGAGTGGGAGACGCGGAGAGTGGGAGACGCGGGGAGTGGGAGACGTGGGGAGTGGGAGACGCGGGGAGTGGGAGACGCGGAGAGTGGGAGACGCGGAGAGTGGGAGACGCGGGGAGTGGGAGACACGGGGAGTGGGAGACGCGGGGAGTGGGAGACGCGGAGAGTGGGAGACGCGGGGAGTGGGAGACACGGGGAGTGGGAGACGCGGAGAGTGGGAGACGCGGAGAGTGGGAGACGCGGGAGTGGGAGACACGGGGAGTGGGAGACGCGGAGAGTGGGAGACGCGGGGAGTGGGAGACGTGGGGAGTGGGAGACGTGGAGAGTGGGAGACGTGGAGAGTGGGAGACGCGGGGAGTGGGAGACGCGGGGAGTGGGAGACGCGGGGAGTGGGAGATGTGGGGAGTGGGAGACGCGGGGAGTGGGAGACGTGGGGAGTGGGAGACGCGGGGAGGTGGGAGACGCGGGGAGGGTGGAGACGCGGGAGTGGGAGACGCGGGGAGTGGGAGACGCGGAGAGTGGGAGACGCGGAGAGTGGGAGACGCGGGGAGTGGGAGACGCGGGGAGTGGGAGACGCGGGGAGGTGGGAGACGTGGGGAGGGTGGGAGACGCGGGGAGTGGGAGACGCGGGGAGTGGGAGACGCGGGGAGGTGGGAGACGCGGGGAGGGTGGGAGACGCGGGGAGTGGGAGACGCGGGGAGTGGGAGACGCGGGGAGGTGGGAGACGCGGGGAGGGTGGGAGACGCGGGGAGTGGGAGACGCGGGGAGTGGGAGACGCGGGGAGTGGGAGACGCGGGGAGGGTGGGAGACGCGGGGAGTGGGAGACGCGGGGAGGGTGGGAGACGCGGGGAGTGGGAGACGCGGGGAGTGGGAGACGCGGGGAGTGGGAGACGCGGGGAGTGGGAGACGCGGGGAGGGGGGAGACGCGGGGAGGGTGGGAGACGCGGGGAGTGGGAGACGCGGGGAGGGTGGGAGACGCGGGGAGTGGGAGACGCGGGGAGTGGGAGACGCGGGGAGTGGGAGACGCGGGGAGGGTGGGAGACGCGGGGAGTGGGAGACGCGGGGAGGGTGGGAGACGCGGAGAGTGGGAGACGCGGGGAGTGGGAGACGCGGGGAGTGGGAGACGCGGGGAGGGTGGGAGACGCGGAGAGTGGGAGACGCGGGGAGGTGGGAGACGCGGGGAGGGTGGGAGACGCGGGGAGTGGGAGACGCGGGGAGTGGGAGACGCGGGGAGTGGGAGACGCGGGGAGTGGGAGACTCGGGGAGGTGGGAGACGCGGAGAGTGGGAGACGCGGGGAGGTGGGAGACGCGGGGAGGGTGGGAGACGCGGGGAGTGGGAGACGCGGGGAGTGGGAGACGCGGGGAGTGGGAGACGCGGGGAGTGGGAGACGCGGAGAGTGGGAGACGCGGAGAGTGGGAGACGCGGGGAGGGTGGGAGACGCGGGGAGTGGGAGACGCGGGGAGTGGGAGACGTGGGGGGTGGGAGACGCGGGGAGTGGGAGACGTGGGGGTGGGAGACGCGGGGAGTGGGAGACGCGGGAGGTGGGAGACGCGGGGAGGGTGGGAGACGCGGGGAGGGTGGGAGACGCGGGGAGTGGGAGACGCGGGGAGGGTGGGAGACGCGGGGAGTGGGAGACGCGGGGNAGTGGGAGACGCGGGGAGTGGGAGACGCGGGGAGGTGGGAGACGCGGGAGTGGGAGACGCGGGGAGGGTGGGAGACGCGGAGAGTGGGAGACGCGGGGAGTGGGAGACGCGGGGAGTGGGAGACGCGGGGAGGGGGGAGACGCGGGAGTGGGAGACGCGGGGAGTGGGAGACGCGGGGAGTGGGAGACGCGGGGAGTGGGAGACGCGGGGAGTGGGAGACGCGGGGAGTGGGAGACGCGGGGAGTGGGAGACTCGGGGAGGTGGGAGACGCGGAGAGTGGGAGACGCGGGGAGGTGGGAGACGCGGGGAGGGTGGGAGACGCGGGGAGTGGGAGACGCGGGGAGTGGGAGACGCGGGGAGTGGGAGACGCGGGAGTGGGAGACGCGGAGAGTGGGAGACGCGGAGAGTGGGAGACGCGGGGAGGTGGGAGACGCGGGGAGTGGGAGACGCGGGGAGTGGGAGACGTGGGGGTGGGAGACGCGGGGAGTGGGAGACGTGGGGGTGGGAGACGCGGGGAGTGGGAGACGCGGGGAGGTGGGAGACGCGGGAGGGTGGGAGACGCGGGGAGGGTGGGAGACGCGGGGAGTGGGAGACGCGGGGAGGGTGGGAGACGCGGGGAGTGGGAGACGCGGGGAGTGGGAGACGCGGGGAGTGGGAGACGCGGGAGGGTGGGAGACGCGGGGAGTGGGAGACGCGGGGAGGGTGGGAGACGCGGAGAGTGGGAGACGCGGGGAGTGGGAGACGCGGGGAGTGGGAGACGCGGGGAGGGTGGGAGACGCGGGGATGGGAGACGCGGGGAGTGGGAGACGCGGGAGTGGGAGACGCGGGGAGGTGGGAGACGCGGAGAGTGGGAGACGCGGAGAGTGGGAGACGCGGAGAGTGGGAGACGCGGGGAGGGGGGAGACGCGGGAGTGGGAGACGCGGGAGTGGGAGACGCGGGAGGTGGGAGACGCGGGAGGGTGGGAGACGCGGGGAGTGGGAGACGCGGGGAGTGGGAGACGTGGGGGGTGGGAGACGCGGGGAGTGGGAGACGTGGGGGGTGGGAGACGCGGGGAGTGGGAGACGCGGGGAGTGGGAGACGTGGGGGGTGGGAGACGCGGGGAGTGGGAGACGCGGGGAGGGTGGGAGACGCGGAGAGTGGGAGACGCGGGGAGTGGGAGACACGGGGAGTGGGAGACGCGGGAGTGGGAGACGCGGGGAGTGGGAGACGCGGGAGGGTGGGAGACGCGGAGAGTGGGAGACGCGGAGAGTGGGAGACGCGGGGAGTGGGAGACGCGGGGAGTGGGAGACGCGGGGAGTGGGAGACGTGGGGGGTGGGAGACGCGGGGAGTGGGAGACGCGGGGAGTGGGAGACGCGGGGAGGTGGGAGACGTGGGGGTGGGAGACGTGGGGGGGTGGGAGACGTGGGGGTGGGAGACGTGGGGGGGGGAGACGCGGAGAGTGGGAGACGCGGGGAGTGGGAGACGTGGGGAGACAAGAGAGGGAAGCGCTGAATAATGCACGGGGCCGGTTCGCGTGGCTGGGAAACGCGAGATGCGGCTCAATATCCCCGATCAATCCGACTCCGGCGAGGCCGCGTCTCACGGAGCGGATGTAGGAGAGGAGATAGATTTCGAGAGGTAGATTTGAGAGAGAGATTTGAGAGAGAGATTTTAGAGATAGATTGGAGGGAGAGATTTGAGGGAGAGATTGGAGAAGACATTTGAGAGAGAGATTTGAGAGGTAGATTTGAGAGAGAGATTTTAGAGATAGATTTGAGAGAGAGATTGGAGAAAGACATTTGAGAGAGAGATTGAGAGAGAGATTTCGAGAGATTTGAGAGAGAGATTTGAGAGAGAGATTGGAGAGACAGATCTGATAATGTATGCACTGCCAATTGAAATTGTTTGGTCCACACCCGAGACAGCTTTCCTTAGAGCCTAGTCTCACATGGGTTGGACCAGATGACGCCAAAAGGCGCACAACTCAAAGACAATGCACCATCAGAGCATGAGAGCTCGAGGTAAGCAATTACACCATTTGATCCTCATTTGCCAGACTTTTTACAAGGAATCATGTCTGCATTAACCACAATACCTGCAGTCAAATGCAAACAAAAAACACACGATGATATAATGCATTGTCCTTGAAACTGATTGGTCCACACCAAGGGACGGCTTTCTTTTGAGCCTCGACCCAATTGGTGCTCGACCAGATGACGCCAAAAGGCGTCCAGCTCAAAGACAAATGCTGCACTATCAAAGTAACGGGGCTCGGGGCGAGCATCTACATCATTGGACCTCCTTTGCCAGTACCAAAATATAATTTAAAAAATTGGGAAAACCCTATTATTATATGTTGGTACTGGCAAAGGAGGTCTAATGATGAGATCACATGATGTAGATAAACCGTGTGGGTTGACAGCTACGGATTTGCAATCGGCGCGTTGGTAGGCAATGGTTCCCAGAGGAAGACGTCGCTTGTAAATACATCCGTTGACCACGTGTTCATAGAAAGAGAGGGGGGCAGAGGGGGGTGAGAGAGTTGGAGAGCGGAGAGAGACGTGGGGGAGAGGGAAAGGATCGAGAGCGAAGGGGAAGGGAGGGGAGGGGAGAGAGCGGAAAGGGATTAGAGGAGAGATGATGGAAAAGAGAGGATGGGGGGAGAGAAGGAGAGTGGAGATAGATCGAGAGAGGGGAATGGAAAGAGAAGAGAGCGGAGAGAAGGGGGGAGAGAGAGAGAAGAATTTAGAGGAGAGGACAGAAGAGAGAGGGGAGGAGAGAGTGCAGAGACTTTTGACTTTTAAACAACTTTTATTGCCGCCAGCAGCAAAAAGCACTGGAGGCGATTTCGATATGAAACACACAAAGTCACCAGCAACACAAATGAAAATAAACGCTACAAATCCACGCGCTGTGGCGCTAAAAGCACCGCGCACAACGCGAAAGAAAAGTCACGTGGTGGTTGTGGTGGTGGTTGTGGTGGTGGTTGTGGTGGTGGTTGTGGTGGTGGTTGTGGTGGTTGTGGTGGTGGTGGTGGTGGTGGTGGTCATCGCGCACGCCACGGTGACGAGCGAGCGCTTCAGAAGGTGAACACCACGAGGGTGCCGTCCACGCTGGTACAGAGGGCTCAGCGGGGGGGGGGGGTAAAGCAGAGGGGATAGGATGGGGAGAGGAGAGAGCATCTCTGGTTTCTCTTCAAAGCGAATAAATATTTCGCCTTGTACTAAAGATTTCCGTGGAGAGGAGGAACGTAATTAGTGTAAACTATTTTTGTTGCCCTTCAGTGGAAGGGCTCGCCATTTAAATAAAAACAGAATCTGTAATTTGCAAGTGAACTGTTGAAAAAATAAATAAAGGAGAGAGAGAGGGGGGGGGTAGAGAGAGAGGGGGGGGGGTAGAGAGAGGGGGTAGAGAGAGGGGGTAGAGAGAGAGGGGGGGGTAGAGGGAGTGGAGGGGGGGTAGAGAGAGAGGGGGGGGGTAGAGAGAGAGGGGGGGGGNTAGAGAGAGGGGTAGAGAGAGAGGGGAAGGGGTAAGAAGGAGAGTAGAGCGTGAAATCTTTCGTTTAAAAAAGGGGGGGGGCACATAAAGCCAAGCATTGGGAAAAAAAATGATGAACGAAGCAAAGTGCCGACTACACCAAGCATGATAATTGGTTCTTTACCCTTCTATCTGGCAACAAAACTGACACCTTTTTTTGTTGCCAGATAGAAGGGTAAAGAACCAATTATCATATTTTTACTGGCAAATGAGGTCCCCATAGTGTACACCAAGCATCTTCTTGTTTCCTCTGATCGTAAAACAAGTTAACCCGTAAAAACAAAGTTTTTCACTATAAATCCTTTATATGCGTGGCGGCTAGAGTCCTCTCGTCCTCTGGCTTGAGATGGCTGCCACCTATGGGTCAGATGATTGCATTGCACCATTAAGCAATTGGTAATTAAATATAATATTTTTTCACGAACATTAATTGTCACGCACAACGAGTCTGTGTGGAAAATGTCAGCTCGATTGGATCACGGGAAGTGGGTTAAAAAACGACCGAAAGATTTGCACGGTCGTAAGCGCGCAAGCGAACGAACTTAATATAAAGGATTTAAAAAAAGGAAGGGAGAGGGAGGGAGGGAGGAGGGGAGATGGGTAGCGTGGGGGACGCGCATGAATGAAACATGGGGGCGCGCGCGCGTGTCCCCGGGGCGCGCGACTTTGCGGCGTTGCTGCCGTCGTGAACAAGCAGAGCCGCCGGCAAGTCCGGCCAGGGCACGGGACGCATCGTGCCGCACGAAGACGTCACCGCCGTGGCGTCGGTACTTTGACGACGACAACAACACCACGACATTGCTCGAGTGATCCACCAGCCTGCGTTTGGGATTTAGTCCACCACGTGCTCAGTCGCGTGTTTAGCCGCCTGAACTCATCCCTCCGAGTTCAATCCCCGACCACGGCTAACATCGGCGAGGATGCTACGAACCCGTCGAGCCCACCACCACGACCATCACCACCCTGGCTCTCTCCTACGTTCCCGGCCATCGGACGAAGGCGGTGTGGTCGCCGCTCTGCGATGGCGCTTCTGCGGCCGTCTGGAACGCTCTTCCTTCCGATATTAGGAAGCCGCTGGAAGCTGTGCGCTCTCAAATCATCATCGAGATTGACAAACTCATTTCTTTGCAATCGCTTTTTGTGTTTAGTCTGTTGGTGCGCGCCTCCGATGAGCACGGTTGGCTACGTACGGTGTGAAAGAATTCAACACACAGCACATACATTACCAGTGTGGTGAAATAATGATAATTGTTTTTTTTACCCTTTTATCTGGCAACAAAACTGACACCTTTTTTACCAGGAGTCACGTTTGCATTGACCACAATACCTGCGGTCATAATGCAAACAAAAAACACAACTCTGATAATGTATGCACTGTCCTTGAAGTTGATTGGTCCACACCCGAGACAGCTTTCCTTAGAGCCTAGTCTCACATGGTGTTGGACCAGATGACGCCAAAAGGCGCACAACTCAAAGACAATGCACCATCAGAGTATGTGAGCTCGGGGTAAGCATTTACACCATTGGAACCTCATTTGCCAGTAGACAAATATGATAATTGTTTCCTTAGTGCATACATTATCAGAGTTCTGTGTTTTTTTTGCATTCCGACTGCAGGTATTGTGGTCAATGCAAACATGATTCCTTGTAAAAAAAAGGTGTCAGTTTTGTTGCCAGATAGAAGGGTAAAAAACAATTATCATATTTTGCTACTGGCAAATGAGGTTCCAATGGGGTCAATGTGGTGAAGTATGGACAATCACCCCCCCCCCATTCCCCTACACGCCTTTCTCTCGACACCGCGAGCTGCGTGAGAAGCACGTGGGAGCACATCGGGAAGGTGGGGGGGAGGTTTGGTCCGGCAGGAGGGGGGGGGTGGAACTCTTTCCTGGGGGGGGGTAAAGGGGGGAGGGTGGAGGGGAGAACTCTTCCCTGGGGGGGTGAGGGGCGGGGCGAGGGCTCCATTCCCTGATCGATGGGACCGTCCCTCGGGAGGGGTGGTGTTGGTGGGGGTGTTCGCTGCAGGGCCCATCTGCTAACGGACTAATTTAATCACCCTGCCACTTAGCGGGTGTGTTGGGGGGGGGGAGATTGGGAACGCGGCGTGAGCACGCCTCGTGGACAACTGAAACTCGACCGAAGCAGCCGCAGCAGCGGTGGCCAAAGAAACAAAGGGATGCAGCAGGCTGAGTGAGCAGTGCATCACATTGTGTTCGAGAAGAGGCCCGGGGCAATGGTGACGCCGCACGATCTCCGCAACTACAAAGTTCATCGCCAGGCGAAGTCCATCGGCTCCTGTTCTTGTACGTGACGACAGCTCGTCGTCGCAGTGGCTGATATAATCGTCATCATCACGGAGACCCGTAGACTCACGCAGTGAACCACTGATTTTCATGGAGAGCCATCGACTCAAATGGAGACTCAAGGGTTTTGTTGGAGACCCATCGACCACGAAGAGACCGACTCACATGCAGACCCATAGAGTTCCATAGAGACCCAACGATGTACATAGAGACCCATAGCCTGACGTAGAGACCCGTAGACTTAATGAAGACGGCAGATAACAAGAGCGGTGTGATGGATTGATCAATGCTTTCATCGTCTGTCAACCTACCGACAGAGTAGCGATATGAAAACGACGATGATGATGATCATGACAGGGGGAAGTTCCAACATCGATCATCAGAGAAGACACCGAGTCGAGCGTCTTCGTCACCGCGCGCGTCTTACGAATCATCAACAAGACAAAGATCCCCCGTGTACCCTTCACAGGCTGTTGGGGCAAGTGCCGTTAGCGAGCATCAGCACCTGTGAAGGCCGGCACGGCACCACGCCTGCAACAGCAGCAGCAACAGCAGCAGCAGCCACAGCAGCAGCAACAGCAGCAGCAGCAGCAACAGCAGCAACAGCAGCAGCAGCAACAGCAGCAACAGCAACAGCAGCAGCAGCAACAGCACAGCAGCAGCAGCAGCAACAGCAACAGCAGCAACAGCAGCAGCAGCAACAGCAGCAGCAACAGCAGCAGCAACAGCAACAGCAGCAACAGCAGCAGCAACAGCAGCAGCAGCCGCAGCAGCAGCAGCAACAGCAGCAGCAGCAACAGCAGCAGCAACAGCAGCAGCAACAGCAGCAACAGCAGCAGCAGCCAACCCACTGCTTCATTGCACCGCTGATGAGCCACAATCCTCTCGTCGCATTGCCCGGCGCTTGCTGATGATCACGATGATCACGATGATGATGATGATGATCACGATGATGATCACGATGATGATGATGGAGTCTCAAGGCGCTATCTATGACCCCCAGGTCTCGAGCTCTCTCTTACCCGCGCTGTGTGGCTCGCTCCGAACGACCGCTCCTCGCCCCGTGACCATCGCTCACTCACTCACTCGCAGGGGTGAGATCGCTGTTTGAAATAGGGGTAGGGGGGTGAGGATGCCACACCCCTCCCCCTCAGCCCCCCCTTTCCTATTCTCACCCCCTCCCCAAACTCCCCCCCTCCACGTATCTGACGCCCACAGCCACATTCGCTGTCGGCTCTAACAACGCAAACATCAACATCGGCGTCAGCATCGGCGTGGTTGCGTTAGATTCAGTGATCGGGAACCTATGGCTCGCGAGCCATATATGGCTCTTCCAGTGACGGCATATGGCTCCCAGACAATTTTGAGTTGAAAAAATTAATAATAATAAAAAAAAAAAATCAGTTTGGAACTGATTTTAAAATACTTGTGATATTGTTTAATAGTACGGTGTCATTTTAAAGTAAACAGAAATTAGTTTTGAAGATAAATTTTCTCGGGTCACGGATCCCGTGACCAGAAGTCGCATTAAAAGTAATACATATTTAATTTATTATACGTTAAAAATACTATATGGCTCTCAATGAAATATATTTAGAAATATTTGGCTTTTATGGCTCTCCCAGTCAAAAAGGTTCTCGACCCTGCGTTAGAATGTGAGTCACAACATAACCAGGCACACAATCAGCCTCCTCCTTCCCGTATCTGTCTCGCCACACGATCACTTTAACGCGCAGGCTTTCCCGACCAAATGCTATTCCTAATAATTCTGGCTAATTTGCCCGATGAAGCTGGTTGCAATCTCCAGCGAAACTTCGCAGGACTCAAATTGTCAATGATGTGGGGCTCCCTCCAACGCCACCGCTGTGCTGAAGCAGTTTCTAATTTTTTACACGCACCTTTACATCATCCGCACCTAGTTTACACAACAAAGGCTCTTTCCTAACAGCGTGCTTCAGCCGCACCGAACCTCACAAAAATAATATCCAGGGCCTACCTTGGCTCCTCCCACCCTCAACCAGTATATATACAAGGACTGTTTTCTTGGAATTTCTCTCACTTGATACAGCTATCGTGCTGTGACGGTTCCACCTGAAGACGGAAGCTTGTGTTGCCTCCGAAACGTCGTGATTTTTATTTTATTTTACTTTTATTAATTTAAATGTTTACCTACGTGACTTTACCGAAAAAACCTAAGAATATACAGTTTCTAATTGCCACGTTTTGTTAACGTGACCGACCTCATGCATTGGTGTTGGTGGTGGTGGGTTAACAACACAGCAGTTCTATTCACGCGAACGAACCCAACACACCTTGATTACGAACCTCCACGTGATATAATCAACGTATTTTTTTTACACATTCCATCAGCCGCACGGCCCTCTCTGAGAGTACATAACTTCACGAGCTGTGATGAAACACAAGCTACACTCCGAGCCGGTTTCGTCACTCAACGTCTCATCAGCAGCGTGAGGATTTTCCTGAGCCAATGCTGGCGATCTGCCAGGTGCGTATATGCAAAGACTTGTTTTCGGCTTGCAGTGTCTCATCAGCAGTCAGGCTTGGCTTGCTTGAGCCAGTGCTGGCGATCTGCCAACAGATGTTCAGAGGCGACAACTCTCCGGCCTCAGCTAAATAGCATCGCCCCCCGAGAGCGAGCACCCGACAGGACCCTCTTGACAAGGAGTCACCGAGTCACGGGGCAGGACTCTCTTGACAAGGAGTCACGGGGCAGGAGCCTCTTGCCAAGGAGTCACGGGGCTGGACCCTCTTGGCAAGGAGTCACCGAGTCACGGGGCAGGACCCTCTTGGCAAGGAGTCACCGAGTCACGGGGCAGGATCCTCTTGACAAGGAGTCACCGAGTCACGGGGCAGGATCCTCTTGAGAAGTAGTCACCGAGTCACCGGGCAGGATCCTCTTGACAAGTAGTCACCGAGTCACGGGCAGGATCCTCTTGACAAGGAGTCACCGAGTCACGGGGCAGGACCCTCTTGAGAAGTAGTCACCGAGTCACCGGGCAGGACCCTCTTGACAAGGAGTCACCGGGCAGGACCCTCTTGACAAGGAGTCACGGGGCAGGATCCTCTTGCCAAGGAGTCACGGGGCAGGACCCTCTTGAGAAGTAGTCACCGAGTCACGGGCAGGAGCCTCTTGCCAAGGAGTCACCGGGCAGGACCCTCTTGGCAAGGAGTCACGGGGCAGGATCCTGTTGGCAAGTAGTCACAGGGCAGGACCCTCTTGCCAAGGAGTCACAGGCAGGAGCCTCTTGCACAGAGACGCGTGGACGCCCACGCGTCTCTGTGCATTGCTGCGTGGGGACTCAATGCTTGGGAAGACCTCGAGCCAGCGGTGGATAGAGCATTGCCGTGGATTATGATGGCGCGTTGTTGTTGTTGTTGTTATATATCGGGATCCACGTGACAGCCGTGCAACCACTAGATGCCGCTATATTCTTTCAAGAGAATCTTGCATCGATACAATGCGGGGTGGAAGCGATTCGTGGCACGTGGGTGCCCCCCCGCCCCCCGTCCCACCACCACACACAACTATTTATTGTCCTAGAACTCCGCTTGAGCAATCATCAGGCGCGTGCGGTGCTCCTGCTAAAGCTGTTCGACTCTCGCGTGATGCTGGCAGCAGCAAATGTTGTTCAGGAGCTACAATGCCAATGTCAAGGTTCAGCTGCTGCTGCTGCTGATGATGATGATCACGACGAGAGGGCTTCAGCAGAGAGACAGAGAGTTCGTGTCGTCATGGGACCTCCTTTGCCAGTACCAAAATATACTGATAGGGGTTTCCCCCTTTTTTATGGCAACAAAACTGACACCTTTTTGCTCACCCCGAGCTCTCATTACTCTGGTAGTGCGTTGTCTTTGAACTGTGCGCCTTTTGGCGTCATCTGGTCGAAGACCATATGAGACTAGGCTCTAAAGAAAGCTGTCTCTGGTGTGGACCAATCAGTTTCAAAGACAATGCATAAATTATCAGAGTATTGTTTTTTGTTTGCATTTGACTGCAAGTATTGTGGTTAATGTAAGCATGATTCCTTCCAAAAGGTGTCAGTTTTGTTGTCAGAAAAAATGGGGAAAACCCTATTAGTTCGTGTCGTGTCGCTGTTCCTCCTCCGCCGTTGGAGAGGCCCAGACCACAGTGGGCTCACTGTGCGGTCCGTAGTGTGGGTCACATGGCCACAGTCGCAATCCTCTTGCGTGTGTCGTTAGTGTGTCTCTATGAGTCTCTATGTGTCCCTGTGCGTCTCAATGTATCTCTGTCTCTACGGGTCTCTATGTATCTCTATGAGTATCTATGTATCTCTACGGGTCTCTATGTATCTCTACGGATCTCTACGTATCTCTGTGCGTCTCTATGTATCTCTACGGATCTCTATGAGTCTCTATGTATATCTGTGTCTCTATGTGTCTCTGTGCGTCTTTGTGTCTCTACGGATCTCATGAGTCTCTATGTATCTCTACGTGTCTCTATGTATCTCTGACAGGTCTCTATGTATCTCTACGGGTCTCTATGAGTCTCTATGTATCTCTATGAGTCTCTATGCATCTCTGACGTGTCTCTATGTGTCTATGGCTTCACGACACGGTCCGTAGAGTGGGTTGCACGGCCGTCACCGCCCCGCGTGTCGAGTCTTTCATCCGCCACCGAGCGGCGCTGTCTCTAGCGCGCGTTATGCGGATTACGTAACAACGCCAGCGCCACCGCTGCCGCTGGGAGATTGAATATTGCTGCTGCTGCTGCCTCCACGCACCGCGAGATTAATAAGGATGGAAATAGCCTTGGCAAGTGCCTGCGAAGATCAGCGGTGACCCGCGATACGAGACCGCTGGCGTCCGCTCGCATTACGCCAGGGTCTCCGTGCATTGCACATCAACGGCGATTGTTCTCGACATCGTCGTCGTCGTCGCGAGACGTGGTCGATCCACTGCTGAATGCATCGCTCGCTACGTCGACCGTCTCGCACGCACGCGCGCATCGTTGATTCACCACGCACGATGGCGAGCTTGTCGTTGGTGATGGTTAGTCGCTTCTGAGAAAGAGCCACGCAGTTCAGTTGCCTTACCTGGTATAATAACAATACATTGTACCGGTAGGAACCTCCTGGTCACACCAGCCCACAGGGGATTGTTGTGTCCGTCCGTCCGTCCGTCGTGCATCCAAAAATGGGAGGGGTGGGGCTGGGTGGAGAAGGGGAGGGTGGGAGGGCTGGGTGGGGCTGGGTGGGGGTGGAGGGGTGGGCTGGGTGGAGAGGGAGGGTGGGAGGGGCTGGGTGGGAGGGTGGGGTGGGTGTCGAGGGGTGGGAGGGCTGGGTGGGNAGGGTGGGGCTGGTGGGGGTGGGAGGGGTGGGCTGGGTGGGGAGGGNCTGGTCACCCCGTGGTGCCCTTATAAAACTCAACGTTTAACCTACTCACGCCGGCTTGTGCCCACCCTCACAGTCGGCCATATTTGCGGAATACACCACGCCGCCGTTGACCCTGCAGGCCATTGACCGAGCAACCCAACGTTCCTACCAGCTCCCTCCGCAGGAGGAATGTGTTGTAGCTTAGTAATGGTGACCACCCTCGCTGTTCTCCCACGTGGAGCGAAATTCTCGTTAAAAGTGGAATTCGTGGCCAGACATCCCAGTATAGCAGGGCCCTCCTGCAAATGAGTCCCGAGACTCAGCGAGGCTTTCCTGGGTAAATAATGGGCATCGTCATCATTGTCATCATCATCAACTCATCATCATCATCATCGCAATGTTAGATCCCGCGATATTCACACGAACATTGTACCGACCATCCCATCACAGAATCGTCACCGATTTCGTCCTATAATCATTGTAACCATGATGCAAACATGACAACTGTCATGTTTATTTATCCATAAATGACGTCACGCACCTGGGGGGGGGTCAGACATTTGTGACGATGTGTGACGAGGGGGGGGGGGTGAGAAATGTGACATCACATCAAAATGCGCAACTTTAAATAAATATAGACAACACGTTCAACTTAATGAAATAGACTTTTTAATAAATGTTTTCTCCTACAACATCAGAGTGCAGCGCCACATTAAATACGCACTACAATGACAATAGTTTAAAGCGATTTGAAGAATGTTTTATATTTGGGGGGGGGGCAGAGCTTTGTGACGTCATATTTGAGGGGGGGGGTCTGACTTTTTGTGACGCCGTGTGACGAAGGGGGAGGGGGATAAAAAATCGTCCAAACCGTGTGACGTCATTTATGGACGGCCCCTGAGGCCACGTGAGGCGTCGAAGGCTCGCCGGCAGGAGGCCACGGGGCTGAGCCAGGTGCCATGGGGTCTGAATGACTGAGTCGTTTTAATCTTTGACTCGAGATCAATTGGGGATCACAGTTTCAAGTTTTCAAGTTCATTTATTTCGTAGAGCCCTGTGAGCCATTCGGCTCTTGAATCGGGGGGGGGGCAGAGCTTTGTGACGTCATATTTGAGGGCGGTGACGTCATTTATGGACGGCCCCTTTGCTGGACTGAGTCCTACCCCCGGCGATTGTTTGACCATACTTCCCCTCGCTGGTCACTGAGGAGCGATGGGATCGCGCTGATGGGCATCGCGACATCGCAGCGCCTCCCGCGGCTGCTCTACGTCAGTGCAATAGCGTAATGCCGCGTGATCGATACAAATAATAAAGACATTATACTCTTTGGTTCTTTCGGTAAAGTCACGTAGGTATAAGATAAATTAATTTAATTAATAAATTAAATTAAATACATTTATTTTATACAATAAAATTACATAAATTTTATTTATACAATAAAATACATTTAATTTATTTTATACAATAAAATTAAATTAATTGTATTTAATTTTCTTGGTTCTTTCGGTAAAGTCACGTAGAAGGGAACAATAAAATAAAAAAATAAGACAGCCCTGTTCTTCACCTGAGGACGGCTGCTTGCGTTGTGGCCGAAATGTCGTGAGAATTATTTTACTATGTTTTAAAAAAAAAAANTTTCATTTCCCTTCTACGTGACTTTACCGAAAGAACCAAGAAGATGAATCCCTGCAGTCACGAAAGCTTTAAATCGAAATGTATTTAATTTATTTTTATTTTCTACCCAAGTGACTTTATCGAAAGAACCAAAGAGTATGGATCCCTGCAGTCACGAAAACTTCAGATCTAGAAATAATCAAGACACTTGCAGAATTACTTCAGAATAGATTCCGAAACGTTGAATCAGCTGGCGACGCTGCCGAAGCTCTCGCTTGCAGTGGGGCACAAGCAGCGTTAACAATCAAAATCAACCCAACGCGTTCGTCAATAAGAACACTGGGTAGCCTTACAAGGAAAAACACCATAGGCGACTTCTAGATTTGAAGCTTTCGTGACTGCAAGTATTCATATTCTTAGGTTTTTTTCGGTAAAGTCACGTAGGTAAAAAAATTAAATTCATAATTTTACTATTATTAATTTAAATGTTTCACCTACGTGACTTTACCGAAAAAACCTAAGAATACCATAGGCGACGTTTCAGGCAATGGGCCTCTGACGTAGGCCCATTGCCCGAAACGTCGCCTATTGTTTTCTTTTAAGGCCACAGTGCTGTTGAAGAATGCGTTGCTTCTTTAAAAATCCCTGATTTCGAGTATCATACATTGAGCATAGTTTAGGTGCTGTGAAGAAGGGCCAGTGCTCGAAACGTCGCCTATTCTTTATATATTTTTCCTTTAAAGGCCATCCCAATGCGTTACGTTGTTTTTTTATCGCAACGTAATCGACGCGTCGTCGTTTGCAATGCATCCACGTGGTCACGAGTCAGCCGAGGAGCACGGAAGTCATGGTGGCCGAGTGGTTAAGGCGTTGGACTCGAAATCCAATGGGGTCTCCCCGCACAGGTTCAAATCCTGTCCATGACGTCCTATAAAAATATTTTTATGTTTTCATTTCAAAACTTCCATTCAAAGATCAATGCGGTTAATCGATGCGCCCCCATCAGCATCATCGGCCACGATCGATACGCTGCTGGATGAAGGCTTCACCAAGCCCAAGTTCCCTTCGGGGCTCAAATATGAATGAAAACGCAGCACAAAGCCATGCCATTGTGGCCATGCGACCCACGCTATGGGGCCGTAAATCCATAAAGTCACAGAGTGATCTTGATTTGAAGCTTTCGTGACTGCAAGGATTCATATTCTTAGGTTTTTTCGGTAAAGTCACGTACTTTTATTAATTTTAATTTTTACCTAGTGACTTTACCGAAAAAACCTAAGAATATGAATCACTGAGTGATCTTGATTTGAAGCTTTCGTGACTGTTGGGATCCATACTCTTTGGTTCTTTCGGTAAAGTCACGTAGGTAGAAATAAAATATAAATACATTACGACGTTTCGATTGCAACACAAGCAATCATCATCAGGTGGAGAAACCGCAGCAATAATTTTTGTTTTGAAGGGGAGAGAGATGCCGTGGTAAGAGGTTATATAGGTAAGAGAGAGGGAGGGCAAGGGGGAGAGGGGGTAGAGGGAGGGGGGGGGCGTTGCGTGGACGGGGGAGGTCACTCGGAAACACGGGCAGTGCAGCAGCAATGCCAATGCAGCAGCAATGCCAATGCAGCAGCAATGCCAATGCAGCAGCAATGCCAATGCAGCAGCAATGCCAATGCAGCAGCAATGCCAATGCAGCAGCAATGCCAATGCAGCAGCAATGCCAACGCAGCAGCAATGCCAACGCAGCAGCAATGCCAATGCAGCAGCAATGCCAATGCAGCAGCAATGCCAATGCAGCAGCAATGCCAATGCAGCAGCAATGCCAATGCAGCAGCAATGCCAATGCAGCAGCAATGCCAATGCAGCAACAATGCAATGCAGCAGCAATGCCAATGCAGCAGCAATGCCAATGCAGCAGCAATGCCAATGCAGCAGCAATGCCAATGTAGCAGCAATGCCAATGCAGCAGCAATGTCAATGCAGCAACAATGCCAATGCAGCAGCAATGCCAATGCAGCAGCAATGTCAATGCAACAGCAATGCCAATGCAGCAGCAATGCCAGTGCAGCAGCAATGCCAATGCAGCAACAATGCCAATGCAGCAGCAATGTCAATGCAACAGCAATGCCAATGCAGCAGCAATGCCAGTGCAGCAGCAATGCCAATGCAGCAGCAATGCCAATGCAGCAACAATGCCAATGCAGCAGCAATGCCAATGCAGCAGCAATGGCAATGCAGCACAGAGTGATGCACAGAGACCCAAGGAGATGCACAGAGTCGCAGTCCAGACAAGCCACAGGAAAGCGATTTGAGAGTATTTGACTGCGACACATTTCCACATGAGCTACTTAGTTGAGCTATCGTGACCAAGGGCGCTTCTGAAACAAGTATAACCCGTAAAAACAAAGTTTTTCACTATAAATCCTTTATATGCGTGGCGGCTAGAGTCCTCTCGTCCTCTGGCTTGAGATGGCTGCCACCTATGGGTCAGATGATTGCATTGCACCATTAAGCAATTGGTAATTAAATATAATATTTTTGTCCTAAAAAGTGTAAAATTTTGGAAAAAAATGTTCACGAACATTCATTGTCAAGCACAACGAGTCTGTGTGGAAAATGTCAGCTCGATTTGATCACGGGAAGTGGGTTAAAAAACGGCCGAAAATTTGCACGGTCCTAAGCAAGCAAGCAAGCACGCAAGCACGCAAGCACGCAAGCAAGCAAGCAAGCGAACTTAATATAAAGGATTTAAAAAGAGCGATATAGTTCGGTGTAGGGCTGAACGATTAATCGATTTCTAATCGAAATCGAATTTGAAACATCGATTTCAAATCGCAAAGGCTGCGATTTTTTTTTTTGAAATTTGACCATTGTTGTTTTATTTTTATTATTTTATTTAACTTCTAAATTGTTCTATGTTTGATTGTTCTATTTCAATGAAAACTTTAATAAATACATGTTGGAAGCAATTCATATCTTTTAAGTTCTCATCCCTGCATGATAATTTATAGAGCAGTTCATATTTTCATGGTACCGTGTAGCAATGCTCCATCACATATTTAAAATCTATTACACAGTGAATATTGAACGAAGCTTGACTTAAAAAATATAATCACAATATCGTCAGAAAANTCGCAATTAGATATTTTCTCCCCATATCGTTCAGCCCTAGTTCGGTGGGCCGTACCTGGTAAAATAAAAATAAAAATTCAAGAATATCCGAGTCTTTATTTGAGTGGCCGATGTCAGCTACTGCTGCGTATATTCGCACAGGCATTGAGAACGTAATTTTAGCTGTGACGGTCCCACCTGATAACGGAGACTTGTGTTGCCTCCGAAACGTCGTGATTTATTATTTTATTATTTCCATTATTACTTTTATTAACTTTTAATTTTATTTTTTACCCACGTGACTTTACCGAAAGAACCTAAGAGTATGAATCCTTGCAGTCACGAAAGCTTCAAATCTAGAATTGGCTGTGTGCACACACGGGTGCAGTGGCTCCCTGTGGCCACGGGAGGAGACACTGCAACAGCGAGTCTATGACACAGAGAGAGGGGTGAGTGAGGTCGCTACCGTGTATGACGGGTGCTAAAAGATAAACCACTTCTCACGACTGCCTGTCACTTAGAACAAGACAAAGACCCCCGCCACATAGCCCTTCACAGGCTGTCGGGGCAAGGGCTGTCAGCGCGGCGATGTTGTTACACATTGTAGCAGGTGGTCATTTGAGGCTGAGTCGACCTAGGGAGGCACAGGACACGGTTCAGATAATCGCCAATCGTGTTGGCCGTGAGCGGGAATTGAACTCGGGTCGCCGGGTTCGTGGCGCAGCGGAGCGCTAACCACTGCACCACCGCTCCCCAACACACTCAACATAGGCGGCGCACACACACACACGTGCACACACACACGTACACACACACGTGCACACACGTGCACACACACACGTGCACACACACACGTGCACACGTGTGTGTGCACGTGTGTACGTGTGTGTGCACGTGTGTGTACGTGTGTGTGCACGTGTGTGTGCACGTGTGTGTGCACGTGTGTGTGTGTTGTTGTTCATCCTGAAGAAGCCTTCGTCTACGTCCTACTGAGGTCTCCAACACGTGGACCTGGACCCGAGCTGTGGTCCGGTCCGTTGTAGCAGTTACGTGGTAACTAGTGTTGTTAGTCTGGTGATCACCACCCTGTTAACTACACCAGTTACTGTGTGATTAGTGTGGTTAGCCTGGTGATCACCACCCTGTTAACTACACCAGTTACTATGTAATTAGTGTGGCTAGCCTGGTGGTTACCACCCTGTTAACTACACCAGTTACTGTGTGATTAGTGTAGCTAGCCTGGTGGTTACCACCCTGTTAACTACACCAGTTACTGTGTATTAGTGTGGCTAGCCTGGTGATCACCACCCTGTTAACTACACCAGTTACTATGTGATTAGTGTGGTTAGCCTGGTGGTTACCACCCTGTTAACTACACCAGTTACTGTGTGATTAGTGTGGCTAGCCTGGTGATCACCACCCTGTTAACTACACCAGTTACTATGTAATTAGTGTGGCTAGCCTGGTGGTTACCACCCTGTTAACTACACCGTTACTATGTAATTAGTGTGGTAGCCTGGTGGTTACCACCCTGTTAACTACACCAGTTACTGTGTGATTAGTGTAGCTAGCCTGGTGGTTACCACCCTGTTAACTACACCAGTTANTGTGTAATTAGTGTAGCTATCCTGGTGGTTACCACCCTGTTAACTACACCAGTTATGTGTAATTAGTGTAGCTCGCCTGGTGGTCACCACCATAGGTTGTTATTCTGTTAAGGGCAGTTACCCCTTGTGTTGGCGTTAATAAATGTGTTGCCTGCAAGAGTACGTCTACGACTCAGTTGAACTCTCTACAAATGAACAAAACCACGTGTGGGGCAGTCACGGCGAACATCTGTTGGGTGAGTTGCGCCGTGTCGGGTCACAGTCGTCGTCATCATCATCACCATCATCACAGTGGTCATCATCACCGTCATCATCATCACCGTCATCATCATCATCACAGTGGTCATCATCATCACCGTCGTCATCATCACCGTCATCGTCATCACAGTCGTCATCATCAGCGTCGTCATCACCACAGTCATCATCATCATCGTCACCGTCATCATCGTCAGCGTCATCATCATCACCGTCGTCATCATCACCGTCGTCATCACAGTCGTCATCACCATCATCATCACCACAGTCGTCATCATCACCGTCATCACCGTCGTCGTAATCACCGTCGTCATCATCATCACAGTCGTCGTCATCATCACGACCACGCCAAGGCCCTCCCGGCTGGGGTGACCGGTCATACAAAATCGATCCATTCCAATCAGCTCGATTAATCGAACCCAACACATTCTAATGGACGACTTGGGGGTCGTCTGGTCGAGTGCCCGGTGCCCCTTTAAAGATGAGAGTGGCGGCGGCTCCCCACAACCCCCCCCCCCCCCGTGCCACTCACAGTGACACGTGCGACGAAGGTGCCAACGATGTCACCAAGCCCAATCGTTCACCTCCCGTCCAGCGGCACGCGTGCGGAGAGAGGTGAGGCTTCTGTCCCCCCCCCCCACCAACTATATCCGTCTTATCCGATTAGGTTGACCAATTGAAGCGGTAATCTGTAGAGTGATGGGTTCATTCATCTGTTATCAGCTGAAACCGTCACCTCGAGGGTAATAGGATTACAGCCCAGCTCTTGAATAAACACCCCAACTCGATTCACTACGATGGAAATGACTCGGAGATGGACCGCTGAGTGCAAGCGCGGGGGGGGAAGAGTGGCGGCGCAGTGGTTAGCGCACTGCGCCATGAACCCGGGTTCGATTCCCAACATCGATGACGAGCGATGTCCGATCCTCGCCTCCTGATCCCTTTCGCCAGCCCGCTGTGACCAGCGTGGCGAAGTATGGTCAAACAAAACTCCACTACAGATCAGGCGTGGAGGGGGTTGGGGCGGGTGTGGTGTTCATCCTGCGGTGGATTGACAAAGGCCGTGAATTATAATTGTTACATATTTTATACTGTAAATCTCAAAGCAAAACAGCAAAATATATTAAACACAAAAACCCAAACACGTCCTCAATAACACAGCGGCCTTCAAAGAAACGACATTGTGCACGGCCGCTAACCCAGCAGCAGCAGCAGATGATTGTATCAAATATAAATGTGATTGCTTTACAGAGGAAGGGCTGCCAACTGAACGTAAAGCAACACAAAAGTCCGCATGACAACGCAACAATCCCTTACTCTCAAAGCGTCGTCACCCAAAAAACGCCATCGCGTCACGGCTGGCCAATGTCGGCTTGGACCGTCAAATATCAAACTAAACTCTTTCTTATTTTACCGGGCGACCTCTACAGCTCTTTCTTCAGGATCGACCTGACCAATGATAGTTCTACCGAAGTGGCTTATCGTGTGCAAATACTCTGAACGCATGTTGATGATTCAAAATGTGGACGGAAAAATCGGAGGACCCGGAGAAAAATTCCCAAAATATGCAGGGCACCAGGGTCGGGATTGACCCCACGCCCTCATCTCTACCAGGCGAGGTGGTCAACATCTCGCCACCGCGGCGCCCAAAGCAGAGGTCGCAAACGGGTTTTGATTCATCTTCTTGGTTCTTTCGGTGAAGTCACGTAGAATTGAAATAATAAAATAATACAATTTCTATTATATTCTTTTATTATGTTTTATTTTTATTATTTTATTATTTAAAGTCTACGTCACTTTACCGAAAGAACCAAGAAGATGAATCCCTGCAGTCACAAAAGCTTTAAATCGGGTTTTGATTCCTTACCCGTACCCGGCCGCACCAGGGTCGCAAACGGGTACCCGTACCCTACCCGATACCCGGCTACCCGTACCGGCCGGGTATCGGGTAGGGTACGGGTACCCGATTGCGACCTCTGGGATGAAGTCATGTTGCAGGCGCGGGTGGGTTGATTCTAGGAACTTGCATTGTGAGAAGAGACAAGACGTTGGGAAATGAGTGACAAACGGTACTCACCAGTGACTCACGGCCTACCCGTACCCGGCCGCACCAGGTCGCAAACGGGTACTACCCGGCGGGTAGGGTACGGGTATCGGTAGGTACTGGTATCGGGAGTTTGTGCCAAACGAGCGTCTGCAACGTCTCATTCCGTGGCAGTGCTGCAGCACGCGGCCCTACGCGCAGCGCCGGGCGACGCACCGGCCGTAGCCCAACCGGAGAAAGAAAATACCAAATGTATCCAAGTACTTCTAGATTTGAAGCTTTCGTGACTGCAAGGATACATACTCTTAGTTTTTTCGGTAAAGTCACGTAGGTGTAAAAAAAAATGAAATTAAATTAATANGAAATTAATAAGAAATAATAAGCCTCACTTGATACAGCAAATCTGGCTGTGACGGTCCCACCTGATGACGGAGACTTGTGTTGCCTCCGAAACGTCGTGATTTTTCATATTTATTCTTATTAATTTTAATTTCATCTTTTTTACCTACGTGACTTTACCAAAAAACTACGAGTATGCATCCAAGTACATCTCCAAAAACGATACTCGCCGAGCCGAGAGTCAAACGACTCCCAGGTTTCCGTGACGCTCGCGCGCGGAGCATCGCCCGGGCCTCCCTCCAGCGGTGGCCAAGCGGCCCGCGCCGCCGTCTCCCTCTGGCAGAGCGGGCCCTGTGGAGGCCGCCGTGTGGTGCTGCTGCTGCTGGTGGATTCGGGCGGTGGCGGTGGCGGTGATCGTGATGTCAAAGTTGCAACGCGCGCAGTTTGTCGTTTTACCCCCTCCGTGAGTGAGAGAGGGAAACCATAGAGGAGCAACCAAGGCAGCCAGATCCGGTGGCAAAAATTGGCCGGGCCCTGTGGTCCCATATTGAGGTGTTTGTCCAACTCCAATAGCAAGTGTATATGATGATGATCGTGGTGGCAGCGGTGGTTTTGATGAAGGTGTTGGTAGTGGCGGTGATGGTGGTAGCGGTGGTGGTGGCGATGCTGGTGGTCGTGGTGGCGATGCTGGTGGTGGTTACTACGCTGGTGATAGTAATGGCGACGCTGGTGGTGGTGGTGGCGCTGGTGGTGGTGGTGGCGGCGACGCTGGTGGTGGTGGCGACGCTGGTGGTGGTGGTGGTGGCGACGCTGGTGGTGGTGGTGGCGATGCTGGTGGTGGTGGTGNCGACGCTGGTGGTGGCGACGCTGGTGGTGGCGATGCTGGTGGTGGTGGTGGCGATGCTGGTGGTGGTGGCGATGCTGGTGGTGGCGATGATTGGTGGTGGTGGTGGCGATGCTGGTGGTGGTGGTGGCGATGCTGGTGGTGGTTACTACGCTGGTGGTGGTGGTGGCGGTGATGGTGGTGGTGGCGACGCTGATGGTGGTGGTGACGACGCTGGTGGTGATGGTGGCGACGCTGGTGGTGGTGGCGACGCTGGTGATGGTGACGACGCTGGTGGTGGTGGCGATGCTGGTGGTGGTTACTACGCTGGTGGTGGTGGCCTCCCTGCGCTACCGGAGCCGCTGGAGAAGGCGGCGAGGCGAGCGAGGGTGCTGGAGGATACGCGGGGCCGCACCGATGGGTCAACTCGGTAGACCGCCGCACCACCGGCTTGCGGCTCACACCGACACGATCACCGCCACTTCCACCACCGCTACCACCACAACACCATCACCTCCGTCGCTACCGGCGCCAGCACCACCATCACCTCTCGTAGCACTACAACCGAAACCATTAACTCTAGCACCACTAGCACCACCAGCACCACCACCATTCACCGCCAGCGCCGCGTCAATGCCCCCGCCGCCACAACCATTGATGCGCTGTAAGAGCAGCAGCTTTGATCGTTTGCTGGCGCCGGCGTTGGGCTCCCCGGGTCCCTCCGGGCCTCCCCGCCCCCGAGTCCCCGATCGTCGCTGGGCCCTCGCAGGCGCTTGGCGCTGTGACTCGGAGGGGCCCCGGTTAGAGGCGGTGACCCCTGCGGTGACACCAATTTCCGGGGCTCGCCGCTCGGGCGGTACCGGAGGAGAGGGCCGACAAGTGGTGGGCGGCGACGACGAGGAGTCCGCCACGGCGGTGTCCCAGTCGCTCCCGTGAGCGTCGCCGGGTCCTCGTCCGCTGGATTGTCGATGTCCTCGGGCCGCTTTGTGATCATCAGCAGCAGCAGCAGCGGCAGCAGCGGCAGCAGCAGCAGCAGCAGCGGGCTTGCCGTGCCCGTGCGCGCGAGGATTGTTGTGCGTGTCATCCTCGTCGCGTCTATCAGCATTATTGTGTCTATCAGCATCACCGTGTCCCTGTCCATCACGTAGATTAAGTCCAAGCCGCCGCCTCGCCATGTCCATCGGCATCGTCGCGTCTGCCAGCCTCGGCGTGTCCCGACCTCGCCGCGTTCACGTCGATCGTCTCGTGACTCGCGAGCGGCCCGCCGTGGCCCCGCGTCTCGTTCCGTCGATCGTCGCCGTCGCTCGCGCGTCTCCGCCCTTCGCCGGCGAGCGGCCGAGCCGCGGCTTGCTGGGAAGGCGAAGCGCGCCAACCTGCCGGGCGCCTCCCCCACGTCCTGCGTCGCCCGCGGCGCCGCGCGCCTGCCGCCGCCGGCCCCGCGGCCTTCGCCGCCCGCCCCCCGCCCGCCGTCCGTCCGCGAGCTCGGAGGCCTCGGCGTCTTGGGCCCGCGCTCGCGAGGGGCGGGTGCTGCCGCGCGGGCAAGGCGGGGGCCGGCGGGTCGGGACCCTCCAAGGGGGTGGAGGTCAAGGGCTGGCCGCTGAAGTCGGAGGTCGGAGGGATGCCGTCCGGCGGGGAGGCGGACGGGTCCCCGGCGGTCGGCGCTCCGTCGTCCGCGGCGGTCGACGGAGAAGTCTCCTCTCCGTCGGCCGAGGGGACGTCCTCCCCGCCCTGCGAGCTCTTGAGGCTGGGGACACGGAGCAGAGGAGATGCAGATGCCGGTTGGGATTCGAGGCCGAGAAGGCGTGCGGCCTAGGCTGGCAGGCCCGTGGACAGAGGCCCGGTGGCGAGGCCGCCAGAGGCCCGGTGGCCGAGGCTGCTGGTTAGGTTGACCGCGAGCGAGGCTCGCGCGCCGGTGCGCAAACCGCCAAACACTTTACAATGTTCACATTTGGGGTTTTACAATGTTATTTCCGATAAAAATTTGTAATCGGTCAATAAAATAAGAGTGAAGGGTTTTCGAGACGGCTACGGTGAGCTTGGCATCGCACAACAACANAAACAACAACATCCTGGACGATAACGACGCCGGTCACTACATCGACGACAACGACGATGATTACGGCGATGACAAGGACGAGGACTGCAATGACGATGACTACATTGACGGCGGCAACCATCATCCATGACGATGATGATACACTGACGACAACAATGATGAGGACGACAAAGATGATGTTGATGACTACATTGACGACGGCAACCATCATCCATGACGATGATGACTACACTGACGACAACAATGATGAGACGACAAAGATGATGTTGATGACTACATTGACGACGGCAACCATGACGATGATGATGATTACATTGACAACAATGATGATGATGATGACGAAGATGATGATGATGACTACATTGACGACGACAACGATGATGTTGATGATTACATTGACGACAACAATGATGATGATGATGACGATGATGATCATGATGACTACACTGACGACAACAACCAGGACGATGATGATGATGATGATTACATGACAACAACCATGACGATGATGATGATTACATTGACAACGATGATGATGATTACATTGACGACGACAACCATGACGATGATTACATTGACAACAATGATGATGATGATGATGACGAAGATGATGATGACGAAGATGATGATGATGATGACTACATTGACAACGACGACGATGACCGCAACGACGCCGACCGGCGCGTCCGTACCGGTGCAGCCGCTCGGTCTCCTGCCGCAGCAGGTCGTGCAGGCCGAGCCGGGCGAGCAGCACGTCGCACTGCGCCTGGTACTGCTGCTCGGGCTCGTCGGGGAAGCAGGTGTGCAGCGCGTTCACGCCGGCGGCGCCCGTGAGCGCGCCGCCCTGCATGGAGGTCTCCATCACCGACACCACCGTCACCGCGTCCTCCACCGTCACCACGCTGCGTAGCATGAGACGCGCGTGCGCTGCGCAAGATGGAGGTGCGGGGGGGGGGGGGGGGGGCATCGTAACCGTGATGATGATCGCGTCATGTCGTCGTGACGACGATGAGCGAGCGTCGTAGCGATAATCACTACGTCGTCTTAACAGCAATGCAACGGGCACACGGGTTAAACGCATGGGACGGGTTAAACAGCGGGATGGCTTTCGGGATCGGCACTGTTTAGACCACAGGACGAGTTGAAACTAAAAGTACTATTTTTATTTTAACGGGTAAGGCCCACTGAGCTCTACACTCTTTTTCAGAAGCGACCTGGCCACAAGTGATAGCTCAACGAAGTGGCTTATCACGTGGACATGTATAGCAGCCAAATCCTCCAATGCGTGACGTTGATTTGGAGGAAAAACCGGAGGACCCGGAAAAAATCCGCATGACCACGGGAGAGAAAAGACGCAAACTCCAAATATACAGCAGCAGGCGTCAGGGTCAGGATCGAACCCACGACCTCCTGCACACCAGGCGAGGTAGTAAACATCTCCACGGGAGAGAGACGCAAACTCCAAATCAGCAGGCGTCAGGGTCGGATCGAACCCACGACCTCCTGCACACCAGGCGAGGTAGTAAACATCTCCACGGGGAGAGAGACGCAAACTCCAAATTACAGCAGCAGGCGTCAGGGTCGGATCGAACCACGACCTCCTGCACACCAGGCGAGGTAGTAAACATCTCCACGGGAGAGAGACGCAAACTCCAAATATACAGCAGCAGCAGGCGTCAGGGTCGGGATCGAACCCACGACCTCCTGTATACCAGGCGAGGAAGTAACATCTCCACGGGAGAGAGACGCAAACTCCAAATTACAGCAGCAGCAGGCGTCAGGGTCGGGATCGAACCCACGACCTCCTGCACACCAGGCGAGGTAGTCAACATCTCCACGGGGAGAGAGACGCAAACTCCAAATATACAGCAGGCGTCGGGGTCGGGATCGAACCCACGACCTCCTGCACACCAGGCGAGGTAGTCAACATCTCCACGGGGAGAGAGACGCACAATCCAAATATAGCAGCAGGCGTCAGGGTCGGGATCGAACCACGACCTCCTGCACACCAGGCGAGGTAGTCAACATCTCCACGGGGAGAGACGCAAACTCCAAATATACAGCAGCAGGCGTCAGGGTCGGGATCGAACCCAACCTCCTGCAACCAGGCGAGGTAGTAATCTCCTAGTCACCAGGGGGGAGGAGGGGGGGGGCCGTGCGGCGAGGCGGCTCACCCGGCAACGCACAAGGCTCTCCAGGAGCCTCACGGTGGTGCGGGCGGCGCTGCGCTCGCTGGCGTGCAGCCGGA
Source organism: Lethenteron camtschaticum (assembly GCA_018977245.1). Taxonomy (NCBI): domain Eukaryota; kingdom Metazoa; phylum Chordata; class Hyperoartia; order Petromyzontiformes; family Petromyzontidae; genus Lethenteron; species Lethenteron camtschaticum. Next base: position 3,334,308 of record MU249617.1, on the reverse strand, counting down.
GGGCCGCCAGCACGCGGTTCGCGTCGCCGAGAGCTGCGGCTCGAGGGAGCGCGCCAGCCGGAAGTAGCAGCGCAGCGCTCCATGGGCCAGATGCCCTCTGCGTCGCACGGGGGGCGCCTACGTTGTGGGGGGGCGGGGCGGGGGGGGCATTACCACGATCGTCATTGCCGTCACCGCCGTCGTCATTGTCTCATTGGATTTGCATTAAAATAACCATCATTGCCAAGTTCTATCGCCATTACCATCATCGTCGTAGTCGTCGTCATCTCATCCGTGATGACTGCCATTGTTCCCATCACCACGTTCATCGCAGTTTCATTCGTCACCATCACCGTCATCGTGAACATCGTCATCATCATCATCGTTTCACAAGTATCAGTAACAGTGCCGTGGGAGGGCAAGTCGCCCCTCACCCCCCCCCCCCCCGTGCCACGCACAATAAACGAGGGGCGGCCCGCAACGGGTTACTTCCGGGCCTCTGGAAATCTCCGGAAACCTCACGGCCTCCGATGACCCTCCCGGAACCTCCGGGCCTGCGGCAGAGGTCGCAATCGGGTACCGATACCCGTACCCTACCCGATACCCGGCTACCTGTACCCAGCCGGGTACGGGTACCCATTTGTGACCCTGGTGCGCCGGTACGGGTAGGCCGTGAGTCACTGGTGAGTCACCGTTTGTCACTCATTTCCCAACGTCTTGTCTCTTCTCACAATTCAAGTTCCTAGAATCAACCCACCCGCGCCTGCAACATGGCTTCATCCCAGAGGTCGCAATGGGTACCCATACCCTACCCGATACTCGGCCGGGTACGGGTAGCCGGGTATCGGTAGGGTACGGGTACCCGTTTGCGACCCTGGTACGGCCGGGTACGGGTAAGGAATCAAAACCCGTTTGCGACCTCCTGGCCTGCGGGGAAACCTCCGCGAACAGCGCCGGCACGTGCGCGCGCGTGCCGCCGACGCGCTGGCGGCAACGCTCCCCGGGCTACCGCGGTTCTGCAGGATGAAGGAGGAGACGATGCGGTCCCAGTCCTCGTTGCGCGCGTCCAGCAGCACGAGCACGAGGTCGAAGCGGCTGAGCAGCGGCTGGCCAGCGCCACGCTCGCGCTCAGCGGCTCGCCCGCCTCCACGCGCCCCTTGGGGTTGGTCGCCGCCAGCACCGTGGTCCGCGTGCTCAGCTTGCACACCAGCCTGCCACGGGCCGGGGGGGGGGGGGGGGGGNGCGCCATCGTCGCGTTATTATCGACGTCGTCGTCGTTCGCAACGTCGTCATCGACGTCGTCGTCATNGGCCACGGTCCACGGTCCACGGTCCATCCACTGTGTTCCACGTGCCACAGTACGCAGCGCGGTCCCGGTCATCGTATCTCGTACATGTCTCCATGTCCCCGTGTCTCCCGTATCCCNGTGTCTTACATGTTTCCCGTATCCCCCATATCTCTGTGTTCCGTGTCTCCCGTATCCCCGTGTCTCCCATATCCCGCGTCTCCCGTATCTCCCATATCCCCCGTGTCTAACAATCATATTTATGTGTGTTCCGTGTCTTGCTCAGCCGCATGTCTCCCGTACCCCCGCATCTCCCGTACCTCCCATCTCTCCCATATCTCCGTGTCTCTCGTACCTCCCATATCCCCGTGTCTACCATATCTACGTGTGTTCCATGTCTCTCGTATCCCCGTATCTCCCGTACCTCCCATCTCTCCCATATCCCCGTGTCTCTCGTACCTCCCATATCCCCGTGTCTACCATATCTACGTGTGTTCCATGTCTCTCGTATCCCCGTATCTCCCGTACCTCCCATCTCTCCATATCCCCGTGTCTCTCGTACCTCCCATATCCCCGTGTTTACCATATCTACGTGTGTTCCATGTCTCGCGTATCCCCATATCTTTCGTACCTCCCATATCCCCGTGTCTTCCATATCTACGTGTGTTCCCTGTCTCGCGTATCCCCGTGTCTCCTGTACACATCCCCTGTGTCCCCGCCCGCGCCCGCGCGTCTGTGGAGATCTCCGCGCGTGTCCCGCGTGCGCCCTCTGACCCGGCCTTGGCGACGCTGATGCTCTGCTGCTCCATGGCCTCGTGCACGCTGGCCCGGTCGTGCTCGCGGATGCTGCTGAACTCGTCGATGCAGCAGAGGCCCCGTCGGCCAGCACCAGCGCACCGGCCTCGAGGCCCAGTCGCCGCCGTCGCGCACGGCCGCCACCGTCAAGCCTGGGCCGCCCACAACCGCCAGCGACAAAGATCCCCCGCATAGCCTCACAAGACTGTCGGGCAAGTGCTGTTAGCGAGCAGCACGTAAGAAACTAAACTGTTTTTTGTATTTTACCAGGTAAGGCCCACTGAGCTATGTAGCTATTTTTCAGAAGCGACCTGGCCACAAATGATAGCTGAACCAAGTGACCGATCACCATGTGTACATTTATAGCAGCCAAATACTCTAAACGCGTGACGTTAAATGTGGAGGAAAAGACCGGAGGACCCGGAGTTAACATCTCCTAGCCACCGTGATGATGATGAGAGAAAGACACGCAAACTCCAAATATAGTCAGGCGTCAGAGTCGGATCGAAGCCCCGACCTCCTGTAGACCAAGCGAGGTAGTTAACATCTCCTAGCCACCATGATGATGATGATGAGAAAGACACGCAAACTCCAAATATAGTCAGGCGTCAGGGTCGGATCAAAGCCCCGACCTCCTGTAGACCAGGCGAGGGAGTTAACATCTCCTAGCCACCATGATGATGATGATGAGAAAGACACGCAAACTCCAAATATAGTCAGGCGTCAGGGTCGCGATCAAAGCCCCGACCTCCTGTAGACCAGGCGAGGGAGTTAACATCTCCTAGCCACCGTGATGATGATGATGAGAAAGACACGCAAACTCCAAATATAGTCAGGCGTCAGTGTCGGGATCGAAGCCCCGACCTCCTGTAGACCAAGCGAGGTAGTTAACATCTCCTAGCCACCATGATGATGATGATGAGAAAGACACGCAAACTCCAAATATAGTCAGGCGTCAGGGTCGGATCGAAGCCCCGAACTCTTGTAGACCAGGCGAGGAGTTAACAACTCCTTGCCACCGTGATGATGATGATAGAGAGAGAGAGAGACACGCAAACTCCAAATATAGTCAGGCGTCAGGTCGGGATCGAAGCCCGAACTCTTGTAGACCAGGCGAGGGAGTTAACAACTCCTTGCCACCGTGATGATGATGATGAGAGAGAGAGACACGCAAACTCCAAATACACAGCAGCAGGGTCAGGATCGGGAGTTGACCCCGCTCTGCGACAAACGCCAGTGGCTGGCATTGCCGAGCAGACGGCCAGGGTCAGGGGTCATCCCTTTGCTGACGACCGCGAGCGGTGGGAGCGGTGGCCGCACCGGCGCTGGTGGAGCCGATGCGGTGGTGAGCACGGAGCGTGGCGTGATCTTGGCCGCGTACTTCAGCAGCTGCGACTTGCCGGTGCCGGGGTCTCCCACGAGCAGCAGGTGGGGCTCACCTGCGGCGGGGCGAGAATGTCGTCAGATAAGATGCCTAATCTAAAACTTCAACCGGGAAGATGGATACAGGTTGAGCAATCATTGGAAGGATGTCATTAACCAGGTAAAACCAGAACTACTCCTGGCCTGCCTTCATATCCACATCTCCAGTTTCCTAACCCTCCCCTCCCAGCCCGCCCACTTCCCCTCCCAGCCCCACCCACCTCCCAGCCCAGCCCCACTTCCCCTCCCAGCCCACTTCCCTCCCAGCCCGCCCACCTCCCAGCCCAGCCCCACTTCCCCTCCCAGCCCACTTCCCTCCCAGCCCGCCACCTCCCAGCCCAGCCCCCACTTCCCTTCCACCCCGCCCACCTCCCAGCCCAGCCCCACTTCCCTCCCAGCCCACTTCCCCTCCCAGCCCCGCCCACCTCCCAGCCCAGCCCCCACTTCCCCTTCCACCCCGCCCACCTCCCAGCCCAGCCCCCACTTCCCCTCCCAGCCCACTTCCCCTCCCAGCCCCGCCCACCTCCCAGCCCAGCCCCCACTTCCCCTCCCACCCCGCCCACCTCCCAGCCCAGCCCCCACTTCCCTCCCAGCCCACTTCCCTCCCAGCCCCGCCCACCTCCCAGCCCAGCCCCACTTCCCCTTCCACCCCCGCCCACCTCCCAGCCCAGCCCCACTTCCCTCCCAGCCCACTTCCCCTCCCAGCCCCGCCCACCTCCCAGCCCAGCCCCACTTCCCCTTCCACCCCCGCCCACCTCCCAGCCCAGCCCCCACTTCCCCTCCCAGCCCACTTCCCCTCCCAGCCCCGCCCACCTCCCAGCCCAGCCCTCACTTCCCCTCCCCGGCATTTTTTGCCATGCTTGAGTCTTACTCGTTGCCTCCACTTCCCCTACCCACACCCCACCCTCCCTGTCTCTCCTCCCTGGCTCCTCCCCCCCCGTCTCTTGCCTATTTGGCCTCTTGTTGCAGCAGCCATTTTGCCCACTTCAGCAGCTGTTTCTTGCTGTGGTTGTCCTCCCACCTGATGATGATTGCTTGTGTTGCGCCCGAAACGTCGTGATTTGATTTATTTTATACCTACGTGACTTTACCGAAAGAACCAAAGAGTAAGATAAGATAACACTAGGGCCAAGCGTGTGATTGCACGCTGAAATGTTAAATAGACGAGAAACGTTCTGTACAAAGTAATGTACAATGTAATGTCCAATGTATTAAAAATATACAATGTAATCATGTACAATGTAAATATACAATGTAATGGACAATGTCATAGAAATGTACAATGTACACTACGGTGCAGCCCCGGAGCGGGATGCTGTGTGGCTCTTTAAGGACGTCCTTTATTAAGGAGCGGCCGCCACCACCACCACCACCACCGCCACCGCCACCACCACCACCTCCTCCACCACCACCACCGCCACCACCGCCGCCACAACCACCACCGTCTCTCATTCACCACGCAGAGCGTAGCGCCTCTTGAAACATTGAGGATTTGTTTTCGCGACATCGACAAGAATTGTCTCTTCTTGTTATTCCGGTTGCCGAGCCCCTGGTCTAAACGGAAGGACCCGGGAGTCGTGTTTAGGCGTCCTCACCTCTCACGCGGGTGCCCGACGGATCTACGCGTGCGACCCCGCCGGCAAGCACCAGGGCGACCGCCAGCTTCACCACGTACATGCCGAACACCTGCGGGCACAGGCTGGCCAGGATCACATTTCGGCCTGCGTACGCACACGCACGCGCGCACACACACACGCAGGTAAATTAAGGTATACCATCCCGATGATTCCTGACAGGGATTACATCATCCCGGCTGAAATTTCGCAAATCCTCCTGGGACACGGTGACATCATTGTTCATACCGCTGATGATAATGATGATAATTGATCATGATGATGATGGATCAATGATGACGAAAAACAATGAAGATGATTGTGCCACGACTCAATAATGATGATGACTCAATGATGATGACGGTGATGGCTCAATAATGATGATGATGACGATGATGATGATGNCGATTCAATGATGATGACTCAATAATGATGATGATGACTATGACTTATGATGATGACGATGATGATGATGACGATGATGGTGACGACGATGACACAATGATGATGATGACTATGACTCTATGATGATGACTCAATAATGATGATGACACAAAGATGATGACGGTGATGGCTCAATAATGATGATGATGACGATGATGATGACGATGATGACTCAATCATGACAACGCTCATCACGATGACGCCGCCGCCGGCCACAGCGGACCCTCAGGGCGCCTCTCGGCCCCGCGACTCCCCACCTGCCAGGGGTTGTGGGCGAACCCCTCCCAGAACTCCTGCACCGCGCGGCGCTCCTCCTCGCCCAGCTCCACCCGAGCCCCGCGCCATCGTTTGCCACCTCCAGATGGTTCGCTCGGAGCACCAGCTCCAGGTCGCAGCGAGAGCCGGGGACCAGCGGGCGCCAGCGCTGGGTCACCACGCCGCACACCGTGACGTCGTCTCCTGCGTCGCGCACAGACAGAGATCCCCCCCCACCCGTGCAGCCTTCACGAGACTTTTGGGGCCCCGGTGCTGTTCGCGAGCGGCGTCTACCAAGGTGATATTGGTTGACCGAGATGGCTGGGTCACGCGCACGCACGCACGCACGCACACACGCACGCACACACACGCACACACACACGCACGCACACACGCACACACACACGCACACACACACACGCACACACACACACGCACACACACACACGCACACACACGCACACACACACACACGCACACACGCGCACACGCACGTACGCACGCACACACACGCACACACACACACANGCACACACACACACACACGCCCTCACGCCATCTGGGACAGACAGGAGCTAGACGGAGCGTTCCACCACAGGACCCTGAGAGATGGCGACGATTCGGGGATGCATTCTTCCAGCACTCGATGGGTTAGGGCCGACGGCGATGAATGAATGAATGAACTATTTAACGAACGAGTGAATGAGCTGCAACGCTCTACCCTACCGGATTTACAGTGTCCACCAAATCATCCTCCAGCACCACCACCATGGAGCGGGGGATGGTGCCCATGGCCAGCTTCTGGACCTGCGCGTCGCACGGCGAGACACATTCACCCCGTGACACCCCGCACACACCGCTCGCTCGCCCGCCGCCCGTCCACCCACTGCCGGACGATGGCCTCCCCCACGCCGTGCGGGTCGTGGGGTTGGTTTCTCCGTTCTTGAACCACGGCGGTCGGCACGGGTTGGCGAAGGCGGGGAACGTGCAGGGCACAGTGCAAAGTGGTTTTCTGCACTCTGCTGAGCGCATGTCAGGCGGTCCCACGGTCGCCTATGACAACCGAAAACTCCGCCGTGTCGTGCGGCTCTCACCACCCAGCCACACGGCCCACGGAGGGACCGTCCTCCCGGCGTGGAGCGCGGCGGCGGCAAAGCATGGACACGAACACGAACCTGCTCCTGTATCTTGATCTCCTGGTAGTCGCGGCAACGCCCGGCTGGCCCCCTTCTCCGCCGACGCCGGTGAACCTGGTGGATCGGCAGGCGGGCGCCGGGGCAGGCGGCGGGGGCCGACAGGCCGTGGAAGGTCTCCAGCTCGGCGCGCACCGGGAATCGGCGTCCGCAGGCGAGGCACGCGAAGGTCCGCTCGTGCTCCAGCAGCGGTGGAGCCGGTGCGGATCACGGTGCCCGAGACGCGCAGCAGGCGGCCCGCGTCCGACGCCAGCGGCAGGCGCTCGCGGCTCAGCTCGGGGCACTGCGGGAGACCTGCGGGGAGAGGGGCGAGGCGGCGGCGATTGTTTTTATTCTGGCAGGTTGTCCGCACCGGAGATTGCCGGTTCGATTCTATTTCCCCGTGCGCGGTGGTGGAAACCATGCGCGAGTTCTTTAAATCACCCACCACCACGACCACCAAAGACAAAGATCCCCCGAAAGGCTTTAACGACTGTTGGGGCAAGTGCTGTTAGCGAGCACCTAAGAAGGACGGCACGGCACACGAGAGGGTGGGTGGCAAGCACCACACCCGACCGCCTTTGTCTCTCTAGTGGCAATGTTTACACACCGCACTGGGTACTCATTTGAGGCTGAGTCAACCTAGGGAGGCCCAGGACCGGTTTAGATAATCGTCACCGGTATTGGCCATGAACGGGAATCGAACCCGGGTGCCCGGGTTCACAGCGCAGCGCGCTAACCGCTACACCGCTACACCACCGCCATCGCCACCTACGACCGGCACGGCGTACCGGTGAACCTGGCGTGCACGTTGGGCTTGACGGAGAGCGTGGCGTCACCGTCGGCGACCCCGCCCGGCGCGCCAGCAGCGCCGCCTGCGCGCGCCAGCGCCTCGTCGCACGCGGGCAGCAGCAGCGAGGGCAGCGCCAGCACGCTCTCGCCCAGCGCCATGTCGCTCTCCAGCAGCGCCATGGCGTCGAGCAGCACGGGGTAGTGGTGCGCGGCGCCGGCGGGAGCGCCAGCACGCGCAGAAGTCGCGCCGTGGTGCTCCAGCGCGTAGGCCTCCATCGCCCGGCCCAGCTGCTCCAGCCGCTCGGCCTCCATGGCCCCAGCGGAGGAGGAGAGGAAGTCCCTGCGGGGGCATGGTAGGTTGGTGTAGATGAGTGAGCTTCTGGGGGGTTCAAAGCGGGAAGCAATGTCAACTAAAACTAATACCGACACTCGAAATGTTTTGCTGTAGAAGGATTGCCCGCATCGAAGCTGGTCCTCAAAGAGTGAGCAACGTAAAGGTAAGAAAAAAGGTGGCACGTAGAAGACAACCTGATGATGCAGGCAGTGGTGAGAAGGAAACTGGCACTGTTTGGACATATATATAGCAAGGACAACAGGAAAATAAAACATTTGTTTTTGATTTAAAGCTTTCGTGACTGTAGGTATTCATATTCTTGGTTCTTTCGGTAAAGTCACGTAGAAGGGAAATAATAAAATAATAATAAAAATATAAAACAATACAATTCTCACGACGTTTCGACTGCAACACAAGCAATCATCATCAGGTGTGAAAAACACGGCAAGAAATTTTGAAAAAAGTGGCGTTTTTTTCTTGCTGTGTTTTTCACACCTGATGATGATTGCTTGTGTTGCAGTCGAAACGTCGTGAGAATTTTGTTTTATATTTTATTATTTTATTGTTTCCCTTCTACGTGGTGATTTTACCGCAATGTGTTGTTGTTGTTGTTCGGAAAAATGGAAGGAACCGGACATGAGATATTGGTGCCAGAAGATGTGGCCCCTACTTGATCATATTACCACAAGACAGAGGAAAGTGAAAACAAATGACGGAATGTACAGTGGACGCCTACGGGATATCCACCCACATATCACGATGATGATCAAGTAAACTATTCTTTGGTTCTTTCGGTAAAGTCACGTATAAAGATAAAATAATAAATTAATAATAGCATACGACGTTTCGATTGCAACACAAGCAATCATCATCAGGTATAATTAAATAGCGACACAAAATCTAACCAGAAAACCACAAACAGACATATAAGCGACAGATATCACCAAGATACACAGAGAGAGCAACACAGGTTTATTATTTTATCTTTATACGTGACTTTACCGAAAGAACCAAAGAATAATCCCTGCAGTCACGAGAGCTCCAAAATTAAACTAAACTATTTTTATTTAACCAGGTAAGGCCCACTTTTTTCAAAAGCGACCTGGTCACAAACGAAATGGATTATCACGTGGAAATGTATAGCAGCCAGACAGTCCTAAGGCATGTTGTTGATTCTAAATGTGGAGGGAAAAACGGAAGACCCGGGGAAAAATCCACGCGATCACGGGGAGAGAGAGAGACACGCAAACTCCAAATATACAGCAGCAGCGCGTCAGGGTCGGGATCAAAACCACGACTCCTGTATACCAGGCGAGAGTCAACATCTAGCCACCGTGATGATGAGAGAGAGACACGCAAACTCCAAATATACAGCAGGCGTCAGGGTCGGGATCAAAACCACGACTCCTGTATACCAGGCGAGGTAGTTAACATCTCACCACCGTGATGATGAGAGAGAGACACGCAAACTCCAAATATACAGCAGGCGTCAGGTCGGGATCAAAACCACGACCTCCTGTATACCAGGCGAGGTAGTTAACATCTCACCACCGTGATGATGAGAGAGAGAGAGGCACGCAAACTCCAAATATACAGCAGACGTCAGGGTCGGGATCAAACCACGACCTCCTGTACACCAGGCGAGGTAGTTCACATCTCCTAGCCACCGTGATGATGANGAGGGAGACACACAAACTCCAAATATACAGCAGGCGTCAGGGTCGGGATCAAAACCACGACCTCCTGTAGACCAGGCGAGGTAGTCAACATCCCCCAGNCCGACATGACGTNTGAAAGAGAGACAGGTTCACTTACAGTGTAGAGCAGTAGAGTCAGTGTTCACTTACAGTCTAGAGCTCTGTAGAGTAGTGTTCACTTACACGNGTTACACAGTGTAGAGCACGTGCTGTGAGAGTGTTCATTACAGTGAGAGATCAAAACCACGTGCTGTACAGTGTTCACTTACAGTGTAGAGCACGTGCTGTNCAGTGTTCACTTAAACAGTGTAGAGCACGTGCTGTACAGTGTCCACTTACAGTGTAGAGCACGTGTTGTACTGTACATGTTCACTTACNGTGTAGAGCATGTGCTGTACAGTGTTCACTTACAGTGTAGAGCACTGGCGTCAGTGTCCACTTGCAGTGTAGAGCACGTGTTGTACTTACAGTGTTCACTTACAGTGTAGAGCATGTGCTGTACAGTGTTACTTACAGTGTAGAGCACGTGCGTCAGTGTCCACTTACAGTGTAGAGCACGTGTTGTACTGTACAGTGTTCACTTACAGTGTGAGCATGTGCTGTACAGGTTCACTTACAGTGTAGAGCACGTGCTGTCAGTGTCCACTTACAGTGTAGAGCACGTGTTGTACTGTACAGTGTTGATTAGTGAGAGCACGTGTTGTACTGTACAGTGTTCACTTACAGTGTAGAGCGCGAGCTGTACTATACAGTGTTCACTTACAGTGTAGAGCATGTGCTGTACAGTGTCCACTTACAGTGTAGAGCACGTGTTGTACTGTACAGTGTTGACTTACTGTAGAGCACGTGTTGTACTGTACAGTGTTCACTTACGTGTAGAGCACTGCACTGTACAGTGTTCACTTACAGTGTAGAGCACGTGCTGTACAGTGTTCACTTACAGTGTAGAGCACGTGTTGTACTTACAGTGTTCACTTACAGTGTAGAGCACGTGCTGTAGAGTGTTCACTTACAGTGTAGAGCACGTGCTGTACAGTGTTCACTTACAGTGTAGAGCACTGCTGTACTGTACAGTGTTCACTTACAGTGTAGAGCGCGTGCTGTACAGTGTTCACTTGCAGTGTAGAGCACGTGTTGTACAGTGTTCACTTACAGTGTAGAGCACGTGTTGTACTGTACAGTGTTCACTTAGTGTAGAGCACGTGCTGTGCTGTGTAGAGCACGTGCTGTACTGTACAGTGTTCACTTACAGTGTAGAGCACGTGCTGTACTGTGTAGAGCACGTGCTGTGCTGTACAGTGTTAACTTACAGTGTAGAGCACGTGCTGTACTGTACAGTGTTCACTTACAGTGTAGAGCACGTGTTGTACTGTGTTCACTTACAGTGTAGAGCACGTGCTGTACAGTGTTCACTTACAGTGTAGAGCATGTGCTGTGCAGTGTTCACTTACAGTGTAGAGCACGTGTTGTACTGTACAGTGTTCACTTACAGTGTAGAGCACGTGCTGTACAGTGTTCACTTACAGTGTAGAGCACGTGTTGTGCAGTGTTCACTTACAGTGTAGAGCACGTGTTGTAGAGTACAGTTTTCACTTACGGTCTANGTAGAGTACGTGTTGTAGAGCACGTGTTGTACTGTACAGTGTTCACTTACAGTGTAGAGCACGCGTTGTACTGTACAGTGTTCACTTACAGTGTAGAGCACGTGCTGTACAGTGTTCACTTACAGTGTAGGCACTGTACTGTACAGTGTTCACTTACAGTGTAGAGCACGTGCTGTACAGTGTTCACTTACAGTGTAGAGCACGTGTTGTACTGTGCAGTGTTCACTTACAGTGTAGAGCACGTGCTGTGCAGTGTTCACTTACAGTGTAGAGCACGTGTTGTACTGTACAGTGTTCACTTACAGTGTAGAGCACGTGCTGTACAGTGTTCACTTGCAGTGTAGATCACTGTTGTACTGTACAGTGTTCACTTACAGTGTAGAGCACGTGCTGTACAGTGTTCACTTACAGTGTAGAGCACGTGCTGTGCAGTGTTCACTTACAGTGTAGAGCACGTGCTGTGCAGTGTTCACTTACAGTGTAGAACACGTGCTGTGCAGTGTTCACTTACAGTGTAGAGCACGTGTTGTACAGTGTTCACTTACAGTGTAGAGCACGTGCTGTACAGTGTTCACTTACAGTCCAGACGACTTCTGTGCTCACGCTGGAGTCGGAACGAATTTTGGCGCCCTCGCGCGGTGCCGGTCCGGGCGGAAACGCGCGNCGCGTGAGCTCGGCGCGCGGAAAGCGTTCCGGCCTGACACGTGACAGCCCGGCTCATTCAAAACAAACAGATAACCTCAAGGTGATGGTGATGATGGTGGTGATGTGTGGTGGTGATGGTGATGATGGTGGTGATGGTGATGGAGAGATGATGATGGTGATGATGGTGGTGATGGTGGTGGTGATGGTGATGGTGTGATGATGGTGATGGTGGTGGTGATGGAGAGATGGTGGTGGTGATGGTGGTGATGATGGTGATGATGGTGGTGACGGTGATGGAGAGNTGATGATGGTGATGGTGGTGATGATGGTGGTGATGATGGTGGTGATGGTGGTGATGGTGGTGGTGATGGGAGAGAGATGGTGATGATGGTGGTGATGGTGGGAGAGAGATGATGATGGTGGTGATGGTGGTGGTGATGATGGTGGTGGTGGTGATGGAGAGATGATGATGGTGGTGATGGAGAGATGATGATGGTGGTGATGGTGATGATGGTGGTGATGATGGTGGTACTAATGATGATGGTGGTGGTGATGATGATGGTGATGATGATGATGGTGATGATGATGGTGGTGATGTGGTGGTGATGGTGATGATGGTGGTGTNATGGTGATGATNGTGGTNATGATNGTGGTGGTNATGATGATGGTGGTGGTGGTGGTGGTGGTGATGATGATGGTGGTGGTNATGATGGTGATGATGGTGGTGGTGATGTGTGATGATGGTGGTGATGGTGGTGATGGTGGTGATGATGATGGTGGTGGTGATGGTGATGGTGATGATGGTGATGATGGTGGTGATGATGATGGTGGTGGTGGTGATGATGGCGGAGAGAGGTGATGATGATGTGGTGATGGTGGTGATTGGGAGAGAGATGATGGTGGTGATGGAGAGAGATGATGGTGGTGTGGAGAGATGATGGTGGTGGTGATGATGGTGGTGGTGATGGTGATGATGGTGGTGGTGGTGATGGTGGTGTGATGGTGCTGATGGTGGTGATGGTTGATGGTGGTGATGGTGGTGGTGGTGGTGATGGTGGTGATGGTGATGATGGGTGGTGATGGTGGTAATGGTGGTGGTGATGGTGGTGATGGAGAGAGAGATGATGGTGATGGGAGATTACGATGGGCGAGGAAGATGGTGAATTCCATCTTTATTCTCCGTATTTACCCGGGAAAGCGACCTGGCCACAAATGATAACCCCAACGAAGTGGCTAATCATGTTTACATTTATAGCAGCCACATACTCTAAACACGTGTTGTTGATTCTAAATGTGTAGGGGCAAACTGGGAGAGAGACACGCAAACTCCAAATATATAGCAGCAGCATGCGTCAGTGTCGGAATCGAACCCACGACATCCTGTATACCAGGCGAGGTTGTTAACATCTCCTAGCCACCAGTCAATAATTATGATTATTATCCAACAGCATTTAGTTGGTAATAGGTTTTTACCCTTTCAACTGGTACAACATTGCACCTTTATACAAGGCATCATGTTTGCAATAACCACAACACAAGCAGTCAAAATGCAAACAAAAAAANCAACTCTGATAATGATAATGATATGCATTGTCATCTGGTCCAACACCAATCGGAGTTGTTTCTTTTTGTTTCAATTTTGACTGCTTGTGTTGTGGTTATTGCAAGCATGATGCCTTGTATAAGGTGTCAGTTTTGTACCAGTTGAAAGGGTAAAAACCTATTACTATATTTTACCACTGGTAAATGAGGTCTCGTACCATTTCGTCTGACAAGCAAACACCAGCTTCAATGTCTGCTTGGGTTTGTTGACATTGGCGTGTGGAGCATCACTATTTATTTATATTTATGTTTGCATAGACCACAATACCTGCAGTCGTAATGCAAACAAAAAACATAACTCTGAAAATGTATGCACTGTCCTTGAAGTTGATTGGTCCACACCCGAGACAAACATAACTCCTCGTAAAAAAGGGTGTCAGTTTTGTTGCCAGATAAAAGGGTAAAAAAAAGTATATTTTCTACTGGCAAATGAAGCTCCAATGGTGTAAATGCTTACCCGAGCTCTCATACTCTGATGGTGCATTGTCTTTGAGTTGTCCGCCTTTTGGCGTCATCTGGTCCAACACATGTGAGACTAGGCTCTAAGGAAAGCTGTTCGGATGTGGACCAATCAACTTCAAGGACAGTGCATACATTATCAGAGTTGTTTTTNGTTNGCATTACGATGCAGGTATTGTGGTCTTAACATGACTCCTTGTAAAAAAAGGTGCAGTTTTGTTGCCGATAAAAGTAAAAAAANTACCCGTAAAAACAAAGTTTTCGCTATAAATCCTTTATATGCGTGGCGGCTAGAGTCCTCTCGTCCTCTGGCTTGAGATGGCTGCCACCTATGGGTCAGATGATTGCATGCACCATTAAGGAATTGGTAATTAAATATATTTTTGTCCTAAAAAGTGTAAAATTAGGGAAAAAATTTCACGAACATTAATTGTCACGCACAACGAGTCTGTGTGAAAATGTCAGCTCGATTGGATCACGGAAGTGGGTTAAAAACGACCGAAAGATTTGCACGGTCGTAAGCAAGCAAGCGAACTTAATATAAAGGATTTAAAAACAATATTTTTACTGGAATGAGGTTCAATGGAGAACACAATTATAATAATCAAACTTCATTCCACACACCGGTGGGCTGAAGCAGTAAATTTGATCAACATCCCTTTTATTTAAGCTTTCGTGACTGCAGGGATTATCTATTGGTTCTTTCGGTAAAGTCACGTAGAAGGGAAATAATAAAAATATTAAATAAAACTAATAAAATATAAAATTATGCTATTTAAAGCTTTCGTGACTGCAGGATTCATCTTATTGTTTTTCGGTAAAGTCACGTGGGTAAAAATAAAAAAATCACGACGTTTTGGCCACAAAACAGCCGTCCCAGCTGTTCTTCGGAAAGACGGACGCTCTTGTTGTGGCCGAAACGTCGTGAGANTTATTTANAATTTTATTTTAACCCTTNTTACGTGACTTTACGAAAGAACCAAAGAAATCCCTTACTGATTGACCGTGTCGGGTGGTGGAGGGTTTCGAACAACATTCATACCAACTTGATTTAACCCCAAAAAAAACGTGTTATGAATAAGGGGACGTCCATAAATGACGTCACGCACCTAGGGGGGGGNTCAGATTTTTGTGACGATGTGTGACGAGGGGGTTTGAGAAATTGACGTCACATCAAAATGCGCAACTTTAAATAATTGTTATAACAAATTCCTACAACATCAGAGTGCAGCGCCACATTAAATACACAATAGTTTAAAGCGATTTGAAGCATTTTTTATTTTCAAAATGTAAATATGGTTTTTGGGGGGGGGGCAGAGCTTTGTGACGTCATATTTGAGGGGGGTCTGACTTTTTGTGACGCCGTGTGACGAGAGGGGGGGGGTCAAAAATCGCCCAAAATCGTGTGACGTCATTTATGGACGACCCTTTTTATATGAATAAAATATTGGTCCGCGTGTGTCCGCCAGGGGCGCTGAGCTCACTCGCTCTGCGGTCTCACACTGTGGAGGGAAGCGACCGTCCTGTCAGGGGAGAGTGAGTGATGTGTGTTGTCTGTGTGTGTGTGTCTGTGTGTGTTTTTGTTGTGTGTCTGTGTTTGTGTCTGTGGTTTTGCTCTCTGTGTGGTGTCTGTGTGTGTGTCTGTGTGTGTGTACTGTCATGTTGTGTCTGTGTGTGTCTCTGTGTGTTTGTCTGTGTGTGTTGTGTGTGTCTGTTGGTGTCTCTGGTGTGTGTCTATGTGTGTGTGTCTGGTGTGTGTCTCTATGTGTGTGGTCTGTGTGTCTGTCTATGTGTGTCTATGTCTGTGTGTGTCTGTGTGTGTAGCTCCGTGTGTGTGTCTGTGTGTGTGTGTGNCTGTGTGTGTCTCTGTATGTGTGTCTCTGTGTGTGTGTCTCTGTGTGTGTGTCTGTCTATGTGTGTGTGTCTGTGTGTTTATCTCTGTGTGTGTGTCTCTGTGTGTCNGTCTGTCTATGTGTGTGTGTCTGTGTGTGTCTCCGTGTGTGTGTGTCTCTGTGTGTGTCTATGTGTGTGTGTGTGTGTTTATCTGTGTGTGTGTGTCTGTGTGTGTGTCTGTGTGTCTGTGTGTGTGTGTCTCTGTGTGTGTGTGCCTGTCTATGTGTGTGTGTCTATGTGTGTGTGCCTGTGTGTTTTGTTGCCTGTCTATGTGTGTGTGTCTATGTGTGTGTGTCTCTGTGTGTTTGTGTGNCTCTGTGTGTGTCTCTGTGTGTGTGTCTCTGTGTGTATGTGTCTGTGTATGTGTCTGTGTGTGTCTCTGTGTGTGTGTGTGTGTGTCTGTGTGTGTGTCTGTGTGTGTGTCTGTGTGTGTGTGTCTGTGTGTGTGTGTGTCTCTGTGTGTGGGCCTGTGTGTGTGTGTGTGTGTGTCTGTCTCTGTGTATCACTATGTGGGTGTCTGTGTGTGTCTGTGTGTCTATGTGTATCTCTGTATGTGTGTCTCTGTGTGTGTGTCTGTGTGTGTGTGTGTGTCTCTGTGTGTGTGTGTCTGTGTGTGTCTCTCTGTGTGTGTATCTCTGTGTGTGTGTATCTGTGTGTGTGTGTGTCTGTGTGTGTGTCTCTCTAGTGTGTGTGTGTATGTCTCTGTGTGTGTGTGTCTATGTGTGTGTGTCTCTCTCGGTGTGTGTGTGTCTCTATGTGTGTCTGTGCGTGTGTATCTCTGTCTTGTGGTTTATAGTTTTCCACGCTCGCCAGCCACTGCATTAATCCGCCAGCCGCGGGGGGGGGGGGGGCTGTGGGGGCGGGCTGTGTTTACTCTGCAAAGGTCACGGACGAATTGTACATTCATTACTGACACGGCGCAGCCAGGCGCTGAGAGTGGGGGCTTGCACTGGAGAGGCGTGGGGGGCTTGTAGCATAGGAGTGGGGTGTAGTATAGGAGTGGGGGGGTAGTATAGGAGTGGGGGTGTAGTATAGGAGTGGGGGGTGTAGTATAGGAGTGGGGTGTAGTATAGGAGTGGGGTGTAGTATAGGAGTGGGGTGTAGTATAGGAGTGGGGGTGTAGTATAGGAGTGGGGTGTAGTATAGGAGTGGGGTGTAGTGTAGGAGTGGGGTGTAGTATAGGAGTGGGGNTGTAGTATAGGAGTGGGGGTGTAGTATAGGAGTGGGGTGTAGTATAGGAGTGGGGGTGTAGTATGGAGTGGGGTGTAGTATAGTGGGGGTGTAGTATAGGAGTGGGGGTGTAGTATAGGAGTGGGGGCTTGTAGTATAGGAGTGGGGGGCTTGTAGTATAGGAGTGGGGTGTAGTATAGGAGGGGGGTGTAGTATAGGAGTGGGGGGTGTAGTATAGGAGTGGGGGTGTAGTATAGGAGTGGGGGCTTGTAGTATAGGGGGGTGTAGTATAGGAGTGGGGTGTAGTATAGGAGTGGGGTGTAGTATAGGAGTGGGGGTGTATATAGGAGTGGGGTGTAGTATAGGAGTGGGGTGTAGTATAGGAGTGGGGGGTGTAGTATAGGAGTGGGGTGTAGTATAGGAGTGGGGGCTTGTAGTATAGGAGTGGGGTGTAGTATAGGAGTGGGGGTGTAGTATAGGATGGGGTGTAGTATAGGAGTGGGGGGTGTAGTATAGGAGTGGGGTGTAGTATAGGAGTGGGGGGTGTAGTATAGGAGTGGGGTGTAGTATAGGATGGGGTGTAGTATAGGAGTGGGGGTGTAGTATAGGATTGGGTGTAGTATAGGTGGGGTTGTAGTATAGGAGTGGGGGNGTAGTATAGGAGTGGGGTGTAGTATAGGGGNAGTGGGGGTGTAGTATGGAGTGGGGGTGTAGTATAGGAGTGGGGTGTAGTATAGGAGTGGGGTGTAGTATAGGAGTGGGGGTGTAGTATAGGAGGGGGGGTAGTATAGGAGTGGGGTGTAGTATAGGATGGGGGTGTAGTATAGGAGTGGGGGCTTGTAGTATAGGAGGGGGGTGTAGTATAGAAGTGGGGGTGTAGTATAGACGTGGGGGNTGTAGTATAGGACTTGTATCATTGGAGTGGGGTGTAGTATAGTGGGGGGTAGTATTGGAGTGGGGGTGTAGTATAGAAGTGGGGGTGTAGTATAGGAGTGGGGGTGTAGTATAGGGGTGGGGGGTGTAGTATAGGAGTGGGGGTTTAGTATAGGAGTGGGGGGCTTGTAGTATAGGAGTGGGGGGTAGTATAGGAGTGGGGGTGTAGTATAGGAGTGGGGGTGTAGTATAGGAGTGGGGGTGTAGTATGGAGTGGGGGTGTAGTATAGAGTGGGGTGTAGTATAGAGTGGGGGTGTATATAGAGTGGGGGTGTAGTATAGGAGTGGGGGTGTAGTATAGGAGTGGGGGNTGTAGTATAGGAGTGGGGGCNTGTAGTATAGAGTGGGGGTGTAGTATGGAGGGGGGCNNGTAGTATAGGAGTGGGGNTGTAGTATAGGAGTGGGGGTGTAGTATAGGTGGGGGTGTAGTATAGAGTGGGGGTGTAGTACTGAGTGGGGGTGTGTGTCCTTGGGGGTGCTGTTCTGGCTGGTGGTAGTGGAGGGGGGGGGGTGCCCGTGTCTGTGGAGGACCGCGCCTGACGTCATGCGAACGAGAGGCTGTGAATGGCACCAACAGTGCGAGACCATCGTGATGTTTGGGGGGCGGGAGGGGGGCAGTGGGGGGTTATTTTTGGCGAGGTGGGGGGGGGGCTCCCCGGTGTGCAACGCTTCCAGTGACAAAATCCCACCCACCCCCCAATGTCATCCCAACACGAAGTCCATCTCACTCGCAGATGGCACTCAAAGTACAAATGCGACACATACACACACACACCCATTGCAATGTGGGTGCGGTGCTGTGAATCTATGCAGTATATAATAAATACTGCCTCTTAATCTGCGGGACTGCATTGCGTGTGGCCGATGTGTGCATTAATTTGCCGCAGGTTTAAAAAAAAATCTCTCTCTTTTTCTCTCTGGTCTGGTTTCTTTGGGGCGTCCACAACAACCAATGGCATTGTCGTCAGATTTGTTTTGCAGCGTTGCATGCGTTCGGTTTCGGATGCGGTGTTCGTGGTTAAATCGTGCTTAAAACGTGGTGTGCATTCACCGCACACCTTGCTTGGACACGCACAAAAACGTGCGCGCACACACACGCACTTGCACGCACACACACACACAACCCCGCAATGTTCATTACATCCAACAAGAAAGACGGGGGCATTATTACAGAAAATAGTCCCCCTGTTTTTCGTGCCACCGCGTAGCCAATCCGCACGCAATCGTCGCCAGACGTGGCCGCGTAACAGGTAGCCGAAGCCGGGACGCGCAGAGTCGGCAGCGCTCAACACGCCGGCTGCTGATCATTAGGTGATAAGAATTGACAGCGTAAGGATCCAAGTGCCCTGACTGCCTGCTGCCTGCTGCTGCCGTTGCTGCCTTGATGGCAGAGAGGGGGGGGGAGCCCTACCCAGAATCCGAGCAAAAACCCGGAGTGGATTACCGAGATCCGCGATGGCACCCGGAGCACGCACGGCAGGCGCGTTTCGTAGGTGGGCTGTTTTGTACCGGCTGTTGCTGTTGTTGTTGCGTGACGTTTCGGGCAATGGGCCTTCTTAGAATTGCTGTGATGGTCCCACCTGATGACGGAGACTTGTGTTGCCTCCGAAACGTCGTGATTTTTATTGTTTTATTTTATTAATTTAATTTTTTACCTACGAGTATGAATCCTTGCAGTCACGAAAGCTTCAAATTTAGAAGGAATTGAGAAGTCACGGAGAGATGGAATGGTTAACAGCTTGAGTGCAGTCTTCAACTCGTAGTCACTCAAGAGCTATCTGACCACTCTATTTATATGCGTACTATATGAAGGGCGATTGCCCGAAACGTCGCCGATTATTTTCTTTTAAGGCGACAGTGTTGTTGAAGAATGCGTTGCTTCTTACAAATGCCAGATTCGATTCTCATACCTTGAGCATAGTTTAGTTGCTGTGAAGAAGGGCCATTGCCCGAAACGTCGCCTATTCTTTATACGTTTTCCTTTGAAGGCCACGCGAATACATTGGTTTTTATTTCGATTTAAAGCTTTCGTGACTGTAGGGATTCATCTTCTTGGTTCGGGAAGACAGCGTCTGTCATTCAGACGCTGTCTTCCCGACAGACCTGTTCTTCACCTGAGGACGGCTGCTTGCGTTGTGGCCGAAACGTCGTGAGAATTATTTTATTATGTTTTATTTTTATTGTTTTATTATATCCCTTCTACATGACTTTACCGAAAGGACATTACCGAAAGGACATTGTTTTTTTTTTATAATCGCAACGTAATCGACGCGTCTCCGTTGCAATGCATCCACGTGGTCGCCGAGTCAGCCGAGGAGCACGTGGGAGTCATGGTGGCCGAGTGGTTAAGGCGTTGGACTCGAAATCCAATGGGTCTCCCCGCACAGGTTCAAATCCTGTCCATGACGTGCTCAGAATATATATTTTAATGCGTCTCAAACTCTTTGATTACACAAATGTTGTCCCGATTCAAGTCGTAAGTGGGTACACAACGTAGTGAGTTTTGGATAGTGCGATTTTTTTATTGTGTGCTTTGTGTTGTCCTATGCTCGTTTATTCTGTATAATTTGCTCCATCTGGTGACAAGTCACCCAGTCTCATCGGTAAGAGCCGCGTCAATCCTCACGCTGTTAACGACTTCCATCAAATCGCACGTTAGCCGTGATCAATCCACTGCTGGATGAAGGCATGCCCAATACCGCCGCCACCCCATCACGAACTTGCAATGCGGCGATCCATCCAGCAACCCCACACGAAGCCATTCCATCGCTCCATCTCCCCGGGCAGGCATCCTCTCGGACGCGTTCCATTCCTTGGCTGCCGCTCCGTTATTAGTATTGACCGTCATCCGTTGATGTTCTGTATGCTGAACTTCTTTCGCACCGTACGTAGGCAACCGTCTCATTCGGAGGTGAGTTTAATGTATAAACGCACGACTCTAAATGTGGAGTGGGGGAAAACCAGTGGACCCGGAGAAAAAACCACGCGACCACGGGGAGAGGGACACGCAAACTCAAAATATACAGCAGGCGCCAAGGTCGGGATCGAAGCCCGATCTCCTGCGTACCAGGCGAGGTAGTTAACATCTCATAACCACCGTGATGATGATGAGAGAGCGACACGCAAACTCCAAATATACAGCAGTCGTCAAGGTTGGGATCGAAGCTTCAACCTCCTGTGTGCCAGGCGAGGTAGTTAACATCTCCTAGCCACCGCAACTTCCCAATCGCCCTTTTTAGCCGTGACGCGCCCTTGCCCAAGCCCCGCTCAGATTTCTGAACACTTTGGATGCCGTCACGAACTTTGCGCTGTGCTCTGCAATCCACGCGTTCCTGGTGCTGTCTCTGAGTGTCATTCCCGGCGTGCACCAGTCGCCGCCACGCTTATTTGCGCCCTCTTCAGCTTTCGATCAACTTTCTATCTCCAAGCCCGTGCCTGTGATCCCAAGTCACGATCGGGGCAATTGCATTGATCGTTGTTGTTCTGTGCGTATGTTGGCCTTCTTTCGCACCGTGGGTACCAGCCGCGCTAATCGGAGGATGCGGGGAAGGACAACAGACTGAACACAGAAAGCAGCCTTGAGCATCATCATCATCGGTTTTTATAATCTAAAAAGGAAGAGCTGCTCTGAGCTTCCACTGAAGCTAAGAGACATCTGCAGGGGGAGTGGGACGACTCGCTTCAAACAAGACACAGACAATGCGTACAACGCACACCGCCTCTGTGCAACGTGCAAAAGAAAAAAATACCCATCAGCATTTCCTGAATTAGTGCATTGTGGTCTTCGGGTGCATTGTGGGGTCTTGAGTCAGACAGGGAGACACCATTCTCTCACCGTTAGCCACACCGACGTTAACCTCAGTGAACGTGCCAACGTTGGAAAATTGCACCAACGTTGGAATAACGTTGGAACAACGTTGGAATAACGTTACACCGTCATTCGATCGTTGGTCCAAAGTTGAGTAAGCTTTGAGCCAAAGCTGCAGGTTTAACTGGGCAGATGCTTCCCCTGAAATTAAATATTGAAACACAAAGGCATACATTGTAAAGGTGAGATCATATGCACCGCGCATCTCGAATTCGTTGATTGACTTGGTCATGGAAACGACCATTGGAATGATCGACACTTGCTAATGTAGTATATGCAATACCATATTCGGTGTAATAAATATTGTGCATAGAACAACAGCACGTGTGAACGACACACACCAATCGATACGACCGTCACAATCCGGGGTGACGCGTTGACTGTCCCGGTTAAATCGATTTGTGTTAGTATCGTATATTGCGTCTCGATGCAATGTTCCATTCAGCCAATAATTGTTCCAATTATTAACCAAGGGAGAGCCTCGCTGAGTCTCAAGGCTCCTATCCAGGAGGGTGCTGCCACGTGGAGATGTATGGCCATGGGAGTTCGATTGCGCGTGGGAGGAGGAGGAAACCTCAGAGAACCATCACCGTGAAGACGAGGGAGTGGGGGGTGAGAACAGAGCTACGTGCAGTGCAGAGCCGTCCCAGGGTACGGCGATCGAGGCGATCGCCCCGGGCCCCGCACCCCCCCCCCCNATGCACAGCCCTTGCGTGGAGTTACTCCTCGAGATGGGGCAACGGTGTCCAAGGCCGTCAGCTGACACGTGCACAGCAACCACGCGATAACACGTGGACACACAAAGACAGAGGGCTAGGTAATTAAGAGCATACCCTCGAACAGACCGTAGGGGAAAGTGCTGTTAGCGAGCACCTACGAAGGCCGGCACGGCACACGAGGGGGTGGGTGTCCAGCACCACGCCCGACCGCCTTTGTCTCCCCGGTGGCGATGTTTTACACACCGCACCGGGTACTCATTTGAGGCTGAGTCGACCTAGGAATGCCCATGACCGGTACGCACGCTCGCCACACACACACAGGAAACACGCCGTGACGCGTGTACACACACCGCATTACATCTATAACCTAGAATCAATTAATAGCCTCATTTAAATACCAGTGCAATAATCACCCTACATCCGTATTGATGTTTGTGAGTTAATTGTACTCCAATTGTTTTTTTTATACACGCGGTCCGAGCCAACGCTTTCATTCCAGGAAATGTAATTTGACATTAATTTGTGTTGATCCACTGTTTTCGATGCTTTCTTCTGTATAACCGCTGTTGCTTTTGCTCCGATTTCCATTCTCTCCACCACGACCCCAGTCACCCGTGCAACCCACGTTTCTGTGCCCATCATTGCTTCTCTTCCCATTTTGATTAACCCAGGTGGGGGAGGGAGGGGCTGTACCAGTCGCTCAGTGCAATTTAAAACCCATCATGCTCCCTCTCGAATTTCTCACCTGGAAGCTCGCACAAAATCAACTTGAGCCGTCATCCACCCAGCGCATTGCACGGCATGCACACACAGCGCACGGCATCCCTCCAATCATCATCAGCCGAATGCGTCGTGGCTCCATGCTCCACGCTCCGTAGCCCGTGGGTTGCGGACCCGCGATCCACTCCGGGACTTGCGCCCTGCCCACCCGCCCGCCCGCCCGCTAATAGGAGCAATGGGTAATAGTTGTGCCACGGTTGCCGCTGGTGCCATGCGGGCTCCGTGAGCGAGAGGAGAAACCTCGCGCGAGCCAGACCAGCCAGCCTACAACAACAACAACAACCACAGCAGCAGCAACAACAACAGCGACCACCACGGGAGATACAACAACAACAACAGCAGCAGCGGCGAGGCGGCGCGACGTGGAGCGATCGTCCATCAGGAGCCCGAGCGGGAGGAGGAGGAGGGACGCGAGGCCGGCCGGCGGGCGGGCGGGCGGGCGGGAGGCGATGATGCGGGTCGGACGACTCGCGGTGCTGGCGTCGTTGATATCACCATCATCACCACCACCACATCATCATCATCAGCAGCAGAGGTAGCAGCAGCAGCAGCAGCCGCGGCGGCGTCGTCCTCCTCCTCGCGCTGCTGTCGCTGATCGCGCAGCAGCCGCAGCAGCAGCAGCAGCACAGATCATGGCCGCGCAGGTCCCTCCGGCTGCAGGCGGCGGCGGCAACAGCAACAACAGCAGCAGCAACAGCAACAGAGACGCGGCTGAAGCCCCGGGACCCAAGGGCAGCAGCAGGGCAGCAGCAGGGCGAGAGCCGTGACACGGAGGAGGAGGAGGAGGCAAGGATGGCGGCGGCGTGGTGTTGGTGGGGGGCGGCAATCAGGATGTGCTGTCTAACCACAGGCTCAAGGCGGGGACGAGCCTCAATATGGTGGAGGTGGTGGAGGTGGTGGTGGTGGAGGTGGCAGGGAGATTGGGGCCCTTGGGGACTCTGATGGTCGCGTGTTGCACCTTGCCAAGGGGCCTCATCCTCCTCATCCTCCTGCTGCCTCCCACTCGCACCCCTCCTCTGTGGCTCCACCTCCTCCTCCTCCATCATCGTCGTCTTCTTCATCATCATCCGCTGCTGCTGCTGCCGCTTCGCTGCCTCACCAGGGCCCCATGGCAGAGGGCCCTGCCATGGCCGGGGAGGCCCGATACGAAGGCCCCTTGGGGCAGCAGCAGCAGCGGCGGGGTACGGCTACCCGACCCCGTACCGAGGCCTTGGCGGCGGCGGTGGTGGAGGAGGTGGACCCGGGCCTCCCCGGGGCTCCCGGCTCCTCGTCCTCCACCTCGTCCACCTCCTCCTCCTCGACGTCGTCCTCTTACGAGCAACATGGCGGACAACAAAGCCAGGCCGCTCTGCTGGTGGACGGGCCTCTCAACGCTCACGACGGCTACGCCAACAGCAGTGGAGGCGCGGGGCAGTACGGGGCAGGCGCCCACCACCATCACCACCACCATCATCAGCACCATCATCAGCAGCAGCATCATCATCAGCAGTACGGCGGCTACGGAGCGCCTCCACCCAGGGGTACCCGGCCCAGCCGGGATACGTTCTGGGGGGCCTCGTGTGGCAGCTCTAACCAAGCAGCAGCAGCAGCAACAACAACAGCAACAACAACACATGATGAGTGGCTATGCGCACCACCACCATCATCATCAGCACACCAGCAGCAGCAGCAGCACCAGCAGACTCAGCAGCACCATCACCATCAGCACCACCAGCAGCAGCAGCAGCACCATCATCAGCAGAGGTTGCTGAGCCACGTGAACTCTACACAGCCGCCTCCCAGCGGCGCGACCCGACCCTCAACCAGCTGCTGACCGCCCCCAGCCCCGCCAGGGCCTACAACAGCTACGCGGCCCAAGACTACCAACACCAGCACCAGAGCCTCCACCAGGGCCTTCACCAGGGCCTGCACGCCAGCATGGCAGGGCCCAAAGCGGCCGAGCTGACGGCCCACGGCCAATACGGAGCGGCTCAGCAGCAGCAGCAGGCGGCGTGGGGAGGACATCAGCGGACGCACCGGCCCTCAGCCGGGTGGATCTGGCCAGGCCCTCGCCAGATCCCAGGTAACGCGGCCACCGGCAGGCACCACCGTGGGATGAACGGCGATCTGGTCTTCTTGTCCAGAAGTCACTGGCCAGGCCGTGGGTCACTTTCTTCGGACATATCCTGAGAATGAGGTGCATCTCTAGACCCACGATGTTTTGAGTGATAATGTGACTTTTATGATTGTCAACATTTTTATTTTTGGGTAAGGGCCACCCTGAACCAGCCTCTGAACATTTTCCCGGGGATTTCTGATCCAAATCCTCCCGAGATGTGGGGGGGGGGGTGAGGATTTGTTTGGCTCTCCGTGGTTCTCTGCTCAACAAATGTGGCCCGGCAAAGAGGACATTCCCAGTAAGAACTGGGATGGAACTTTAAAAATCCACGACAAAAAATCCCCAGATCCTATCGGTAAACGTACTCGGTAGCCCGTTTGCTCACGGCGTCCGCTGGCCTCTGTCCGGTGTTTTTGGGCCTCCCTTGGCCGATGATTGTCGGGTTCTAATTTTAAGACGGTGATATTGACGAATGTGTCGCGTTTTCCACATTTACCCAGGAGAGTCCGCCGAGTCTCGGGCTGTTTTGTCAGGAGGATGCTGTCACATTGGCGATGCCTGGCCATGATTTCCATTCGTAATGAGCTTTGTGTGTGCGAGGAGAACGAGAGAACCGGAGAAAATCCACCACGGATACCATAGGGGTGACACTGGAGCTCGATACAGATTCAATAAATCCTCTTGATGCCCTGGCCATCTCATAGCCACCTCAGCCCCGCGGAAGCCTACAACACCCGCGATTCACAGGCAGTCTCCCATTCGAGCATGACCGGGCTAACTTTCGCTTAGCTTCCCAGATCTGACGAGATCAGGCGCAGTTGGGGTGATTCGGTCATTAGATGTGAGAGNAGAGAGAGCGCGCGTGTGATCGGCGAACTGGCTGCGCCCTGCTGATGGGAGCCCAAAGGACGAACCCCGGGAGCTGCTGTTGTGAAAGCGTGCGAGTGCATTTTGCGGGTCGCTCTTTTTCCCTCTACGCGTTTGCCAGGCCCACGTGTGCGCCCTCACTGCCTGGTGACTGCTGGGTTTGTGAAATTACGTAAGGGCCCCGGGCCGTCTGCTGACATGGCGACTGTATTCGGCAGGGAGCGAGGGGCTCGGGGTGTACAGTCACGCACGTGGCGCCGCCACCGCCACTGCCGCCACATCTCCCGTGGCTCCCCCCCTCATCATCCGACGGCCGCAATTGACGCGGGGGAGTTCCGGCGTGCGGCTCTGCGTCTCCTCGCGCCGCCGCCGCCGCCTCCGCTGTGGTGCCACCACCCCCAACCGTTCCCCTGCCCCCGTGGGGTTCGTGGCGGAGGTGGCCCGCTTGGTGCGGCATACGGAGTGGCCGCTCAGGCCGTCGCGGTCTCGAAAGCGAGGTTTGTCCCCGTCTCTCGTGCCGAGCCGCACGCCGTGGGGACGCCGCGAAGGCGTGCAGGACATGCCGCGGGGTCACGGTAATTTCCGGTGTTTTCACACGCCTGCCTGCGTGCGTGCGTGCGCGCGTTGGCTTCTCAATGTCTGCCGCAAGGTAGGGCAGGACCTGCGTAGGTTTGACGAAGAACTAGACCATTGAGGGAGCCTTCTGTTGTCTAGGGGAGGCCGGGAGATTGTTCGGTGTGCTTGGATTTCCTGCGTGGGCTGTGGCATTCTGGTGGAGAGAGCCCTCCCTTCGCAGGCGCCTCTCTCTCTCGCTCTCTCGTTCACTGCAGAGATTGTTCTCGACTCCGCGGTCTTTCAACCATTCGAGGTTTCAAGGTCCTGGGATATGTTGGTCTGGGGATGGTTGTGGTGACGTGCGATGCCACCCTCCACTTTGTTGGCCGCGCACGGCAACGGAGGGGCACGTTGCGAGGATCTGTCGTTGATCTCCTGGCCCTGGAGTTGCCCCCTTCCTCTCTCCACCACGTTTCGTTGATGCTTGTGGTCAGAACCTCCCCCCTCCCGGTTTCGAATGTGAACTTGGTCACAAGGGGTCTTGGGCCTCACAGTCTCCTTTTGTGAGCCACCGCCCCCGGTGACTCTTCAGTCAGGGCGCCAGTCTGGCTAGATGTTAGCTCCCTCGCCTGGTCTACAGGAGGTCGCGGGTTCGATCTCAACCCTGACGCCTGCTGCTGTATATTTGGAGTTTGCAGTGTCTCTCCCGTGGTCGCGTGCATTTTTCTCCGGCTCCTACAGTTTTTCCCTCCCCATTTAGAATCTTCCGTTTCAAGTGTTTGGCAGCTGCTATATATTTCCACGTGATAAGCCACTTCGTTGAGCTATCATTTGTGGGCACTTCTGGAAATGAGCTACATAGCTCAGTGGGCCTTACCTGGTAAAATTAAATTAAATAGTAAAAAATCTGAAGGAAGTAGTGCGTCTGTCACCAACTTTCTGCGACATGCCGTTGACACGCCACTGTGAAGGGATAGCGCCGTGAAAGAGACAGTCGCACCGCTGTGAAATAATCCCCGTGACACCTACGATGGTGTCGTTTTTGCAACCAATTATCCACAGTTTCAGAAAGCGTGGGGTATTTACGGAATAGGTCGACGGTTTGACGCGCACGCTGAACGAGCAGCGCGTGATCGCCACGTCCCCAGAGCGGGCAAAAAGTCTGGTCAGAGGGCATCCGACACCGCGGTTTATAATCGCTATGAATTCTGAATTTCAGAATTTCAGAATTCATCGTCGGTTCCCCAGTAAAAATGTGCTTCACCATCGCGTGGACGAAGCGTGCCTCAAGAGCCGTGCAACTTGCCATGCGGCAGGCAGGATCCTGGCCTGGCGTGTGCCCTTGTGCGTGCGTCCTTACGAGGTGCCGGATGATTTGTCGGTGCTTGTTCGCCGTTTAAAACCACGTGGCCTTGGGCCCAAGTTTGAGTTTGGCCTCCTGTGCCGCTATCGGTTGCGGCCCGCGTGCGGCGGGGGGGGGNCCTCTGGCTGGTCCCGAGCTCCGTGTGACGGGCCGCGAGGCTGGAGACTGGAAAGGGCCGGGCCGCGCTGGTTGCGGAAAGTTGAGAGCTTTCGAAACAAGGGAACAGAAGCGTTCCCGCGGAGGCCTGCCGCAGATCACAGCGACCTGGGATTTGCATAAAGAGTGCACGTCCGTTTGAGAGAACTGACTCTCGGACACAAAAAATTATGAAAATAACTGCTGGATGCAAATGTGGGAAAAGTCTCGATCAATGCCGAATTTTTTAACAATTCTTGCCGAGACTCTCCGAGTAACAGGCGACAACCCCTCCAACACTTTCTCAGCCGACAACTGTTCACATTCTCTTGACCCTTGTAATGTTTTTGTATTTGGGATTGGGATGTGGCACCCCCCCCCCACTCCTACCCCCACCCTACCCCACCACCGGAGCTCTCTCCTGGGTCCACCCGCCGATAATCGAGGCAAATCGCGAGACCGTCGTTCCCGGTGGACGTGGTGACCGTGCCGCTCGTGCGGGACGCCGTGGGGTTGTCCCGTCACGCCCGTCGGGGAGGGCGTCCCGCCGCCCGCCCAGCGAGAGACCCAGCACGGCGACGGTCAAATTCTCGCGCGCTCGAATTTCCCCTCGGCTGACGCCGCGAGTCGTCGGGTCAAACGCTCCAGGCACGGGCCACCCCACTCCCCCCAGCCCGCCAGCCCGCCCGCCCCCAAACGGTGCCGCCGACCACAGCGCGAGATTCCAGTCCAGCAAACCTCCAGACAGCGGACGGACGGACGGGCAGGCAGGCAGGCAAGCCGGTGTGTGTGGGGGGAAGGGTGGGGCAGTGGACGGGTGGGCGTGGGGGGGGAGGCGGAGACCTTTCTCTATGTAGATTAGCCATGTGCTAGCCAGGGCACGCGGCGAGGAGCCCAGCCCCGAGTTGTGTTTGTCTTTGTGTGCCGCACGCGCCACCGCCTGACGTTACGCAATGAAAGGCGCTGCTGACAGCGTGGGGGAGGGTGGGAAGGGGGCCGTCCTCTCTCCGCGTCTGCCCGTCCCGGTTTTGCGCCGAGCTGCCACAAAGCGGCACCGTGACCGGTCACCCTTTAACGATGCGCCGTCCGCTCGGGAGAGGGGCCGTTGCGAGCCAATGTTAAGAAGATGTAGGAGTTACTGTGGGGACCGGGGGGAGGGTGGCGGGGGACAGCGGTTGGGTCTGGGGCCTCTTCCCGCACAGCCTGCCCCTTGGTTTCCCGGAGCAGGCTCGTTTTAACCACGTGTCGAAAACAATGAAAAATCCAATTAATAGCGCCGACTCGCCGTCCCTTTCCAGCCGCTGATTTAATTCCACGGGCACGGTTTGCTTTGCAGGAGCGCGCTACGCTGTTCTGTGTCTCGGCGTCGAAGAGAGCGCGGGCGGCCGTTGATTTAAAACGAATCCGCGAGAGAGCGGTTCTGTGTATTGTCAAATGTATTGACGGCCGCGAAGTGGTTTGTTTTGTTGTTTTTGTAGCCACCGCGCGGCCCCTGAACCTGCTAACCGCTTGGTGCACGCCGTGCCTCCCCGTCTCGCCCGGCCTCCGCAGGGCAATCCATGGAGCCCATGGGGGTGAAGCGGCCGCAGCCGTACGGAATGGGAGGCAGCCCCTACCCCAGCACCCCAGCAGGCCGGCCAGGGGGGCCCTACTCGGCTCAGCAACCGTACAGCCCGCCACCCCCAGCGCTACCGATGGGAGCCCAGGGGGCCCCCAGCCCCCATGGCGGCCGGTCCCTACTCGCAGAGACAGGTACGCTCATCCACACCCTTCGTCTCGACCGTTCGCGATCGTCGGCTAACCCGGAGCGAGCCCATCGTTTGTGTTACCTTCCACGCTTGTTTAGCCGGGAGTCTCGAGGACGGTTTTCAAGAGGGTCCTGCCACGTTTTCCAGTTGACAAGCATCGCTGCGTGTTTGCCAAGTGAAGTTATTTTGCGGCGTAATTTTTCTAAACGTAGCAAATTCAGACGGTGACCCTGCGGAAAACGGTGGCCTACTCCTCTTCGAATGACGTCAATGGGTGTTGTCAAAACAAAAGATAAAGATCCCCGTTATAGCCTTCATGGACTGTTGGGGCAAGTGCTGTTAGCGAGCACTATGAAGGCCGGCACGGCACACGAGGGGTGGGTGGCCAGGACCACGCCGGCCGCCTTTGTCTCCTCGGTGGTGATGTTTTTATACTCCGCACCAGGTGCTCATTTGAGGCTGAGTCGACTAGGGGAGGTCCATGACCAGTTCAGATAATCGTCACTGGTGTTGGCCGTGAGCGGGAATCGCCGGGTTCGTAGCGCTTAGTCCGCTAACCGCCACGCCACGGCCAAACAGACGGCACGTACTATTTTTAAATCCTTTATATTAAGTTAACTGCTTGCTTGCGCGCTTACGACCGTGCAAATCTTTCGGTCGTTTTTTAACCCACTTCCCGTGATCCAATCGAGCTGACATTTTGCACACAGACTCGTTGTGCGTGACAATTTATTTGTGTAAACATTTTTTTCAAAATTTTCCACTTTTTAGGAATTTTTTTTTTCATATTTCATTTAAAATACCAATGTGATAAAAATGAAACTCTTACTCAAGAAAAACAGAAATGAATAATAAAATAAAACCGATGCACGCATATAAAGGATTTATAGTGAAAAACTTTGTTTTTACGGGTTAAATTTTTATTATGGTTCACACACCACCGCAGTATTGACCAGGGCGGCCTTGCGGAATCGTACGCGAACCCTCTGCAAGGAGCGTGGCGAAACTGCGCTCCCGCTGACGCCGCGTCACCGCGCCGCCCCCTGTGAAGTCGATTGTCAGCTGAGACGAACGTGGCCCACAATGCAATGCGAGTTGAGACGTTGCAGTCTTCCCTCGCTGTTTACGAACTTGCTGTCCGTGATTCTGGCTCTCCGCCAATCGCGTCTGCAACTCTGCAACGACTGCATTTAGAAACTATAATATTTTCATATTTATTTTATTTGCTTTGTTATTATAACAATTTTTTTGTCTATTCTGATCATTGTCACGTATTTTAAAGCTTATTTACGTACTTGTTTAAGGTCATTCGTAGGCCAATATCATTATCGCGAAATTTTCTATTCACGAGCATCTCCGGAACGTATCCTCCGTAGCGGATGGCGAGGGAATACCGTACAACCGTACAACTCGAAGCAATGGACAAAGTGCGTGGCGTTTAAAGTCAATCACAACGCGTCGGGTTTCCGCGACCAGCGCGTACGATTCACCGTTGATTGTTTTGTTGTATTGGCCCCCTACCTCCTAACGTCATTGGCAAATTTGTGTCGTGAGGCCATCCACCACTGGCACGGTGTGCAGGCGTGGTAACTACTCACCCAATGTTATCGGTGCAGGCGTGGTTAACTACTCACCCAATGTTATCGGTGCAGGCGTGGTTAACTACTCGCCCAATTCTAGATTTGAAGTTTCGTGACTGCAAGGATTCATACGCTTTGGTTTTTTCGGTAAAGTCACGTAGGTAAAAAATAAATAAATTAAATCACGACGTTTCGAGCGCAACACAAGCATCCTTCTTCAGGTGGGGACAGCTTAGCAAAAGCACAACCGCTTAAGTGTGTCACTTAAGCGAAACATGATTTTTATTTATTTACATTTTTACCTACGTGACTTTACCGAAAAAACCAAAGAGTATAATCACCCAATGTTATCAGTGCAGAGAGGGGTTAACCACTCACCCAATGTTATCGGTGCAGGCGTGGTTAACTACTCACCAATGTTATCGCTGCAAGTGTGGTTAACTACTCACCCAATGTTATCGCTGCAAGTGTGGTTAACCACTCACCCAATGTTATCGGTGCAAGTGTGGTTAACTACTCATACAATGTTATCGGTGCAAGTGTGGTTAACTACTCACCCAATGTTATTGGTGCAGGCGTGGTTAACTACTTACCCAATGTTATCGGTGCAGGCGTGGTTAACTACTCACCCAATGTTATCAGTGCAGGCGTGGTTAACTACTCACCAATGTTATCGGTGCAGGCGTGGTTAACTACTCACCAATGTTATCGGTGCAGGCGTGGTTAACTACTCACCCAATGTTATCGGTGCAGGCGTGGTTAACTACTCACCCAATGTTATCGGTGCAGGCGTGGTTAACTACTTACCCAATGTTATCGGTGCAGGCGTGGTTAACCACTCACCCAATGTTATCAGTGCAGGCGTGGTTAACTACTCACCCAATGTTATCGGTGCAGGCGTGGTTAACTACTCACCCAATGTTATCAGTGCAGGCGTGGTTAACCACTCACCCAATGTTATCGGTACAGGCGTGGTTAACTACTCACCCAATGTTATCACTGCAAGTGTGGTTAACTACTCGCCCAATGTTATCGGTGCAGGCGTGGTTAACTACTCACCCAATGTTATCGGTGCAGGCGTGGTTAACTACTTACCCAATGTTATCGGTGCAGGCGTGGTTAACCACTCACCCAATGTTATCGGTACAGGCGTGGTTAACTACTCACCAATGTTATCACTGCAAGTGTGGTTAACTACTCGCCCAATGTTATCGGTGCAGGCGTGGTTAACTACTCACCCAATGTTATCGGTGCAGGCGTGGTTAACTACTCACCCAATGTTATCGCTGCAGGCGTGGTTAACTACTCGCCAATGTTATCCGTGCAGGCGTGGTTAACTACTCACCAATGTTATCGTGCAAGTGTGGTTAACCACTCACCCAATGTTATCGGTGCATGCGTGGTTAACTACTCACCCAATGTTATCGGTGCATGCGTGGTTAACTACTCACCCAATGTTATCGGTGCAGGCGTGGTTAACTACTCACCCAATGTTATCGGTGCAGGGTGGTTAACTACTCACCCAATGTTATCGGTGCAAGTGTGGTTAACTACTCACCCAATGTTATCGGTGCATGCGTGGTTAACTACTCACCCAATGTTATCGGTGCAGGCGTGGTTAACTACTCACCCAATGTTATCGCTGCAGGCGTGGTTAACTCACCCAATGTTATCGGGCATGCGTGGTTAACCACTCGCCCAATGTTATCGCTGCAGGCGTGGTTAACTACCCACCCAATGTTATTGGTGCAGGCGTGGTTAACTAACCAATGTTATCGCTGCAGGCGTGGTTAACCACTCACCCAATATTATCGGTGCAGGCGTGGTTAACTACTTACCCAATGTTATTGGTGCAGGCGTGGTTAACTAACCAATGTTATTGGTGCAGGCGTGGTTCACTACCCACCCAATGTTATCGGTGCAAGTGTGGTTAACTACTCACCCAATGTTATCGCTGCAGGTGTGGTTAACTACTCACCCAATGTTATCGCTGCATGCGTGGTTAACTATTCACCCAATGTTATCGGTGCAGAGAGGGGTGACGCGATGGCGAGATGTTAACCACTTAGCTCGGTATGAGGGAGGTCGTCGGTTCGTTCCCGACCCTGATGCCTGCTATATGCTCGGAGTTTGCATGTCTCTCTCTCCTGTAGTCGCGTTGATTTTTATCCGGATCCTCCGGTTTTTCCCTCCACATTTAGAATCAACGTCACGCGTTTAGAGTATTTGGCTGCTATAGATTGCCACGTGATGATGAGCCACTTCGTTGAGCTGTCATTTGTGGCCAGTCGCTTCTGAACAAAGAGCTACACAGCTTAGTGGGGGCCTTACTGGTCAAATAAAAAAAGTTTCAGAGTTTTAAGTAAATTTTTGCCATGCTCGCTCATCGCTCGAGTCGGACAGCAATTCTCAGCGGGGACCTGCGACAGATATTTGACCGGATCTTTGAGTGACATAACCCAAAAATCAATTGCGAATCGTTTTAAATGTAGCTTACTTTACATCCAAACCAAGGTAGCTGCGGGATAGGCTATAGTTCAAGAGCTTTCATATTCCAATGAGACATAGTTTCTTTCTCTGTGGGGCATGGAGAAGCTATTAACGACCCCACACAGGCCCAACAATTAGTTTGGCCTGTGTGGGGTCGTTGGTGCAACGAGATTCGTCGTCGCGGTGTTGGGATCGTCATCATCACCGTCACAGCGGCGGGATCTGTCTAAAACAAAACAAAAACTAAACTATTCGTTTATTTTCTTGGTTCTTTCGGTAAAGTCACGTAGAAGGGAAATAATAAAATAATAAAATAAACATAATAAATACAATTCTCACGACGTTTCGGCCACAACGCAAGCAGCCGTCTCAGGTGAAGAACATGGCTGTCGTGACTTACCGAAAGAACCAAGAAGATGAATCCCTGCAGTCACGAAAGCTTTAAATCGAAATTGATTTGTTTATTTTACCAGTAAGGCCCGCTGAGCTATATATCACAACTGATAGCTCAACGGAGCTCGTAACAGCCTCATACTCTAAACGCACGTTGATCCTAAATGTGGAGGGAGAAGCCGGAGGGCCCGGAGAAAACTCCACGCGACCACATCTCGTACCGCGGCGCCCCTCCGTTGGATGAAGGCTTCCCCAAGCCGTCCACCGTCTCTCGCGGTCTCGCAACGCGGCAATCGTACACCTGCGCGCGCGCGCGAGCTGATTTCGTCGCTCCGTCTCCCGCGGTGGACGTCCTCTCGGCTCGTGTTGTGCCCCCATCCCCCTTTGGCTGCCACTCCGTCTTTAGTCTCGGCCGCCGGCCACAATGCTCCCTCCTTGTAGCCCGTGACAAGTCCCGGACAGTCCCCACCTAACTCGACGTATGTCCCTGCTGCCGCTCTTCCTTGTGCTCCTCGTTCTCTCTCCGTGTGATTCCTCGCACGCCTCTCGGTAACCGCCCCAGGTGGCCCGGCGGTTGAGCGAGCGGCACGGGCGATCCGAAGGTTTGCGCGTTCAGATCCTGGTTGGGGGTTGACTTGGCCTATCGTCCCCTCCCGGGTCTCTGTAAAACGAGCACCGCCTTGTGCGGAAGTCACCAGGGCTTGTTTTATGTAACAGCCTCGCCCCAAACCTGACATAGGAACGTGGAATTTCCACCACTGGCTCTGCAGGGCTGTGAACAGCGGATGAGCACCGATGCCTCAATGTTCATTTGAGCAGGAGGCCACTGGCTTTTGGACGTGAGATCGCTCGACGGCCAGGAGTGGTCGCCCTCTACTCTCCACGCGTCTCCCTTGTCTGGGCTGTTCAGAGGCCGGAAGTTCAGAAGTTGATTTCCCGAGTAGAGCCCCTTTCGAACTGGCCATATATCTCTTTCCAACGGTGACCTGCAGACAACATCAGCAGCAGCAGTAAAGTGTTTACATGTTACAAGTTGTACATTCTTTGAAAACATACATTTTGATAAGAAAATAACTATATTAGACAAAGTTTGTTATCTAGATTCCTACCTGGATTCCTGCCTGCCTGGCTAGCACGCGGTGGTGATGTCACCATGCACATCTGCACGAGGTATGCTATCGTGCCATCATATCACACACTATATTAGAGGTTTTGCTGGCTGGCTGGAAAGAGAGAAGGAGGGTCTGATAGACGGACGGTTATCTACATCCACACCCATTGGCCGAGTTTAGGCCTCACCGAGTCGAGAGACTCAAGCTTGTGGGGATTCTGCGACGTGTGGACGTTGCTGGCGACGTGTAACCGAGCGTTTGTTCGCCTGAATGGAGACTCGAAACCGGGCGGGGGGGGTGACACTCGGCACCGCCACCTCTCGGCCACACCTCGCTGCAGCCCCCACGCGAGAGGTCGCAATCGGATACCCGATACCCGTACCCTACTCGATACCCGTACCCTACCCGATACCCGGCCGGTTACGGGTACCCGTTTGCGACCCTGGTGCGGCCGGGTACGGGTAGGCCGTGAGTCACTGGTGAGTAACCGTTTGTCACTCATTTCCCAACGTCTTGTCTCTTCTCACAATTCAAGTTCCTAGAATCAACCCACCCACGCCTGCAACATGGCTTCATCCCAGAGGTCGCAATCGGGTACCCGATACCCGTACCTTACCGATACCTGGCTACCCGTACCCGGCCGGGTAACGGGTACGGGTACCCGTTTGCTACCCTGGTGCGGCCGGTTACGGGTAAGGAATCAAAACCCGTTTGCGACCTCTGCCCTACGACACCCGGCAAGCCCTGGTGTTCGCCCATCTAAATGCTAGCCAGGCCCAAACGCCGCTCCTGGAGCCGATGAGGCCGAGCGTGTTGGGGGCGATTCTGTCAGTCCGCTGCCGGACGAAGGCCTCGTCGCTCTTTTGTCGCTACTGCCAAGGCCATTGCTCCCCGTGAACTCCTCCGCTCAGAGTTGACGGTCCACCGCTCGTCTGTGGCGCGCGCCAGTCGCCGTTTAAACCGCGCTCTCGAGTGGAGAGGTTGGTGGTCTCCTCCGCTCGCGAGCGGGCCCGCTCGATAGAAACCCGTCGCGTTAAACTTTGCTCGATCTGCCTAAAATTCTAGCTCTGAGAGAATGAACAATAAATCGGTCCGACTGTCACGTGAAGAAACTTCACTCGCAGATGCTAAACACATTGCACGATGCAACACAATTTTTTGTTCCTGGGTCGTAAGTGTTATTTCGTAATTGCTTATGCCTAAAAAGTCTAGAAAGTGGCTATTATTCCGCACAAACTTTGCTTTTGTGACCAGGACAGTGATGTTCTTTGGGTCTTTCGGTAAAGTCACGTAGATAGGTTCAAAGAAAATTTTAAAAAACGTCGACGTTTCGATCGCAAAACAAGCCGATTGTCATCAGGAGGAGAAAAAGGCGACCACTTGTGTTGTGATGGAAACGTCGTAGTTTTTTTGTTCTTTTCTGAGACCTATCTACGTGGCTTTACCGAAAGACCCAAAAATATGAATTCCTGCAGTCACGAAAGCTTTAAGTCAGGACAGTGATCATTTGAAATTTGCCTATTTTCAATGAGAAAACGGGCGAATTTGTGTCTTTTCGTTGACAAAGCCAGAAAAAATCATGAACCAAAATTAACATGTATTTATACTAAAGTGAACAAAAATGACTGCAAAAGATTTAGAAGAGAGTAGTTTTTCGAGATTTACGATTATACTGTAAATCACTTTCACGAATCAGCCCCCAAATCTAGTCTCCATCATGTTCTCGTTATACTGTCCTTGGTAGCGGCGTTCAAAGTCCAGTATATCCTGGTGGAAGCGCTCGCCTTGCTCCTCCGAGTACGCTCCCATGTTCTCCTTGAATTGATCAAGATGAGCATCAAGGGTATGGACTTTGAGGGACATCCTACGGCCCATTGTGCCGTAGTTCTTCACCAGAGTCTCAACCAGCTCCACATAGTTTTCGACCTTGTGATTGCCCAGGAAGCCACGAACCACTGCGACAAAGCTGCTCCAAGCCGCTTCTCCTTGCTAGTGAGCTTCTTGGGGAATTCATTGCACTCCAGGATCTTCTTTATCTGTGGTCCGACGAAGACACCGGCTTTGGCCTTTGCCTCAGACATCTTAGGGAAGAAGACTTGAAGGCTGCCGATTCCTTATCTACAGCTCTGACATTGTTTCATAAGGCCCAATTTGATGTGCAGTGGTGGCATCAGCACCTTCCGGGGGTCCACCAGTGGCTCCCACTTGACGTTGTTCCTCCCACAGAGAACTGTGGCCAGTCCCGCCTGTGGTAGTGCACCTTGGTGTCTAAATCTTTTGTGATAATTTTGTATTACTTTGGTATAAATACATGTTCATGTTGTTTTTTCTGACTTTGTGAACGAAACAACGCTTTTCTCATTCAAAATAGGTACATTTCAAAATATCACTGTCCTGGGCACAAAAGCAAGTTTGTGGGGAATAATAGCCACTTTCTGTACTTCTAGGCATAAGCAATTAGTAAATAACACTTACTACCCAGGAACAAAAATAGTTTCACAGCGTTATCCGTCGCGTCTTTGTGGAGAATATAATTAACAAAATAAACTGGCAGGCAAATCGCCTCCCTCACAAGTCTGTTTCTCCGCTTAAAAAAAAATATCCTTTGGATGTGCAAAAAAAAAAACCCACTACGTTTTAACGTTTTTAGACGGCTGTGCGAGGAGGAGGAGGAGGCGGAGGCGTATTCTCACTTGCTGTGTCAGCAGCAGGAAGTGCTGCCCCCTTCTGAGTGTTGACCGGAGGTCATTTGAAGAAGAAGAAGAGGTAGTTCTGTGGTATCCGCTTCCGCGGACCGTTCTCTAGCATCGGGGATTCCGCTGCCTTGGTGAAGAATATTGAAACTGAAATTCGGGTTTGACTGGTGACAAAAGTAACGCGCGCAGTGCGGTGGCGTGGAGGTTTGGCGAGCGCTGCCACACCCGAGTGTAACACCGTCACCTCACCACGAACCACCGCCGGACTTGGCGACTCTCTGCCGCCACCGCCGTCTCCCCGCAGGTCGCCTCGCGCGTGCGTGCGCGGTGTCCGTGCCGTAACATTGTCCGTTGTTTGTCCACGCTGGCTCGGAGATGTTAACTCCCTCGCCCGGTATGCAGGAGGTCGCGAGTTCGATCCTGACCCTGACGCCTGTGTACTTGGAGCTTGCGTGTCTCTCTCCCGCGGTCGCGTGGATTTGTCTCTGGGTCCTCCGGTTTTTCCCTCCAGGTTTCTAATCAACATCACGCGTTTAGAGTATTTGGCCGCTATAAATTGCACGTGATGAGCCACTTCGTTGGGCTATCACTTGTGGCCAGGTCGCTTCTGAAAAAGAGCTACACAGCTCAGTGGGCCTTACCTGGTAAAATAAAAAGTTTAGTTTTAGTTTAAACTCGGGGGCTGAGTGCAGGCCCCGAGGTCCACAACGTCAAGCGGCGACTATGATTAGCGCTTGTTTCCTGCGGACTGCGTTGTGTCATAGGCTTTAGGCCTGTGCTATTCTCGTCGATTCTTGTGTGTGACAATGTGTCTTCTTGGTTCTTTCGGTAAAGTCACGTAGAAGGGAAATAATAAAATAATAATTAAACATAATAAAATACAATTCCACGACGTTTCGGCCACAACGCAAGCAGCCGTCCTCAGGTGAAGAAAGACAGCGTCTGACAGACCTGTTCTCACCGAGGACGGCTGCTTGCGTTGTGGCCGAACGTCGTGAGAATTGTATTTTATTGTTTTTTTTTATTTCCCTTCTACGTGACTTTACCGAAAGAACCAAAAGATGAATCCCTGCAGTCACGAAAGCTTTAAATCAAAATGGACAATGTGGTTTAGAGTTCGATACCAATGTCGAGGTCCAGCTGCTGCTGAGCAGCATGAGACAGCTTCAGCAGAGACGGAGAGTTCGTGTCGTGTCGCTGTTCCTCCTCCGTTGAAAGAGCGCTCAGTCACAGTGGGCTCACTGCGCGGTCCGTAGTGTGGGTCACGTGGCCACAGTCGCAACACTGTGGCTCGTGTCTTTAGTGTGTCTCTATGCATCTCTATGCATCTCTATGCATCTCTCTGCATCACTATGTATGTCTATGAGTTTCTATGTGTTTCGATGGTCCATAGTCTGGGTTGCATGGCCAGTCGCGCTCCTCTGGTTTGTCTTTAATTTACAGGTCTCTTTGGGTCTATGGCTCTCTGTGTATCTCTGGTTGTCTGTATCTCTGTGTGTCTCTATGGGGTGACTGTGGTCCTACTTTGGCTGCATGGCCCAGTCGCACTCCGCGTAGCCTCGGCAAGGTAAGGTAAAAGTGTAAAAACAACGAGCCTACCTTTACCCGACCTTTACCTTACCACAATACAATCACTCTACCCTACCTTTACCCTTTAGCAGGTAAGGTAAAAGGTTAAAAGCAACGAGCCTACCCTTTACCCTACCCTTGGCATGTCGACACCTTTACCTTTATCCTTTTACCCGGTTAGAAGGGTACAATTACCTTGCCTTGCCGAGGCCTACTCCTGCGTCGTAATTTTACATCTGCGCAGGAGATGTGTGCATCGGCCTGCTGGCGATGTTCCCACGCCGCTGGTGGTTACCCCAGGGCCTGTGCCCACCAACAGCAATAGAAACATTGGTCCCGTGCATGTGTCTGTGCATGTGTGGGCGTGTCTGTGCGTGTCTGTGTGTGCGCGCCCGTGTATACTCACTTCCATTGGCTGACGCTGATCTCGCTAAGCTGAGTTTGATTCCCTGCCATGTCGAGCATAAGGGCCAAAAAGGATATCTTAACATGTCCTGGGCTTCTTCTAGGCCGAGACTAAGGTGGCAGATCGTGTTGCTGATCGCCCATCCCTCGTGCGCCTTGCCAGCCTTCATAGGTGCTTCTCGCTAACAGCACTTGCCCCAACAGTCTATTAAGGCTACAGGGGGATCTTTGTCTTTGTGTGTGTGCGCTCGCAGGCCGTGCCTGCTCATTACGGCCACCAAGGCATGTCGGATACTGCCCACCAGGCCAAGGGCAGCCCCACCCGGGCCAGCCCACCCGGGCCAGCCCCACCCGGGCCAGCCCACCGGGCCAGCCCCACCCGGGCCAGCCGCACCAAGCCATCGCACCCGGGCCAGCCCCACCCGGGCCAGCCGCACCCGGGCCAGCCGCACCAGGCTCAATCGCACCCGGGGCAGCCTCACCCGGGGCAGCCTCACCCGGGCAGCCCACCCGGGCAGCCCACCAGGGCCAGCCGCACCAGGGCCAGCAGCAGCAGCAGCAGGGCCAGCCGTATTACGGGCAGCAGGGAGCGGGGGCGTATGGGGGCCAGCGGTACCCCATGCAGCAGGTGACCATGCATGCGGCGCTCCTCCTGTGAAGGCCATCTGCGGGCCCGGCGCGTGGCCGGTAGGCGGCGGCGCGGCGGCGGGCCGGGGATGGCCCTCATTACCGGGGCAACGTAAATCCGTGCTGGGGGCCATCGAAAGATTCACCACTCCCCGCTCCCCCCCCCCTCCTCTCCCACAATCGGAGGGATTCCGAAATGTCTCGCCAAGGTTCCATTCATCAACCGCGTGGCGTAGAGGCTGTACGTGTTGCTGCAGTTGTGTCCTCTGTCTGGTGTCCTCAATACTGGCTCAGCGGTGGCTATGAGATGTTCACTACCTCGCCTGGTATACAGGAGGTCGTGGGTTCGATCCCAACCCTGACGCCTGCTGCATATTTTGAGTTTGCATGTTCTCCTCGTGGTCGCATGGATTTTTCTCTGGGTCCTCTGGTTTTTCCCTTCACATTTAGAATGAACGTGCGTTTAGAGTGTTTGGCTGCTAGAATTTCCACGTGATAAGCCACTTTGTTAAGCTATCATTTGTGGCCAGGTCGCTTCTGATAAAGAACGTTATAGCTCAGTGGGCCTTAGCTGGAAAAAATAGTTTGAATTCAAATGAGTGTCGAGGCATTGGTGCTCATGTCCTGTTTACAACTCTGAGCTGGGAGGTAGAAATTCCTCATTCCTATGGCGGGGGTGAATCTATCCGATAGGACAATTGCACAAAGTGGCACTCACTTTATCGACCCTGGAGGGAGAGATGGTGGGCCAAGTCAACCCTTCAACCAGAATTTGAACTCGCAAACTTTCCATAAATCATGAAAAAATATTTTGGACGTCTTCAATAAAAACTAAACTTCCCATCGGCTGCACGGCCTTCTGGGAGCGCATAGCTACAGCAGCATTTGCTGACTGCAAGGGAAACTGTGGACCGGTTTCGACATGCAGTGTCTCATCGGCAGAGCCAGGGGCTTTTCTGAACCAATTTGGGTCAACTGCCAGATGTTTGCAGGCAAGGGCCCCTCTCTGGGATATGATACGAAAATATAAGAGTACATTTAGATTATAATTTGCGTTACCTTATCATAATTGCGAAAAAAACACAATTTTTTTGTAATTGAACAATCAATGATTTTCTATTTCTTGTGGGAAATGGTGAATGTTGGAGCTTCCGCAGTGGTGCAACGGTCAGCACGCTGGACCTGCGAGCCAGAGGACACCGGTTCAATTCCATCTGCTGCGGCGGCAGTTAAAACGATGAGGACAACTTTGTTAAATGATGCCCCCCCACCCCTTGACCTGCCCACTTAGCCCCACCCCCCCCTTCTTAGCCCCCACACTTCTTAGCCCCCCTTTGCACCCCCCCCCCTTAGCCAACCCCGCCACCTCTGTCCACCCAGCAGTGTAAATGAGGTCCCCATTGTCAAAGTCGATCGGCAGGTCGCGTTTGGTGGGTAAACATGGCTACTCTCTCCTCCGTTTAAACGGTCGACCAAAGATCATCCCCCTGTCGAGTGGTTCGCCGGTGGGCGGCGGGCCTCCTTCCTCCGGCAGTGGCTTGAGCGAGCAGTCGCAGGGCTGCGCCTTTGCCTCCCTCTCCCCGTGTGCGATTTGATTTGGCACCCGACTTTCTGCGGCGGTGGGATGTCGATTGCGGGGGTAGTTGTTATCGGCGCCGGCTGCCACACGGGGAGGTTCGTCGGCGATGTGGTGCGGTGAGGAGTCGGTGGTTCGTCGCCACGTGCCGGACAAACGCACGTCGGTGGCTGGCGGAGTTGCGGAGAGGTTCCGCTCGTTCCCACCTGATTGGCGGATTCATCGATGGGTCGTTACCAACCGACGCTTGCGCGCTGGAGCGGTGGGGACGCCGCGAGAGGTGGCGAGTGAGCGAGTGCGCGGCGTTGGGCGTGTTTGCGTGAACGCGTGTCAGGTGACCGGTCGATGCGTGATGATTTGCTGAGTCGAGTCGCGCGCGTTGTTTTAGGAATCGGCTTGGTACACGTGGGCGTTTGCACGCACACACGCGCACACACTTATGTACCCATATATGCACACTAAACAAAGACATATATCCCCGTGTAGCTTCAACATACTGTTTGGGCAAGTGCTGTTGGCGAGCACCGATAAAGGCCGGAATGGTACACGAGGGGGTGGGTGGTCAGCACCATGCCCAGCTGCCTTTATCTCCCAGTGGCGATGTTTACCGACCGCACCAGGTACTCATTTGAGGCTGAGTCGACCTAGGGGGGGGCAGGACCGGTTCAGATAATCGTCACCAATGTTGGCCGTGAGCGGGAATCGAACTCGGGTCGCCAGGTTCGAAGCGTGGCGCTAACCGTTAGACTACGCTCCCCACGCACACACGTCTACACGCACGCACGCACGCACCCTACGCGTACACGCGCGGCGCAGACACATGCTGCCAGAAATCGGCGTGATTGTTAAATTGGATATTGTAATTTTGTTTTAAAGGTTTTTACAGTTAACACAAGCTTAATTAATTTTAGTTGCAAATTGAGAGACACGCAAGGTCAAGTTAACCCCTGCACGGCCGCGACCGAGCCACCACCCCTCCCGACGCGTCGAGGAGCGGCCCCGAGCGCCCCGCTCTGAACGTCGACCCCCTTCGTGTGTCCCCCCCCAAACCTCCCCTCCACCCGCCCCCCGACTATCTCCCCCCCCACCATCTCCTCCCGGCCCTGCATAACCTCGCCCCCCCCCCACCCCCACGTGTCCGCCAGGAGGTCCCGCA
The DNA here is from genome assembly GCA_018977245.1 of Lethenteron camtschaticum. Lineage (NCBI taxonomy): Eukaryota > Metazoa > Chordata > Hyperoartia > Petromyzontiformes > Petromyzontidae > Lethenteron > Lethenteron camtschaticum. Next base: position 3,290,477 of record MU249617.1, on the reverse strand, counting down.
GGAGCTGTACGGAGGCAGAGGGCCCCAACCGCTCCCCGCTGGGAAGGCCGCCCATGACGACATGGGCATGATCCAGCCGGGCCGTCCCTCCAGCCTCCCGTGAGTGTGCGGCGTGACGAGCAGGCCGGCCTACCCGTGAGTGTGTGGAGTAGTGAGCAGGCTGACCTCCCGTGAGTGTGTGGCCTAGTGAGCAGGCCGGGTTCCCCGTGAGTGTGTGACGTGACGAGCAGGCCGGGTTCCCCGTGAGTGTGTGGAGTAGCGAGCAGGCTGGGTTCCCCGTGAGTGTGCGGCCTAGTGAGCAGGCCGGCCTACCCGTGAGTGTGTGGCCTAGTGAGCAGGCCGGCCTCCCCGTGAGTGTGCGGCCTAGTGAGCAGGCCGGGTTCCCNTGAGTGAGCGGCCTAGTGAGCAGGCCGTCCTCCCGTGATTGTGTGGACTAGCGATCAGGCGGCCTCCCCGTGAGTGTGCGGCCTAGTGAGCAGGCCGGGTTCCCCGTGAATGTGCGGCCTAGTGAGCAGGCCGGATTCCCTGAGTGAGCGGCGCGACACCCAGGCCGGCCTGCGTGTAATTGCTTGGCGTAACAAGCAGGCCGCTTTCCTGCTGCTGCTGCTGCAGTACCTACCACTGGTGTCGTGTCGTGGCTGCGATGGCAGCGCTGTCCAGCTCCTTGGTGCTGAAGGGTTCATTGACCCCGGCTGCAGTTGAGACTGGGTGTGACCTGTGTGTGTGTGTTTACTGTGGTTAGGTGAGAGGTGCGAGCGTGCGTGGGAAGTGGTTATCTAGCGGTTTAGCGCGCTACGCCATGAACCGGCGACCCGAGTTCGATTCCCGCTCACCGGCCACCAAAACCGGTGACCTTATCTGAACCGTCCTCCCCTAGGTCGACTCAGCCTCACATGAGTACGTGGTGTGGTGTGTAAACATCGCCATTGGGGAGACCCCCCCCCACCTCTCGTGTATCGTGCCGGCCTCCATAGGTGCTCGCTAACAGCACTTGCCTCAACAGTTTGTTTAGGCTATACGGGGGATCTTTGTCTTTGGTGTAAGTGGGGTTAGTTGAGAGCTGCCAGTGTGATTAGGTGAGAGGTTGAGAGGTTGGTGGTTGTATGTGGTTAGGTGAGCGGTGTGTGTGGTTAGGTGAGCGGTGTGTGTGGTGAGGTGAGCGGTGTGTGGTTGTGTGTTGTTAGGTGAGTGGGTGAGCGGTGTGTGCGATTGTGTGGTTTTGTGTGGAAAGGCGAGTGGTTTGCGCATGGCGATGTGAGCGTTTGCGTGCGGTAATATTAGCGGTTGCACGTGGTTGCGCACCATACGCCACATGGAACCCTCTAACCCTCGCAAGCAGGGCCGCCCCCCTCCCTCCCATTCACTCCCAGGAGGAGCCTTCCGGAGGTGCTCGCACCAATTAACCGAAACATCTCAACCAGACTCGCCTGTCGTGGAATCGCGGCTGAGTAGCGTGACTGTCGGCGCGTGCGTGTGCGCGTGTGTGCGTGTGTGTGCGCGTGTGTATGCGCGTGTGCGTGCGTCTGCGTGTGTGCGTGCGTGTGTGCGTGTCCGTGCGTGTGTGTGTGTACGCGTGTGTATGCGCGTGTGCGTGCGTCTGTGTGTGTGCGTGTGTGTGTGTGCACGTGTGTGTACGCATGTGCGTGCGTCTGTGTGTGCGTGTCCGTGCGTGTGATTTACTCCAGAGGCCTACGGTGGGGCTCGTTCCGTGTGCGTGTGAACCAGAGCCGCTAACGCGCGCACTTCCGGTGGCCTTCTTCTTCTCGTCGTGCGCCCTCTCGCAAATAAATCTCGTGCCGAATTAACGGCACGGCCGCACGTCTGGGGCGCCGCGGTGAGCGAAAAGTCCCCTGATGTGCAGGAGGTCGTGGGTTCGATCCCGACCCTTAAGCCTGTTATATATTTGGAGTTTGCGTGTCTCTCTCTCTGTCCCGTGGATTTTTCGTCACCGGGTCCTCCGTATTTTCCTCCACATTTCGAATCGACGGTGCGCTCAGAGTATTTGGCTGCTATGGATTTTCACGTGATGATAAGGCACTCCGTTGAGCTGTCGTTTGCGATAGCCAGGTCGATTCTGATAAGAGCTACGTAGCTCAGTGGGCCTCCTTACCTGGTCAAATAGAAGTTTGTTATTAAATAGCGAATATCAAGGTGAGAGGGATGCACAGAGAGGAGGAGGAGGATTTGCTTTTTGGTCTCTCACGACGAGGAGTAGGAGGACGGACGAGGACTTGCGCAGGCACCGGGGAACTTTGCCGGACGGTGGCGGTGGCGGTGGCGGTTGTGGTTGCCGTGGCTACGCTGCACGTGGCTATGCCCGTGGAGGCAGCAGGGCGAGGGGTTGCTAGATCACCGCACAGATTTTGGCGGAACTCCCTTCTAGCCGTCGGGCGTCGAGGAGGAGCCGTTATACCCCCGGCTCGCCAGGAGAATGCGGCACAGCAAAAGTGCGCACCAATCTCCACCTGTTCCATGGGAAGGGGGGATGGGGGTAGGGGGGNTGACGGACCCCTCCTTTGCACGCATTGGTTTCCCCGGGTGCTCTGGTTTCCTCATTAGCTGGGGGACCGCAGAGTTTGGGCAGTTGTTATTTGGCACCGGCTGCTCACTGCCGGGTTGACTGCTGCCATCCCCGCTCGTGTGCGCGAGCGTGCGGGCGTTGTTGCCACGGGGGGCGGGGGTTCGCCGGCGATGCGGTGCGATGACGATTCGGTGGTTCGTCCCGATTCCGGGATGGGATTTCATTCGAGGATCGCCGTTTTTATCATTGTCGTCGTTTCCTAGAGAGAGAGACGGAGAGAGGGACTGGCACGTCACGGTGTCTTGAGTCGTCGAATGAAATCCATGGCTCGTGCCCGCGACAATCCGTTGCTGATCCAGAGCCCGTGTAAGAATGAATGCAATAATGCTGCTGCTGTTGTTTAGCTTTACGTATAGCGGCGGCGTTCGCGCCAATCGCGTCTCTCGCAACCGAACCAGAGACGAGCGCCGGCGGCGACAGTCACGCGGCGGTGAGCCGGCGCTACCACAATCGCCCGAGCTCTGCGGTCCTCTGTGCACGAAGGTGTTTTCATCCAGACGAACGATCTGCGACGTCCGCCGCTCGGGTCGTGACGCCGAGCGGCCGTGTTGGGCCGCGCTCTTGACGCCCCGTTCCGTGCCGTCGGCTTGCCCACGATAGCCTCCTCCCCCTGTAAAGCAATAGCAGGTCGTTTGCATGTCATTTGCATAGACCATAAATAATTGATTATCATACTCCGCGGTTTGATGGATGTATCGTGAGCGATACATTGATGCGTGGCTACGTGCCTGGACAATAGCAGGGAGAGCCGTGCAGGGTGCTGGGCTGTAGTTTAGAGGCCCTGAAAGGTGATGTAGCCGAGAGGACCTTGCAGGGTGCAGATCTGTAGCTGAGAGGGCCCTGCAAGATGATGTAGCCAAGAGGACTTTGCAGGATGCTGGGCTGTAGTTGAGAGGCCCTGCAAGGTGATGTAGCCGAGAGGACTTTGCAGGATGCTGGGCTGTAGCTGAGAGGGCTGTGCAGGGTACATGAGGTAGCTGAGAGAGCCGTGCAGGGTGTAGGTCTGTAGCTGAGAGAGCTGTGCAGGGTACATGAGGTAGCTGAGAGAGCCGTGCAGGGTGCAGGTCTGTAGCTGAGAGGGCTGTGCAGGCTACATTAGGTAGCTGAGAGAGCCGTGCAGGGTGCAGGTCTGTAGCTGAGAGGGCTGTGCAGGTCTGTAGCTGAGAGGGCTGTCCAGGCTACATGAGGTAGCTGAGAGAGCCGTGCAGGCTGCAGGCTGCAGCTGGGAGGGCTGTGTGCGCGCGAGTAGCAGCTGTAATCGGCGCTGAAGCCCCGGCGGGCGATCGTGCCGTGAATGGTAACGCGCCGAGCCGCGAGCACGCCGCTCGGCCTCTGCGGGGACCGTCGGTTTGGCCTCCCTTTTGTTGTCGTCGGCGCAGCGCCGCCGCTCCCAATTCTCTCGGCCAAGGCCAACGTCGCCGGGTGCCAGCTCCGCCCGTCTCCCCGTCCCCCAACCTCAGGAAGGGATGGGCGGCACCGACGGGTCACGGGGGTCACGGTGCTGTGGGGTGGTGGGGTCAGTGTCGGACTCGCGTTCCCGCTCTCTCTCACTCACTCTCTCACGCGTGGTGACATCGGGACGCGCCCGCTCAGCCTCTGCTCACTCACGGTTGCCCATTACCACCCCTGGTGACTTCCGGTTGGCTGGCACCACCGTGTCACTTTGGAGGGGGCAGTGCCGGACGAAGCTAGTGCGGACCTGTAGCATATGTTATAAAGGGGCCTAAATTAATAAAAAAACACAGAAATCTTAAAACACTAATTTTTACTTGCATAGTAAAGTATTGTATTTTTTCATTTGCCATACGGCCAGATAATACGACAAATCGCTACCTTAAACACCAGCCTTCATAAAGTTGCAGGCGGTATAGTACTATAGTATAGAGCAAGTGCAGAATCACTGAACCGGAATTGATGGATCGAAAGCATTTAGCGCGAAGCCCTTGAAAGTGCGGGGCCCGTAGCTACTACATGTGTAGCTACTTTTGCTACTAGGATCATCCGGCACTGGGGGGNAGGGGGGGGCCTTGATGGGCGCTGTCTGCGGAGAGTGGAACTCCCGCACAGGGCAGCCGGAGCCTCCCAGGGTGGCTTGGCCCGGGATTTGTCTACCCTGTTGAAGCTGACTGCACGCGGACGCTTCCTCAGCCAGTGGTCTGATTCGTAATTGATCGTTGGGTCAGGCCACGCGACCATCTGTCCACATTTGTGTCGTTCAGAGCCCTCGACCAAATGAATGAAATAGTCTCGCGTGCAAAGATTTAACAATAACAATCCAGGAAGTAATCCCAACTTCCTGGATTGTTATTCCGGCTTCCTGGATCCCGTCCTGATAATGTTTTGACGCTGCTGCAAAACTAAAACGGTCGCGTATCTCTGACTGCTGCACATTGGGGTGCGAGGATCGTTCCTCAACTTCACCGGCGAGCGAGCTGAAACGATCACGATCGCCGCGCCGGTTAGACGCTTGCACACCGCGCGACGATTACATATTGGTTGCGTGGCTGCGTCGCGTGGTGGGGGCCAAAATGACACAGAATTTGGCGGGATAAATGTTTCGGTGAGAATTATGAATCGTGGCGAAGTTGGTTTGAAGTTCGATGCTAATTTGATATTTGCAACCGCGTCACCTAGACTTGTGGAACTAATCAACTCCACTTTTCCTCTGAATTCTATAAAAAAAATAAAAAAATGGATTGCGACACGTAATTGGGAATGACGTGGATACGAAGTTCATGCTCGCTCGCGTGGGTTAGAGACGCACACTTTACTCGTTTGACTCGCCCATCCAGTAGAGCCACATTGAGGACTCTTTTTTCAGGAGGGTCCTGCCACTACATTGGACGGCACGGTGGCTAGGAGATGTTAACTATCTCGCCTGCTATACGGGAGGTCGTGGGTTCAATCCCTACCCCTGACATCTGCGGTATATTTAGAGTTTGCGTGTATCTCGCTCCCTCATCATCACCACCGTGGCTAGGAGATGTTAACTACCTCGCCTACTATACGGGAGGTCCTGGGTTCGATCCCTACCCTGACATTTGCTGTGTATATTTGGAGTTTGCGTGTCTCTCACTCCCTCATCATCACCACGGTGGCTCGGAGATGTTAACTACCTCGCCTACTATACGGGAGGTCCTGGGTTCGATCCCTACCCTGACATTTGCTGTGTATTTTGGAGTTTGCGTGTCTCTCACTCCCTCATCATCACCACGGTGGCTCGGAGATGTTAACTACCTCGCCTACTATACGGGAGGTCCTGGGTTCGATCCCTACCCTGACATTTGCTGTGTATATTTGGAGTTTGCGTGTCTCTCACTCCCTCATCATCACCACGGTGGCTCGGAGATGTTAACTACCTCGCCTACTATACGGGAGGTCCTGGGTTCGATCCCTACCCTGACATTTGCTGTGTATATTGGAGTTTGCGTGTCTCTCTGTCCCCGTGATTGCGTGGATTTCTCTCCGGGTCCTCTGGTTTTCCCCTCCACATTTAGAGTCAACATCACGAGTTTAGAGTATTTGGTTGCTGTACATTTCCACGTAATACGCCAATTGGTTGAGCTATTTGTGGCCAGGACGCTTTGAATAAAAAATAGTTTAAATAGTGGAGTTTAGTTTTTATTTAAACGTTCTGTTCAGCCAATTGATGATGATTGTTTTATTTTACGCGTGGGAGGAGGAAAGTGAACCCACGCCTTGCGCGAGGGGGGCGGCGGGCGGGCGGCGGGCGGGTAACAACAACAACAACACCGCTTAAGCCCCGTACAGATGGAAACAGATGGCGGGTGAGTCCGCTTACTGTACCGCCTTCCCCCGGGCTGGGAGCCACGGTACGGCACCACCCCTACCCCCCAAACGCCCTCGATACGCCATCCATGTTCAAAACACACCACGCCGTTGAAGGCGCGCGGGTCTCCGCCCTCTCCCCCCGAGTGGCCGGCCCGGGTCTCGGGCGGCACCGGCCCGGCCGCCGACTGCGCGCAGCTCACGGGGAGTTCTCCAAAGGCCCCTTTCGACCAACGGGCTTGCCCCGGCGGGCCGCGGTGGCGGACGCGCGGCGCAGAGACTCCCACGCAAGTTTCCAGGCCCCTCTCCCTCCCTGCTCCCTGCCGGGTGCTGCCTTGTAGGGAGAGTAGTTGGCGAGCGGTCGTGGTTCACGCGAGGACTTTTACGAACGGTCCAATGATCCTACCCGGCCGTGTAACCCTCCACCGCGCCCTCCCCTTGGCGCGAATGGTGCGGCCCGGGCCTGGATGCAGCTGTTGCCTTGTAGGGTAAACTAACGGCCGGCGTGGGGGAGGCTTCCCAGGCCTCTCTCTGGACCGTGGCCGCACGTGGTTACAAGGCCGTGTCGTGCAGCACGTTGCGGCAACGCGCGGAGGGGGGGGGGAGAGGGGCGGGGGAGCAAATCCGACAACAGTTGAGTTGCTCGTGCGTTTGTTTTTCGTTTCTGTCATCTGAATGATTCACCTGGAGACTCCCCCTGATGGGGGCCCGCCTCGTTGTGGCGGCGGCGGTGTGCGGGCTGCCCCTCCACGCGCAGCAGCAGCAGCAGCACAACGCGGAATGGCGCGTCCACGCGCATTTACAATCGATCACGTTTGCAGGTTTCACTTAATCAAATTTGCGAGTGATGAGGAACCCCCCCCCCACCGCAGCGTAACAGAGACGGTGCGCGCACACATCATGTGATATCACGTTCAAACTCAACTATAGAATTAACGAAGTGGTTATCATCACTGGAAATTTATAGCGCCCAAATGCTCTGAGCGCGTGACGTTGATTCTAAATGTGGAGGGAGAAAAACCGGAGCACCCGGAGAACAATCCACGCGACCACGGGAGAGAGACACGCTAACTCCAAATATACAGGCGGCGTTCGGGTTGGGATTAACCCACAACCTCCTGCATACCAGACGAGGTAGTTAACATCTCACCGCCCCTTTATATATGTAAACAAACTACTTTCTGCTGCTGCTGCTGCTGCGTTGGCAGTGGTGCCTAAGCACAGGCAACAACAACAACAACAACACTCAACACGTTCCGTGTCAATAGCAGGGCGTGACCTTGGCGCCACGGTGGCGAGATGTTGACTACCTCGTCTGGTATGTAGGAGGTCGTGGGTTCAATCCCAACCCGAACGCCTGTATATTTGCGTGTTCTCCCCGTGGTCGCGTCGATTTTTCTCCGGGTCCTCCGGTTTTTCCCTCCGTATACAGTCACGTGATTAAGCCACTTGGCTGCTATCATTTCCACGTGATAAAGAGCTACACAGCTCAGTGAGCCTTACTGGTAAAATAAAAAAAAAATTACCCGTAAAAACAAAATTTTCACTATAAATCCTTTATATGCGTGGCGGCTAGAGTCCTCTCGTCCTCTGGCTTGAGATGGCTGCCACCTATGGGTCAGATGATTGCCTGCCACCATTAAGCAATTGGTAATTAAATATAAAAAAAATTCCTAAAAAGTGTAAAATTTGGATTTTTCACGAAAATAAATTGTCACGCACAACGAGTCTGTGTGCAAAATGTCAGCTCGATTGGATCACGGGAAGTGGGTTAAAAAACGACCGAAAGATTTGCACGGTCGTAAGCGCGCAAGCAAGCAAGTGAACTTAATATAAAGGATTTAAAAATAGCTTTGTTTACCTTTAAAAGGAATAAATAACATCATATATTCCTAGGCCAGACAGGCCTCGTGATGCGTTGTGAAGAAGGGCTTTTGCGTAAAACTTGCCCCATCTATTTTTTTGTGTAATGCCACGCAGTGGGATCGAGTTGTTGTTGTTGTTTATGCCTGTGCACCACTGCCAACGCAGCAGCGGCAGCATCGCCAGATAGACAATCTGTGTGGTCTAGATAGACGGTCACAATCCCCTTGCCCCGTTCGCATCTTAGATTCGGTGCCGTGGAGCTGTGTGGAAGGTTATTGGGACGTTGTCCGCTGTTTGGGAGCAATTTCCCTACCCCAACTCCTTTTCTCACCGCTCGTGTTTGCGCGCTAGACGGTTCGCGCCGTGGAGTCTGTAGGCGCATCGGACGCAGGAGGCCTGCTGTGTAGGCAGGTGTGCGCGCGAATTGCCACAAAACTCTGTTAAGGCTGTACGGGGATCGTTGTCTTTGTTTATAGGCAGGGAGCAGCAGTGCGGTGGTTTGCACACTGCGCGAGGAACCCGACGACCCGAGTTCGATACCCGCTCACGGCCAACACCAGAGACGATTATTTGAACCGGGCCTGGGCCTCGCATAGGTCGACTCGGCCTCAAATGAGTAGCTGGTGCGGTGCGTAAACATGCCACTTGGAAAACAAAGGTGGCCGGGCATGGTGCTGGTCACCCACCCCCTCGTGTGCTGTGCCGGCCTTCATAGGTGCTACTCGCTAACAGCACTTCCCCAACAATCTGTTAAAGCTACACGGGGGGGGGGATCTTTGTCTTTGTATGCAGAGTGAGCGCGTGGGATTGTGAAGTGCGTGGGCCGTGGAGTGGCCGAGAGAGCGCGTTTGCTGCTCGTTGCCGAGGTTTGTGGTTCGAATCCAGCGGGCCGCCCTGGTTCCGCTGCGGTGCGTGTGGTCCGTGTGGCGTGTGTTAGCCGTAACAATACCGGGGCACTGCCGGCTTTACAGTACGCCATTGTGTGGGTCCAAATTAGCGAGATTTTTGTTTTCCTAAATGACCCCACAAATTACTCGCTTAGGAATCTACACCGCAAAATCCACGCCCCCTACTGGCAGACTGATGCAGGCCAGGTGCTCAGTCGCCTGTACCCCACGGGGACAGCTGCTCTGGGGGGGGGGAGGTTGCCCTTTCACGTCACGTGTGTGGAGGTGAGATGTGAGGAGATGTGAAGCGCTCTGGGTGCCTGGCGTACAGGAGGGCTGCTCCGTATATTAGAGTGAGCGGTGAATAAGTGAGAGTGTGTGTTTAGTTAGTGTGTGTTTAGTGAGTGAGTGTTTAGTGAGTGAGTGTTAGTGAGTGTGTGTTAAGTTAGTGAGTGTGTTTAGTGAGTGAGTGTGTTTAGTTAGTGAGTGTTTAGTGAGTGAGTGTGTGTTTAGTGATTGAGTGTGTTGTGTGTGTTTAGTGAGTGATTGTATTTAGTTAGTGAGTGTGTTTAGTTAGTGTGTGTTTTAGTTAGTGTGTGTTTAGTTAGTAGTGTGAGTGAGTGTGTGTTTAGTTAGTGAGTCTGTGTGTTTAGTGAGTGTGTGTGNTTGTGAGTGAGTGAGTGTGTGTGAGTGTGTGTGTGTTTAGTCAGTGTTTAGTTAGTGTTTAGTTGGTGTGTGTTTAGTGAGTGTGAGTGTTTAGTTAGTGTGTGTTGAGTGAGTGTGTGTTTCATTAGTGTGTGTTTAGTGAGTGTGTGTTTAGTTAGCGTGTATGTGTGTTTAGTTAGTGTGTGCTTAGTGAGTGAGTGTGTTTAGTGAGTGTGTTTAGTGAGTGAGTGTTTAGTTAGAGTGTGTTTCGTGGTGAGTGTGTTTAATGAGTGAGTGTTTAGTTGTGAGTGTTTAGTTAGTGTGTGTTGAGTGAGTGTGTTAGTTAGTGAATCTGTTTAGTGAGTGAGTGTTTAGTTAGTGTGTGTTTAATGAGTGAGCGTGGGTGGTGCTGGCCACCCACCCCTCGTGTGCCGTGCCGGCCTTCATAGGTGCTCGCTAACAGCACTTGCCCCAACAGCCTGTTAAATCCATACGGGGATCTTTGTAGACGGAGTACATGTGGAATGGGTATGATGTCTTTCCCCAGCACCTCCGATTAGCACGGTTGGCCACGTATGGTGCGAAAAAAGTTCAACACACATACATTCAGGATTGGGGCGATTGCTTGGGTAGGGGTAAGGGAGTGTGTGGGTAGTGAGTGCGTGGATACGGGTGAGTGTATGGGTAGTAGCAGAGTGAGTGTGGGGTAGTGTGTTGGTAGGGGAGATTAAATGCTCTCTCTCTCCCTGATATCATTAATACTTTCACTCGGGGCTTTAAATTAACATATTTAAAATTTACAAAAAGTCTCCATGACTCTCAAACTAATTTACGGGCAGATGCAAGGCAGTAACGTGATTGGTTTTCACCACCTCCCCTTTTTCACGAGTGGTACATTCCATAACCGCCCGTCATTGTCTCTCGGTGGTACCAATTAGTCTGGGTTCAGGGAGGTGAAGCAAGTGGCCTGCGTTGGCCCTCTAAGTCCCACACCCCCTACCGCCGTGCGTGTTTCTGGTCGGGTGGTACGGTCCGGCGCGTATGATTTTTCCCTTGGTGTGTGGGCCATTCCAAGCGAGGTGCCCGTGGGGGGGGGGTTGGGTGCTGCCGTGCGGGGCATCTGCGTGGAGCGTTCATTGCGTTCCTGAGTCTCGTCTCGCACAGCGCTCTTGAGGAGCGTGCCTCTGTATGTAACAGGGCCCAACGTGACCCCTGGATCGTGCCGAATGTTCTGGCAGTCCTGCGCATGGCACCTCTTAAGCAGGCCCTCGCGCACCGTGCCGGCCTTCATAGTTGCTCGCTAACAGCATTTGCCCCAACAGTCTGTTTAGGTAGAAGGGAAATAATAAAAACAAAGCGTAATAAAATAAAATTCTCACGACGTTTCGGCCACAACACAAGCAGCCGTCCTCAGGTGAAGAACAGAGCTGTCTTTATTATTTCCCTTCTACGTGACTTAACCGAAAGAACCAAGAATATGAATCGCTGCAGTCACGAAAGCTTTAAATCGAAATGAAGTCTGTTCAGGCTGCACGTGGGATCTTCGTCATGGAACTGTCGTGGTTAGCGCACTGCGCTACGGACACAGCTACCCGAGTTCAAACCCTGCTCACAGCCAACATCATTGACGAAAATTTTAACATTTTAAGACGGTGGCGAGATGTTAAATACCTGACCTGGTATACACAGGAGGTCGTGGGTTCGATCCCGGACGCCTGCTGTATATGCGGAGTTTGCATGTTCTTCATAATATAGGTTTTTGGGTCAGATCGCGTTATTTATAAATGTGTCGTAACCCTCCACCACCCGACACGGCCAAACAGTAAACAATGTGTCACGTTTTCAAAGGACAAATTAATTGACTTCTTTAGCCCACGGTGTGCTGAAGAGAGAATCAACTGCATTTTTTAAAATTTGAGTAGCACGACGTTTCGCTGGTAATTACAGTCAGCTTCATCGGGCAAGAATGGTGAAGCTCTCCTGTTGCTTCCAGTCTTAAATAGAGCAGCAGCATCAGGGTTCTCTTTCCCCGTGACTGTTTGGATTGATCTTCGGGCCGATCCGGTTTTCCCCCCTCCACGTTTACAATCGAAATGTATTTCGAGTATTTGGCCGCGATTACATTTCCACATGGTGAGCTATCATTTGTGGCCCGGGCTCGCTTCTGAAAAAAGAGATATCTGTAGTTTTACCGGTAGAGTAAAAACGTGTTTTATAGTTTTAGTTTAAATGAGTGTTTGCTGTGGTGGGGGTGCTGGATGTTTACTATCGGCAGACGAGCAATGCTGGCCACACGACGTTTCCCAGCAGTCCCTGCGTGAGCGATGTTTTCATGCCCATTGGTCATTTTGCCATGATGTGTTTCTCAAGTTGAGTTCCAAGTCAAAACGATTATTGTGTTTCACCAAAATGAGAACTCGAGAGATGTGACGAGGATAGAGGGGGAGCTTGCTTGGCACCAAATTGACAAGAAAGCAAAGCAAACGAAATATTTCGATTTAAAGCTTTCGTGACTGCAGGGATTCATATTCTTGGTTCTTTCGGTAAAGTCACGTAGAAGGGAAATAATATAAATAAAAAATAATTTAAAAAATATTTTAATTTTGTTATTAATTTTTGATTGTTTTATTTTTATTATTTTATTATTTCCCATCTACGTGACTTTACCGAAAGAACCAAGAATACAAACGAAATATATTACGATATTAACTAGATTATGAATACATTTTTATTTTACAAGATCATTCCCACTGGGCTATGTAGCTCTTTTTCAGAAGCGACCTGGTCACCACAAATGATGGCCCAATGAAGTGGCCCATCGTGTGGAAATTTCTAGTAGCCAAACACTCTTAAACGCGTGACGTTGATTTTAAATGTGGAGGGAAAAACCAGGGGGGCCTGTAAAAAAAATCCACGTGACCACAGGCAGAGAGAGACACGCGGACTCCAAATATACAGCAGCAGGCGTCAGGGTCGGGATCGAACCCACGACCTCCTGTATACCAGGCGAGGGAGTTAACATCTCATAGCCACCGTGATGATGATGAGAGAGAGACACGCAAACTCCAAATATACATCACCAGGCGTCAGGGTCGGGATCGAACCCACGACCTCCTGTATACCAGGCGAGGTAGTTATCATCTCATAGCCACCGTGATGATGATGAGAAAGAGACACGCAAACTCCAAATATACAGCAGCAGGCGTCAGGGTCGGGATCAAACCCACGACCTCCTGTATACCAGGCGAGGTAGTTAACATCTCATAGCCACCGTGGCGCCCCAACAGCAATAATTAAAATAGAAATCGGCACAAAAGCCACTGACGCACACGAAGAATCGAATATACTGTATCGCACTAAACGTAAAATCAAGGTTCAATGAAAGCGAAATATTCAATTCCCTGCAACGCAAATCGGCCCGGACAGATTACCTCCAGATTGGTGACAATACAACTTACGAAGCCAAGCTTCAGAAATATTTAAACATCCGTAGGTTGACTCCATAGCACTAACACGTGAACAGGGAAGGCTATACGAGTCGCACGCACGCTGTGTGTAGTGTGCGTTGAGAGGCGTCATTATCATGATAACGATGATGATTTGAAATGATTTCAAGGTGCTGGATGGATAGTTGCATCAGCGCAGGATCGCGAGAGACAGCGGCGGCGGTGGCTTGGGGGGGGGGGCTTCATCCAGCAGTGGATTGACCATGGCTGATGACGACGATGAATAACGTCCACCCCCAACCACGCAAAGACCATACTTCACCACGCCCGTTCAGCGCAGCTTGGCAAAGTAGGGGGGGTGGTGCCACCCCAGAGTGGCTGGGATAGTCGCCCCCCCCCCCCCCCTGTGAGCCGTGGCCAGGACTCGAACTCGTCATCGTGAATCGTTTACAACGCAAGGCCTCATGCGTGCTCTGCGTCTAGACTGCTGACCCCCCTCCCCGCGGCGCCGGGGTCTCTAACCTTGGGAGTGGGGGGGGAGGGGTGTCTGGCGATGGGACTAATGAGAATGCCCGCCGCGTGGCACCGGCCAGCGAGCACCTTCCGAGTGGGCCTCGTCTCTCTGGCCCGCGTCCGTGCAGTGGCGACGGGCCACCTCGGGCCCCTACGCACGCGTCGTGTCCGTACGGCGCGTGTTCGGGTACACGTGTAGGGTCCCGCGTATGTGCGTGCGTGCGTGAGAGAGCGAGAGATCGCTGTGTGTGTGTGTGTGGGGGGCTCGGAGCGTCAGAGGGAAGGAATGCTTGGGGTGGGGGGGTGAGGCTGGTGGGGAGGAGGAACGGAACCCAGCCGACTGGAACCGTCTGGCTCCCCTCCCTGTGCCTAGGGTCGCTTGCACTGCGTGTGAGTGAGTGAGTGCGCGGGTGAGCGAGTGAGTCAGTGAGTGAGTGTGTACACGTGGTATGTTGAGCTCGACGTTTAGGGTGCTGGGATAGGTGTCGGTGTGTTGGTGGTGTTGTGATGTGTGTGTGTGCATGGTGAGTGTGCACGCATGGGTATATGGCGTGTTGGGCTGGGCGCTGGAGTGATGGGCTGGGTGCTGGAGTGTTGGGCTGGGTGCTGGGTGATGGGCTGGGTGCTGGAGTGATTGGGTGCTGGAGTGAGGGCTGGGTGTTGAGCTGGGTGCTGGAGTATTGGGCTGGAGTGATGGGCTGAGTGCTGGAGTGTTGGGCTGGGTGCTGGAGTGTTGGGCTGAGTGCTGGAGTGATGGGCTGGTGCTGGAGTGTTGGGCTGGGTGCTGGAGTATTGGGCTGGGTGCTGGAGTGATGGGTTGGAGTGTTGGGCTGGGTGCTGGAGTGATGGGCTGGGTGCTGGAGTGTTGGGCTGGGTGCTGGAGTGTTGGGCTGAGTGCTGGAGTGATGGGCTGGGTGCTGGAGTGTTGGGCTGGGTGCTGGAGTTGGGCTGGGTGCTGGAGTGATGGGTTGGAGTGTTGGGCTGGGTGCTGGAGTGATGGGCTGGGTGCTGGAGTGTTGGGCTGGGTGCTGGAGTGTTGGGCTGGGTGCTGGAGTATTGGGCTGGGTGCTGGAGTGATGGGCTGGGTGTGGGCTGGGTGCTGGAGTGTTGGGCTGGGTGCTGGAGTGATGGGCTGGGTGCTGGAGTGTTGGGCTGGGTGCTGGAGTGATGGGCTGGGTGTGGGTGATGGGCTGGGTGTGGAGTGTGGGCTGGGTGTTGGGCTGGGTGCTGGAGTGTTGGGGTGGAGTGATGGGCTGGGTGCTGGAGTGATGGGCTGGGTGCTGGAGTGTTGGGCTGGGTGTTGGAGTGTGGGCTGGGTGCTGGAGTGATGGGCTGGGTGTTGGGCTGGGTGCTGGATTGGGCTAGGTGTGGGGCTGGGTGCTGGAGTGATGGGCTGGGTGCTGGAGTGATGGGCTGGGTGCTGGAGTGATGGGCTGGGTGCTGGAGTGATGGGCTGGGTGCTGGAGTATGGCTGGGTGCTGGAGTGTTGGGCTGGGTGCTGGAGTGATGGGCTGGGTGCTGGAGTGTGGGCTGGGTGCTGGAGTGTTGGGCTGGGTGTGGGCTGGGTGCTGGAGTGGTGGGCTGGGTGCTGGGTGTTGGGCTGGGTGCTGGAGTGTTGGGCTGGGTGCTGGAGTGATGGCTGGGTACTGGAGTGATGGGCTGGGATGGCTGGGTGCTGGAGTGATGGGCTGGGTGTTGAGGTGATGGGCTGGGTGTTGGAGAGTTGGGCTGGGTGCTGGAGTGATGGGCTGGGTGATGGGCTGGGTGCTGGAGTGATGGGCTGGGTGCTGGAGTGTTGGGCTGGGTGTTGGAGTGTTGGGCTGGGTGCTGGAGTGATGGGCTGGGTGTTGGGCTGGGTGCTGGAGTATTGGGCTAGTGCTGGAGTGTTGGGCTGGGTGCTGGAGTGATGGGCTGGGTGCTGGAGTGATGGGCTGGGTGCTGGAGTGATGGCTGGGTGCTGGAGTGATGGGCTGGGTGCTGGAGTGATGGGCTGGGTGCTGGAGTGATGGGCTGGGTGCTGGAGTATTGGCTAGGTGCTGGAGTGATGGCTGGGTGCTGGAGTGTTGGGCTGAGTATTGGGCTAGGTGCTGGGTGTTGGGCTGGGTGCTGGAGTGATGGGCTGGGTGCTGGAGTGATGGGCTGGGTGCTGGAGTGATGGGCTGGGTGCTGGAGTGATGGGCTGGGTGCTGGAGTATTGGGCTAGGTGCTGGAGTGATGGGCTGGGTGCTGGAGGTTGGGCTGAGTGTTGGGCTGGTGCTTGAGTGTTGGGCTGGGTGCTGGAGTGTTGGGCTGGGTGCTGGATGTTGGGATGGGGGGCTGGGTGGGGGGCTGGAGTGTGGGCTGGTGTGGGTGTGGCTGGGTGGGTGATGGGTGTNTGTGGGCTGGGTGCTGGAGTGTTGGGNTGGGTGCGGAGTGATGGGCTGGGTGCTGGAGTGTTGGGCTGGGTGCTGTGGTGGTGGAGTGGTGTGTGGTGGGTGGTGTAGTGGCCAGGGCACACGTCCGAATGGAAGACTTAAATCGGCACTGGTTCACTCAGCCCCCCTCAACAGGCCGTCTCTGTGTTCACAGTAATTCGTCTGAGCCTCGGCGGAGTGCTGTGTGTGAGAATACATCACGAACACCAGCAGGCCCTTGGTGCCACAGTCACCATCGTCGCACGAGTTGCGGCCCAGCAACTGGTTGGTGTTCTCTCGTGGGCCCCAGAGTTGTCAGGCGGTTGGTGTTGTGGCCGTGCTGGTTGTGTGGCCGTGCTGGTGGTTGGTGTTGTGGCCATGTTGGTGGTTGGTGTTGTGGCGTGTTGGTGGTTGGTGTTGTGGCCGTGCTGGTGGTTGGTGTTGTGGCGTGCTGGTGGTTGGTGTTGTGGCCGTGCTGGTGGTTGTGTTGTGGTCGTGTTGGTGGTTGGTGTTGTGGCCGTGTTGGTGGTTGGTGTGTGGCGTGTGGTGGTTGGTGTTGTGGTCGTGTTGGTGGTTGGTGTTGTGCCCGTGTTGGTGGTTGGTGTTGTGGTCGTGTTGGTGGTTGGTGTTGTGGCCGTGTTGGTGGTTGGTGTGGTGGTCGTGCTGGTGGTTGGTGTTGTGGTCGTGTTGGTGGTTGGTGTTGTGGCCGTGCTGGTGGTTGGTGTGGTGACCGTGTTGGTGGTTGGTGTTGTGGTCGTGCTGGTGGTTGGTGTTGTGGCCGTGCTGGTGGTTGGTGTTGTGGTCGTGTTGGTGGTTGGTGTTGTGGCCGTGCTGGTGGTTGGTGTTGTGGTCGTGTTGGTGGTTGGTGTTGTGGCCGTGTTGGTGGTTGGTGTTGTGCCGTGTTGGTGGTTGGTGTTGTGGTCGTGTTGGTGGTTGGTGTTGTGGCCGTGTTGGTGGTTGGTGTTGTGGCCATGTTGGTGGTTGGTGTTGTGCCCGTGTTGGTGGTTGGTGTTGTGGCGTGTTGGTGGTTGGTGTTGTGGTCGTGTTGGTGGTTGGTGTTGTGGCCGTGTTGGTGGTTGGTGTTGTGGTCGTGCTGGTGGTTGGTGTTGTGGCCGTGTTGGTGGTTGGTGTTGTGGCCGTGCTGGTGGTTGGTGTTGTGGCCGTGCTGGTGGTTGGTGTTGTGATCGTGTTGGTGGTTGGTGTTGTGGTCGTGTTGGTGGTTGGTGTTGTGGCCGTGCTGGTGGTTGGTGTTGTGGCCGTGCTGGTGGTTGGTGTTGTGGCCGTGTTGGTGGTTGTTGTTGTGGCCGTGTTGGTGGTTGGTGTGGTGGTCGTGCTGGTTGTTGGTGTTGTGGCCGTGCTGGTGGTTGGTGTTGTGGTCGTGTTGGTGGTTGGTGTTGTGGCCGTGCTGGTGGTTGGTGTTGTGGTCGTGTTGGTGGTTGGTGTTGTGGCCGTGCTGGTGGTTGGTGTTGTGGTCGTGTTGGTGGTTGGTGTTGTGACCGTGTTGGTGGTTGGTGTTGTGGCCGTGTTGGTGGTTGGTGTTGTGGTCGTGCTGGTGGTTGGTGTTGTGGCCGTGTTGGTGGTTGGTGTTGTGGCCATGTTGGTGGTTGGTGTTGTGGCCGTGTTGGTGGTTGGTGTTGTGGCCGTGCTGGTGGTTGGTGTTGTGGCCGTGTTAGTGGTTGGTGTTGTGGCCGTGTTAGTGGTTGGTGTTGTGGTCGTGTTGGTGGTTGGTGTTGTGGCCGTGCTGGTGGTTGGTGTTGTGGCCGTGTTGGTGGTTGGTGTTGTGGCCATGTTGGTGGTTGGTGTTGTGGCCATGTTGGTGGTTGGTGTTGTGGCCATGTTGGTGGTTGGTGTTGTGGCCGTGTTGGTGGTTGGTGTTGTGGCCGTGCTGGTGGTTGGTGTTGTGGCCGTGCTGGTGGTTGGTGTTGTGGCCGTGCTGGTGGTTGGTGTTGTGGTCGTGTTGGTGGTTGGTGTTGTGGTCGTGTTGGTGGTTGGTGTTGTGGCCGTGCTGGTGGTTGGTGTTGTGGCCGTGCTGGTGGTTGGTGTTGTGGCCGTGTTGGTGGTTGTTGTTGTGGCCGTGTTGGTGGTTGGTGTGGTGGTCGTGCTGGTTGTTGGTGTTGTGGCCGTGCTGGTGGTTGGTGTTGTGGTCGTGTTGGCGGTTGGTGTTGTGGCCGTGCTGGTGGTTGGTGTTGTGGTCGTGTTGGTGGTTGGTGTTGTGGCCGTGCTGGTGGTTGGTGTTGTGGTCGTGTTGGTGGTTGGTGTTGTGACCGTGTTGGTGGTTGGTGTTGTGGCCGTGTTGGTGGTTGGTGTTGTGGCCGTGTTGGTGGTTGGTGTTGTGGCCATGTTGGTGGTTGGTGTTGTGGCCGTGTTGGTGGTTGGTGTTGTGGCCGTGCTGGTGGTTGGTGTTGTGGCCGTGTTAGTGGTTGGTGTTGTGGCCGTGTTAGTGGTTGGTGTTGTGGTCGTGTTGGTGGTTGGTGTTGTGGCCGTGTTAGTGGTTGGTGTTGTGGCCGTGTTGGTGGTTGGTGTTGTGGTCGTGTTGGTGGTTGGTGTTGTGGCCGTGTTAGTAGTTGGTGTTGTGGCCGTGTTGGTGGTTGGTGTTGTGGTCGTGTTGGTGGTTGGTGTTGTGGCCGGGCTATTTTTCGCCCGACTGTGCACGAGACTGCACCACGTCCCGCGCGTTCCGGGGTGGTGGTGGCGGCAGTGGGGGGTGGCGGTATTTTTAAACTGCGATCGGGGCCGTGGTGGTGGTGGGTGGTGGTGGGGGGGTTTAGACAGCTCTGTGAAACTCGCCAGGCAGCAAACGTCTCCGCCGATGTCGCCTCTCGGTTTCATTTTCCGTCGCTGGCGGCGTCGAGGCGAGCGAGGGTGGCCGAGAAGGCGCCGCACGGAATCGCCGCCGAGGAAACGAGAAAAGTTTGGCCGCACGGAAGAGAAGAGAGATGGAGGTTGGGGGGGGGGACAACAACAAGACGAAGGAGCTTTGATTAAAATAACGCGAGCGGATGATGGTTTCTGCGCGTTGTGTGGAGGTGGAGCGGGCCCTCCTTCCGTGCGTTGAGAATTGTATATATTTTTTTTCTCGGCAGAGCACCAGGGGTGTGTGTGCGTGAGTGTGTGAGTGTGTGTGTGGGTGCGTGCATGAGTGTGCGAGTGCGTGTGTGGGTGCGTGTGTGTGGGAGTGGGAGTGTGTGTGTGTGGGTGCGTGTGTGTGTGTATGGGTGCGTGTGTGGAAGTGTTGGTGTGTGTGGGTTCGTGAGTGCGAGAGTGTGTGTGTGCGTGCGTGTGTTGGTGCGTGTGTTGGTGCGAGTGTGTGAGTGAGTCAGTGTGAGTGTGTGGGTGCGTGTTGGTGCGAGTGTGTGAGTGAGTCAGTGTGAGCGTGTGGGTGCGTGTGTGTGTGTTGGTGCGAATGTGTGAGTGAGTCAATGTGAGCGTGTGTGTGTGAGTGCGAGTGTGTGAGTGAGTGAGTCAGTGTGAGCGTGTATGCGCGTGTGTGTGTTGGTGCGAGTGTGTGAGTGAGTGAGTCAGTGTGAGCGTGTGGGTGCGTGTGTGTGTTGGTGCGAGTGTGTGAGTGAGTGAGTCAGTGTGAGCGTGTGGGTGCGTGTGTGTGTGTTGGTGCGAGTGTGTGAGTGAGTCAGTGTGAGCGTCGCGTGGGAGAGCGGGGCTGCGCGCCGCTAATGCGTGCGTAGGTGTGCGTGCCCGCTCAGTCTCCCTGATGAATGTGGCTGGGCTGGGGGAGTGGGTGGGTGAGGAGGGGGGGAGTGGGTGAGGAGGGGGGGGGTGAGTGGGTGAGGAGGGGGGGNTGAGTGGGTGAGGAGGTGGAGGGGGGGCAGTGAGTGGGTGATAAGGGAGGGG
The DNA here is from genome assembly GCA_018977245.1 of Lethenteron camtschaticum. Lineage (NCBI taxonomy): Eukaryota > Metazoa > Chordata > Hyperoartia > Petromyzontiformes > Petromyzontidae > Lethenteron > Lethenteron camtschaticum. Next base: position 3,270,508 of record MU249617.1, on the reverse strand, counting down.
GGTGGGGGGGAGTGAGTGGGTGAGGAGGGGGGGGAGTGAGTGGGTGAGGAGGGGGGGGAGTGGGTGAGGAGGGGGGGGAGTGGGTGAGGAGGGGGGGGGGTGAGTGGGTGAGGAGGGGGGGGTGAGGAGGGGGGGAGAAGTGAGTGGGTGAGGAGGGGGGGGGGCAGTGAGTGGGTGATAAGGGAGGGGGGGGGGGAGTGAGTGGGTGGGGGGGGGAGTGGGGGGGGGGGGGGGGNGGGGGGGGGGGGGGGTGGGTGAGGGGGGGAGTGAGTGGGGTGAGGAGGGGGGGGGAGTGGGTTGAGGAGGGGGGGGGGGGGGGGGAGGTGGCTGAGGGGGGGGGTGAGGAGGGGGGGGAGTTGAAGTGGGTGAGGAGGGGGGGGGGGGGGGGGGCCAGTGGAGTGGGTGAGGAGGGGAGGGGGGGGGAGTGAGTGGGTGAGGAGGTGGATGGGGGGGGGAGTGAGTGGGTTGAGGAGGTGGATGGGGGGGGGATGAGTGAGGTGAGAGGTGGAGGGGGGGCAGTGATGGGTGAGGAGGTGGAGGGGGGGGGGAGTGAGGGTGAGAAGGTGGAGGGGGGGGGAGTGAGGAGTGGAGGAGGTGGAGGGCAGGTGGGTGAGGAAGGTGGAGGGGGGGGGAGTGAGTGGGTGAGGAGGTGGAGGGGGGGGAGTGAGGGGTGAGGAGTGGAGGGGGGAAGTGAGTGGGTGAGGAGGTGGAGTGGGGGGCAGTGAGTGGGTGAGGAGGTGGAGGGGGGCAGGAGTGGGTGAGAGGGTGGAGGGGGGGCAGGTGAGGGGGGGGGAGGGAGTGGGGTGAGGAGGTGGAGGGGGGGGGGGTGAGGAGGTGGAGGGGGGGCAGTGAGTGGGTGAGGAGGTGGAGGGGGGGGGGCAGTGAGGTGGGAGGGGGTGGAGGGGGTGAGGGGTGGAGGGGGGGAGTGAGTGGGTGAGGAGGTGGAGGGGGGGCAGTGAGTGGGTGAGGAGGTGGGCAGTGGGGGAGGCAGTGAGTGGGTGAGAAGGTGGAGGGGGGGGCAGTGAGTGGGTGAGGAGGTGGAGGGGGGGAGTGGGTGAGGAGGTGGAGGGGGGGCAGGAGGGGTGAGGAGGTGGAGTGGGGGGCAGTGAGTGGGTGAGGAGGTGGAGGGGGGGGCAGTGAGTGGGTGAGAAGGTGGAGGGGGGGCAGTGAGTGGGTGAGGAGGTGGAGTGGGGGGCAGTGAGTGGGTGAGAGGTGGAGTGGGGGGCAGTGAGGTGGGGTGAGGAGGTGGAGTGGGGGGCAGTGGGTGGGTGAGGAGGTGGAGGGGGGGCAGTGAAGTGGGTGAGAAGGTGGAGGGGGGGGGCAGTGAGTGGGTGAGGAGGTGGAGTGGGGGGCAGTGAGTGGTGGAGGGGTTGGAGGGGGGGGCAGTGAGTGGGTGAGGAGGTGGAGGGGGGGCAGTGAGTGGGTGAGAAGGTGGAGGGGGGGGCAGTGAGTGGGTGAGGAGGTGGATGGGGGGCAGTGAGTGGGTGAGGAGGTGGAAGGGGGGGCAGTGAGTGGGTGAGAGGTGGAGGGGGGGCAGTGAGTGGGTGAGAGGTGGAGGGGGGGGCAGTGAGTGGGTGAGGAGGTGGAGTGGGGGGGGCAGTGAGTGGGTGAGAAGGTGGAGGGGAGGGGGGTCAGTGAGTGGGGTGAGGAGGTGGAGGGGGGGGCAGTGGAGTGGGTGAGGAGGTGGAGAGGGGGGGGGGCAGTGAGTGGGTGAGGAGGTGGAGGGGGGGCCAGTGAGTGGGTGAGGAGGTGGAGGGGGGGCAGTGAGTGGGTGAGGAGGTGGAGGGGGGGGGGCCAGTGAGTGGGTGAGGAGGTGGAGGGGGGGGGCAGTGAGTGGGTGGAAGAGAGTGGAGGGGGGGGGGGCAGTGAGTGGGTGAGGAGGTGGAGGGGGGGCAGTGAGTGGGTGAGGAGGTGGAGGGGGGGGCAGTGAGTGGGTGAGGAGTGGATGGGGGGGGGGGCATGTGAGTGGGTGAGGAGGGTGGAGGGGGGGGCAGTGAGTGGGTGAGGGAGGTGGGGGGGCAGTGAGTGGGTGAGGGAGGTGGAGGGGGGGGCAGTGAGTGGGTGAGGAGGTGGGGGGGGCAGTGAGTGGGTGAGGAGGTGGAGGGGGGGCAGTGAGTGGGTGAGGAGGTGGACAGATGCGGTGTGCCCGGCCGCTCTTTGTGCGAGCGGTTTGGGGGGGGCTCTCCTCTCCGCTTCTGCTGTCTCTCGTTTATAAATATTCGAGCCTCAGAGAGACGGCAGCAGTGGCACAAAGGGCTTTATACTTTACAGAATAAACCCGCGGCGTCTGCGCCGGTGCGCGAGGAGCGCCGCTCGATCTCGGCTTGCAGCGAGGGCCACGGGAGAGGCACGGGGAGAAAGAGACGGGGATGGGAGAGACGGGACGGGAGAGACGGGATGGAGAGACGGGATGAGAGAGACGGGGATGGAGAGACGGGATGGGAGAGACGGGGATGGGAGGGACGGGGATGGGAGGACGGGGATGGGAGAGACGGTGATGGGAGAGACGGTATGGGAGAGGCGGGGATGGAGAGACGGGAGGGGAGAGACGGGGACGGGAGAGACGGGATGGGAGAGACGGGATGGGAGAGACGGGGATGGGAGAGACGGGATGGAGAGACGGGATGGGAGAGACGGGGGTGGGAGAGACGGATGGGAGAGACGGGGGTGGAGAGACGGGATGGGAGAGACGGGATGGGAGAGACGGGGATGGAGAGACGGGGGTGGAGAGACGGGATGGGAGAGACGGGGTGGGAGAGACGGGATGGGAGAGACGGGATGGGAGAGACGGGATGGAGAGACGGGATGGGAGAGACGGGATGGGAGAGACGGGGGTGGGAGAGACGGGATGGAGAGACGGGATGGGAGAGACGGGGGTGGGAGAGACGGGATGGGAGAGACGGGATGGGAGAGACGGGGTGGGAGAGACGGGGTGGGAGGACGGGATGGGAGAGACGGGGGGAGAGACGGGGACGGGAGAGACGGGGATGGGAGAGACGGGGATGGGAGAGACGGGACGGTGAGAGACGGGGTGGGAGAGACGGGATGGGAGAGACGGGGACGGAGAGACGGGGACGGGAGACGGGGATGGGAGAGACGGGGACGGGAGAGACGGGGCGGGAGAGACGGGATGGGAGAGATGGGATGGGAGAGACGGGGATGGAGAGACGGGGATGGGAGAGACGGGATGGGAGAGACGGGATGGGAGAGACGGGGATGGGAGAGACGGGATGGGAGAGACGGGGACGGGAGAGACGGGATGGGAGAGACGGGATGGGAGAGACGGGATGGGAGAGACGGGGACGGGAGAGACGGGGGGAGAGCGGGGATGGGAGAGACGGGATGGGAGAGACGGGGACGGGAGAGACGGGATGGGAGAGACGGGGATGGGAGAGACGGGGACGGGAGAGACGGGGGGAGAGACGGGNATGGGAGAGACGGGGATGGGAGAGACCGGGCGGGAGAGACGGGATGGAGAGACGGGATGGGAGAGACGGGGATGGGGAGAGACGGGGATGGGAGAGACGGGATGGGAGACGATGGGAGAGACGGGGATGGGAGAACGGGGAGGAGAGATGGGGGATGGGAGAGGCACGGGGATGGGAGAGGCACGGGGATGGGAGAGATGGGAATGGGAGAGGCATGGAGAGAGGCACGGAGAGAGGCACGGGAAGAGAGATGGGGAAATAGACGGGGGAGAGAGACGGGGCAGCGGGGTAGAAGAGGTGGGGGGGGGGAACGCAGAGACGTGAGAGAGATTTGGGATGGTGGTGGTGTGGTGACATTTGGCGAATGCGTACACAGATGATGAGGCATGGAAGTGAACTGGGGAGAAGCAGCGGGGGGGGGGGGGGGGAGAGAGCGCGGAATCTGGGAGAACGAGGAGAGGGGAGAGCGGGGAAGGGTGGAAGATGAGTGATATGGGGGGAGATTGGAGGAGAGAGAATATAGGGGTAGAGTGCGGGAGAGGGATGAGTGGGAACAGCGGGAGATAGGAGAGAGTGGAGGAAAGAGTGGAGAAGCTGGGAGCGGAGCAGAAGGGAGATGGAGAGGAACTGGGAGAGTGGAGGAGAACGGAGGAGCAGAGTTTGGCGAGAGCGTTCCGGAGCTGGGAGTTGTAGGGCAGCTGTGGATAGAGCGTCGTGCAGGAGGACATCGTGCAGCAGCATACATTCAGCAGGGGCCAAGTGTGACCGCGCGTGCAAATGAGTGAGCGCGTGTACGTACGTGCGTGCGATAGCATTGCGTGTGATGGAGGGGAGAGGGAGAGAGAGAAAAAAATAGACCGAGAGAGAGGAGGAGGAGGGGGGCGGTGCGCGCGGCAGGCAGGCAGGCAGCGCTTGAAAGCGTGGCCCCTAAGGAAAGGATTAGCATGTGAAGGCAGGGAGAGCGAGAGAGAGCGAGAGGAAATTTATGCTGCCCTTCCCATCTCGGCTGGTGCTCATGCACATCAAGGACGCTCACGCCGGGCGCAAAGCCCCACCACTGCACAGTCGCCGAGGCCGGAGTGAGCGGGCGGGCGGGTGGGCGGGCGGGTGCAGGCCCGGGAGCCGACATCGGGACACAGCGGCCAGCCACACCGCGGGCAGCCACACCACGAGCGGGTGGCGACGGGAAAAGAGATGATTGTTGTTGATGGTGGTGGCGAGAATGGTGGGTTGGCGACTGGGCTGACCTCCTACTACTGCGCTGCCCGAGTGTGGCGGTGCTGGTGACAGCGATGATGAGAGCGGTGGTGGTCGATTGTGCAAGTGGAGTTTGGTGGTGGTTGGTGGTGAGAGTGGTGGTGGTGGAGAGTTTGTGAGAATGGTGGTGAGAGTGGTTGTGGAGAGTGGGATGGTGGTAGTAATGGTGAGTAATGACAGTGGTGGTGGTGGTGATGGGTGAACTCACTCGTGACATTGGTGGAGACGAGTGATGTCAAAACATGGAATTGCCCCTCTCATGGACAGTCACTCATTGCATTTCATACCTGCAATACCGAATATGATCATTCTAATTTTCGGCACATTGCAGTCTGACCTCCACAACCCCTAAGTTCGGTTCCCAGCCACGGCTAACATCAGTGGCGAGTGGCATCGGTCCCGATCCTGCCTAGCCACCCCCACCTCAACCCCTCGCCAGCCACTGTGGTGAAGTATGGTCAAACATATTCTTAGGTTTTTTCGGTAAAGTCACGTAGGTAAAACATCAAAATTAATGAAAATAAAATAAAACAAAAATCACGACGTTTCGGAAGCAACACAAGTCTCCGTCATCAGGTGGGACCGTCACAGCCGAATTAGCTGCATCAAGTGAGGCAATGATTCAAGATGTAATCCCTTATAAACAACCCAGCCTGGCCCTGCGTGGAGACGGCCTTCGCGTGTACGTGCAAGTGGATTTGCCAATCCCGCACGGATTACATTCGGAACGCGTTACGAATACCGACTGCGTACGCGTCTTTAAACGGCTGCGATTGACCATTAGCGAGCGAGCGAGCGGTGTCAATATTTGTGGAGCAGTACGGGGCAGAAAACACGGGGTTTTTTGTGTTTAAAAAAAAAATCGTGCTTGCAATGTGCCGGGGCCCCATTAATAATGCATTGGCTGCTTCCAGGGAAATTCTGGTCTCCATTTACCGACCCTACCATTTCCCTGCCGGGGGGAGAACGCAGCCTGCGGCTCAGGGGGGTGGTGGTGGGGGATGTGGGGCAGTCCATCTCACCCCCCCATCCACCATCTCACCCCCCCCATCCACCCATCCACCATCTCCCCCCCCCTGCCTTGCCTGCACCACTCTCTCCTTGCGTGGCTCTCAGCGAAAAAAAAACATTTTGTCTTTTTTAAAACCATTTTTGTGCCGGGCTTGGGGGCGAAATCAGATTTTAATAAAAGCGGGGGGGGGGGAAACAGACACCCACCCCCCTCCGTATTAAAGCCAAATATGTGGTGGTGGTGGGGGGGTGGTGGTGGTGGGGTGGTGGGGGAGCGTCTGGAGGAGATGGCGGGGAGGGGGATGGTGGTGGTGGTGGATGCTCGCTCGTGATTAATCTCGACCACGATTGGAATTGCTGGGCCCGATGTTTGGGAATAGGGGCAGGAGGAGGGGGGTGCTGGTGCTGGAGGAGGAGGAAGGCTGTACCACTTCGTGCGCACGCGCGGGGGTGGTGATGGTGGTGGTGGTGGGGGAGGAGGAATGTGGTGTCATGTGACAGCTTGACTGATCACCAGATCCTGCCCTGGGCCCCGGGAGAGGGGCTGCGTGGGGACAGGGCGCATGTGTCGGCGCAGAACTCTTATACAGAGAGCCTCCATAGTGAACAATGCTGCAGGCTTGGGCTCAACGGTTCCATGTTTTTGCTGGCTTGGCGGTGTGCTTGTAATAATGGTTTGCGTTTTATAATAATGACGACGACGACGACCGTGATGGCCTCTTTAGCAACGGAACGACTAATCGACTACCAAGACTTTTGTTTTTTTTCCAAGAGCGTGGATGTTTTTAGTCAACGCAGAACATACTGGGGGGGAGGGGGGGCATAGAGGTTCGACTCCACACAGTACAACATGGTGGAGAACACACACACAGGGCTACGTGTCTTCCTCGCCGTGAGCCACAAAGCAGTAACGACCACTGCCTGGCCACCCCTGTGCCCGTGACATTGCCTTTCTCTCCGTCACGCTGCTCGCGTGAACGCCGAATGGAATGGGGGCTGCTGTGGCTGAATTCGCCTCTGCGACGAGCCCACGGCCAGTTGCGTTGAGGATCTGGTGGGATCAGGAATAGCCACTGGCACCGGCCGTTCCATCCCCGATGCTTTGATTCCGGTCCATTGCTTGTCAAACGCTGACTTGGGGAGGGGGAGGGCGCTTCACCGCCTCCTGTCTGCCGCACATCCGCATTAGGCAACAGCCCAGAACCGGCGGCTATGTGGAACACCCGGCGTGCGCACTACAGATTCGGGGATGTGCGGATCCGGAGTCAGTGCGCGCGCGCGCGCGCAGAGAGAAAATCCGCCTGGTGGCGATGCGTGCGTTCGGGTTGGCTGGAATCCCGGAGTGGAGTTTCGGTGCCGGGGTTGGACCACGTTTCGCTCGCTCCCATTACGTCCATCGCTGGGGCTGCTTGGAAAACGTGGCGCGCGGATTGCTCGCCGTCCTTCCGTGGTGCTCGTGGCAATGTTGATGATTTGCAATGTGGCGATGTGAGACTTGCTCGATTGGCTGGGTGGCCGGTTGGATTTCGGCGGGGAGCTGAGTGGGTGCGTGGTTGGTGACCTGCTGGGTAGCTGAGTGGGTAGTGACTGGGTTGATGGGTGGGTAGCTGAATCGGTTGGTTGGGTGGTTGTTGGGTGGGTGGGTAGCTGAAGGGGGTGAGTGTCTGCCTAGCTGGGTGGGTAACTGGTTCGCTGGCTAAGTACTCGGTGGCTGACTGAGTTGCGCTGAATGCGCGGTTGGGAGGGGGTCTGAGTAGCTTGTGGTTGTTGGGGTGGCTGACTGGGTGGATGGCTGGTGTGGCGATGATTTGGTGGGTGGATTATGTGGCTGACTGTGTGATTGGTAGGCTGGCTGGCAGGCTGGCAGGCTGGCGAGGTGGCTGACTGAGCGGGGGGGGGGGTCGGTGTGGCGACTGATTTGGTGGGTGGGTGGGTATGTGGGTGGGTGGGTATGTGTCCGACTGTGTGATTGGTGGGGTGGCTGGCCGGGTTGAGCGAGCGAGAGTGGGCACGCCTTCGACAGAGCAGTGACAGGATTGACCCCATTGGCCTCGCTTGCTCCCCCACGATGCACGGCCGACTCCCCCGCGTCCTACAGCGGTGGGGGGCGGGGGAGCCACGCGCCCCCCCCCCCATCCGAGCACCGGGCTGGCACGGCTCGGCACGGATGTGCGTGTGCGTAGTAGGGGTGGAGCAGCAGCAGCCTCGATCCGGCCCGGGTTTGCCCGTTCCCCGCCTGGAAATCAGTCGAGCGGCTGGGTGCGCGAGCGAGCGGGAGTTGTTGGGGCCGGCTGGAGCGATGTGCGGGCTGGACTCCTGGAACCCGGAGCCGGTGACGAGAGAGAGAGAGGAGGAGGGGGGGGTGGGGAGTTTTTGCCGCAGTGCTTTGTCTGCCGCCCGCGCCAAACCTTCCTCGCTCCCTCCCTCTCTCTCTCCGTCTCCCCGCGCTCCACAAAGCATTTCCCCCGTCTCCCATTCCCTCTAAATGATGACAAGTCTCACCCACCACCCACCCACCCCTCCACACGGTCCGGGAAATTTGCAGCGGTCACATATGAAGTGTTGGTGTGTGGTGTGGTGGGGGGGGGCTCTACTGGTCAGTACATAATTCTGTTTGTTCGTCTCCCTGCCTTGGGGGGTGGTGGTGTGGCGAGCGCACGGATGGGCGATGTGGCGTGCGGGGAAGAGTGAGAGACTGCTGGAGCCCACTGACTGCCCGCCCGCCCGCGTAACTTCCCACTTCTCTTGGACGCAAATTGTCCCCTTGAATCCGGGCGGCGGTCTGCATGAATATTAACGAGCGCACACGCACACACACGGGGGGAGGGGAGGGGAGGAGAGAGGCCGGTTTGGTAGGAGGAGCAGAGATTCATGGTTTGCGAGGCGGGGGACTGTGGGGGGGGGGTGCAAGGGATGGGTGTGTAGGGTGGGGGGGGGCTGGAAAATCCTGCTGAGAATGTCAGGCACGACTTACAGTCTAACCGGTTTGCTGTGTTCACGATGGGAGTTCCTGGACCGGCACTACTTGCGATAGAGGCGTGTGTGTGTGGGGAGGGGGGGGCGTAGTGGTTAGCGCGCTGCGCTACGAACCCGGCGACCCGAGTTCTATTCCCGCTCACGGCCAACATTGACTAAGAGTAATCGGAGCCAGTCTTGGGCATCCTCTAGGTCTACTCGGCCTTAAATGAGTACCAATAGCACTGATGGCCGGGCGTGGTGATAGCCATCCACCCCTCACGTGCCGGCGTTCATAGGTGCCTCGCTAACAGCACTTGCCCCAACAGTCTGTTACAGGCTATACGGGTGACCTTTGTCAATGTTTTTTTTGCGTGTGCGTGCTTGTGCATGCATGTGCGCTAGCATGTACAACGTGTGTGGCTATGCGTTTCTTATGTGATCATCTGTGTGGGGAGCGGTGGTGCAGTCGCTGTGGCGATGAGATCTCAACCGGGTCCGAGGCTTTCCTCTAGATTCACTCGGCCCCAAAATAACTGCCTTGGTGCAGTGTGCAAAATATTAACAGTGGGGAGACAAAGACGGTCGGGCGTGATTCTGTCATGTTTGAAACCATTGCGCGCATATGCCAGTCGTCTCAGTCGGGAAACCCAAAACGCACCTGAGTCTGTCACGTGACCTGCCAGCAGCGACCCTTCCACGCATCACGTGATGGCCTCAAAGTGCACCTCGCCTGACAGCAGCGACGTCACCGCGAATGTTTCGCTGTTGTGCGTAGTGCTGTGTGTGTGTACGGTGTGTGTGTGTGTGTGCACGGTGTGCGTGTGTGTGTACGGTGTGTGTTTGTGCACGGTGTGTGTGTGTGCACGGTGTGTGTGTGTGCAGGGTGTGTGCGTAGTGCTGTGTGTGTGTGTGTACGGTGTGTGTGCACGGTGTGTGTGTGTGCACGGTGTGTGTGTACGGTGTGTGTGTGTGCACTGTGTGTGTGTGCACGTGCCGGTGTGTGTGTGCACGGTGTGTGTGCACGTGCCGGTGTGTGTGTGTGTATGCGTGTGCACGGTGTGTGTGTGTGTGCGCATGTGCACGGTGTGTGTGTGTGTGCACGGTGTGTGTCTGTGTGCATGGTGTGTGTGCACGTGCCGGTGTGTGTGTGTGTGCGTGTGCACGGTGTGTATGTGTGTGTGCACGGTGTGTGTGTGTGTGTGCACGGTGTGTGTGTGCACGGTGTGTGTGTGTGTGTTTGCGTGCGAGCAAATTGCCACGTTGACAAATTCCCAGACCGAGTGATAAAACTTTTATCAGAATTGTGTCTAAGGAAGGGGGGGGGGGCATAATTTAACTATGTAACTTNTTTTNATTTTACCAGCAAAGGTCCACTGAGCTATGTAGCTCCTTTCAGAAGCGAGCTGGCACAGATGATAGCTCAACGAAGTGGCTTATCTGGACATTTATAGCGGCCAAATACTGTAAACGCGTGATTTCTAAATGTGGGGAAAAACCGGAGGACCCGGAGAAAAATCCACGCGACCACGGGGAGAGAGAGAGACACGCTAACTCTAAATATACAGCAGCAGGCGTTAGGGTCGGGATCGAACCCACGACCTCCTGTATACCAGGCGAGGTAGTTAACATCCTGCCACCGTGATGATGATGAGAGAGAGACGCAAACTCCAAATATACAGCAGGCGTCAGGGTCGGGATCGAACCCACGATCTCCTGCAGACCAGGCGAGGGAGTTAACATCTCCTAGCCACCGTGATGATGATGAGAGAGAGACACCGCTAACTTCAAATATACAGCAGCAGGCGTTATGGTCGGGATCGAACCCACAACGACCTCCTGCATACCAGGCGAGGTAGTTAACATCTCCTGGCCACCGTGGCGGGAGCAATCCTCCTCTCGCCAAGGTTGTTGGAATTAATGATCGTGCTTCGATCCTGGAGTCATTTAGTTCTGTCAGCGTGGTGGTGAACGGTGGCTGCAGTGGGGCGGGGGTGTGTGTCATGTGATCACATGACGTACAACGTGCTGTTTGTTGCTGGTCGCTTGGTGGCTGTGTTTTAGAACGACGGTGATAATCGAATCGCCGCGGCTTCTCCCACGCACGCGATCCGGGAATCGACGCAAACCGATTGGGTCCGCCTCTGATTCTCAAAACAAAGGTCCCCCGTGTAGCTTTAACAGACTGTTGGGGCAAGTGCTGTTAGCGAGTAGCGCCTATGAAGGATGGCACGGCACACGAGGGGGTGGGTGGCCAGCACCACGCCCGGCCGCCTTTGTCTCCCCATTGTCATGTTTACACTCCGCACCAGCTACTCATTTGAGGCCGAGTCGCCGGGGAGGCCCACATTTCGATAATCGTCACATGGTAGTGACCGACCACACACGCACACACACACACACACNAGGTCGGTGCCAAGTCCAATCCACACACACACACACACAATGACACACCTACCCACACACGCAGACAGAAATTGGGGAAGGGGTAGTGGGGGGGGGGCTGGGTGATGAGGCTTTGTGCTCCCTCCCCGCCCCCCACGCTGCACCTCTCGCCTACACGGAGCCCCCCCCCCCTCTCCACTACAACCAGACTCGCGGAGACCCCAGGTGCAGAGCGACGCACGCGCGCGCTGCACCTGAGACCTTTGGGCAGGGCAGCACGGGAGGAGGTGGACACGTTCTGCAGGGAGCGTCTTCCAGCAGACGGTCCACGGGGGGGATGAGCCGGGAGGAGCGTGGGGAGAAGGGGGGAGTGAGTGCGAGAGATTCTCGTCCACATGGAGAGGCCCGTAAAGTCGCCCTGCACCTCCGATGAGTACGGTTGGCTACGTACGGTGCAAAAGAAGTTCAGCGTGCGTACGTAGTGGCCCGCGAGAGGGTGGCACGTGGTTGCGTGGAGGGGTGGCGGGGGGAGTGCCGGGGGGGAGACGGCAGCGAGATTGGAAGGAGCAAGGGGGGGGTGGGGGGGGCTCGTGGTTCTCGGGTGGCTCGGCACGTTTAGCCCGACGAGTACACCACACACGCGCACACACACACGCACACACACACGCACACACACGCTTGTGCACACACGCACACGTGCACACAGACGCACACACACACGTGCACACACACGCGCACACACACACGTACGCACACGTGCACACAGACGCGCACACACACGCTTATGCACACACGTACACACAGACGCACACACACGCATGCAAAGACTAAAATCCCCGTTTAGCCTTAACAGACTGTTGGGGCCGCACACGCATACATACACTCACACGTACACACATACACTCACACGTACACACATAGACACGCGTACACACACACACGCTTACACACGCGTACACACACACACACACACGTACACACACGCAAGGCTCCCTCGCTCCGCACCCCTCCACCCCCAACAACAAGCGTGACTTTTCCCTCGTCGTACCCCCCCCCATCCCCAATCACTCGTCGGGCGTGCAAGCTATGCAAATACCGCCGCCGTGCGCCTCCCCATATACCCCCTGCCCCCCTTGCCTACCCCCTCCCCCAAACACTGCCCCCCCCCCCCACCATCACCACCAAGCACGGCCGGCCAAATGAATCCCATGGCTGATTGATCGGTGCTGCGCTGGCTGCCTGCCTCCCATTGGCCGGGCGGCGCGGTTGCCGGGCAACGGGCTCCGTGATTGATTGGCCCAGCCCCGTGGAGGGGGTGATTGGATGGTTGCCTGGCTACGCTTGCGCAAGGCTGCCCCGATCACTAACGCAGCGAGCCGCCACGGGGTTTTAAAAAAAAAATGGTTCTGTTCGCTCCATCCCCACTCTCCCGCGCGCTCCGCTCTCTCTCTCCCGCCGTCTCTCTCCGTCTGCCGCCGTTCTTCTCGTCGTCGTCGTCATCGTCCGATTTGTCTCGGCAGAGGCGGCAGTTCCGGCAGTTCCGGCTCGGACCTCTGCCGGCTCCCCCGCGCGTGCCGAGGAACCGGCTCCGAGTTGTGTTGGAGGACGCTCGCGGGTTCATCTGCGTCGTCGTCGCGGCGACGGAGGAGGAGACACAAGCGGCACGCGCCGCACAAACGCCCCACGGGCCAGGCCAGCCCTGAGCTCTTTGCTTGCCCCCCACCGCCTGCAACTCCCCCCTCCCCCCAGCCACCTGTGCCGTAAACTCCCTGCCCCACCCCCCCCCCTCTGTTCAAGTCCAGGCTCAAGATCGTTCTCTCTCTTTCTCTCCTCTGCCCATGACCGACTGCTTCTCGTGTAGAGAGAGACGTGGATTCACATAGGGACTCGTAGATTCATAAAGGGACTCGTGGAAGCACAGACCCATACACTTGCATTGAGACCCGTAGACTCGCATCAAGGTCACAGACTCGCATAGAGACTCATAGATTCAGAGACACGTAGGCTCACAAAGAGACGTGTGACTGCATTCCTCTTTATTTTAAACAACTAAGCCCAACGTGTCTGTAAAGTGTCTCGAGATGCGGTCTCATACAGAGACGCATAGACTCACTTAGGCATTAATTGATTCGCATTGAGTTCCATAGACCAACATAGAGACCCATAGACTCTCTCAGAGACCTAGGGACCCGCGTAGAGACTCATAGACTAACATAGACCATGTAGACTCTCTCAGAGACTCACTGACCCACGCAGAGACCCATAGACCAACATAGAGACCCAAAGACTCTCAGAGACCTAGGGACCCACGCAGAGACCCATAGACCAATATCGAGACCCATAGACTCTCTCAGAGATCTACTGACCCACGTAGAGACCCATAAACCAACATAGAGACCCATAGACCAACATAGAGACCCATAGACTCTCTCAGAGACCTAGGGACCCACGCAGAGACCCATACACCAACATAGAGACCCATGGATTCTCTCAGAGACTGACTGACCCACGTAGAGACCCATAGACCAACATAGAGACCCATAGACTCTCTCAGAGACCTACTGACCCACGTAGAGGCCCGTGACCGACTGCCTCCGTAAACAAAGCGCCGTGCCCCCTGTTGTCTGCGCACGTTCTCGCGGTGCGGGCGAGCGTGGCGGCCGTACCGCTGCGCGACCTCCTCGGCCCGTGGAGCTCGACTCCATCGCTTCGTCTGTTCGGTCCGATCCTCGCTCCCGCGACACTCGCGTGGATGCACGCGTGGACGCACGCGTGGATGCACGCGTGGATGCACGCGAGTGTCGGAGAGAGTCGAGCCCACGTCACGACGTTGTGGCGCGCAAGCGCGTGGCCCGGATGGCGCCTGCGAGCGGCAGCGACGGTCGGCAGAGGTCGCAAACGGGTTTTGATTCCTTATCCGTACCCGCCGCACCAGGGTCGCAAACGGGTACCCGTACTCAGCCGGGTACGGGTAGCCGGGTATCGGGTAGGGTACGGGTATCGGGTACCCGGTTGTGACCTCTGACGGTCGGCCACGCGGGCGACCACGTGGCTTTGTGCCGCACAGGGACAGCTGCCGCTTGGGGTCCCCCCCCCTTCACCTACCTCAGCCCCCCCCACCCTCCGAGGCTATAAACACAACTGCATAAATTCGAGCGCCATTATCGTTGCCGTGATTACGAGCAATATGCTAATGGCACGTCGAGGGTGAATGGAGCTGGCGAAAACAATACAAACGAGATGGGAAAACGAAACGGACGGAAATTAATGGCTTTGTGGACGCTGAAGCGCGACGTCCAGATGGAATCGCTGTTCGGGAGGGAGGGGTGGGGGTAGGAGTGGGGGAGGGGAGAGGGGAGGAGGTGGTGGTGGTGGAGTGGCGGCTGGCGGAGTGTCGAGTTGACTCGGACGCGGTGAGAACTCAGGAGGAGGCCGGGGCGAGTGACGTCCGCCACCGCCGCGTGTGTCCACCTGGGTCACCACAGTGACCGGTGTTGCCTCTGCGGCTGCTGGGGTTGAAAGCGGCGTGCGGACACGAAAACACTCAGGCCCACCAACACCTCCGCCTCCACACCGCCCAGACGAAGGCAGGGGCTGAAGGGCACGAGGCAGGATGACGCAAGACGGTCCAAACTACATTAAACAATTTTATTTGAAATGATCGCTCAACGAAGCGGTTTATCACGTGGATATTTGTAGCAGCCAAATGCCCTAAAATGCACGTCGATTCTAAGTGTGGAGGGAAAAAGCGGAGGATCCGGAGAAAAATGCACGCGAACGCAGGGAGAGAGACACGCAAACTCCAAATATACAGCAGCAGACGTCAGAGTGGGGATCGAAACCCACGACCTCCTGTACACCAGGCGAGGTAGTTAACATCTCGCTGCCACGTACGGATAGCAGCACGCGTGCCGTACGCTCCGCCTGGGACGTCGCTGCGTCGTGGCCGGGGGCGAGCAGAGGTGGGGGGTGGGGGGGCGAGCAGAGGTGGGGGGTGGGGGGCGGTTTGTGACCCCTTGCGACACGGCGGCGACGGCCGTGCGTGCGTGCGTGTGTGCGTGCGTGCGTGTGTGCGTGTGCGTGTGTGCGTGCGTGTGTGTGTGTGCGTGTGCGTGTGTGTGCGTGCGTGCGTGTGTGTGTGTGTGTGTGCGTGCGTGTGTGTGTGTGTGCGGACGCCGAGTCCATTAAGGGCCGGAGCCTCCGGGCCGCAGCTCCACTAACGAGGCGCTCGTTAAGCGCGCTTGCGCCCGTTTGTTTAACGGCGCAGCGCGACTCCCTGCGATCGCACGCGGCGCGTCCGCGCATCCTGCCCGCCTCCCACCCTGCCCCCCCCCCACGCCGCCCCCCTCTCCCTCCCTCCCCCGGTTCCCCTCGTTCCGTGCGCCCCCAACCCTGATCGTAATCCGGCGTGCGGCTGCCACGCTGTGTCGTTAATCGCCGTGGCGACAGGCCCGGGCGGGGGGTAGTGCAGGGAGCGGAGCGCTGGCAGGGTGACCCCCACGTGCCGCCGTGGGGCCCGCCAGCCGGTGCCGCGTCCGACTCCAACTGACGACGACCGGAGTGACGACAACGGCACGGACCGTCCGTCGTCGCCGTCGGCCACGGTCTGTCCGCTGCCGGACGAAGGTCTCCCCCGAGCCGCCCCGCCGTCTCTCGCGATCCTGCGACAGTCGGATCCGGCTCCCGCACGGGGACCCGTCTCCGCGGGAGAAATTCCTCTCCACGCGTTCCATTCCTCGCCTGCCGCTCCGTTGTTAGTCTTGACCGCCGGCCTTTTGCCCCCCCCCCTCTCGCGGCCGTGGCGCGTCCTGCCGGGGCAACGCTGTGCCGCGCATTTGTGTGTGCGGCGAGCGGCAGCGTAGCGGTCGTTGTGCAGGTGCAAGCACACCGACTGCTACGGGCCCAGCGAAACCCAGTCCCATTCCCGTTCAGCGTCCATCACAGTGAAGAATATTTGAAACGTGAGCACTGGGGAGAGAAAGGCGGCCAGGCGTGGTGTTGGCTGCCTTCATAAGTACACACTAACAGCACTTGCCCCAACAGTCTGTTAAGGCTATATAGAGGATCTTTGTGTGTGTGTGTGTGTGCGTGCGTGCGCGTGCGTGCGTGCGGGTTTTCCGCTTGGTGGTATTTCGTGTCAGGCCTCCCAGAGGCTGTTAACGATCCTGGTAATTGCTGTGACAAACGGCCACGTGGAATGGCTTGTCGCAATTAGCGTATTGACCCCAGTGTCGGGTCACGGGGGCAGTGCGGCGAGGGGTCGGCAGGTCTTGGCCTGGCAGGGCCCCGGTCGGCCACATTCCCACCCCCGCCCCCACCCCCGAGGGAGCCGGCCACCTTGCGAGACCGATTTTGCGAGGCCCTTTGCCCCATCCCAAATGCGTCGCCTGACCTCGCAAAGCCCACGGCGGCTTCTGATCCTCCCTCGTACGGCGGCGGCGGCGGCGGCTGCTGCTGATGTAAAGAGCAACAGCTGTAACGTCACATCGAGGAGACTGATGAGCCAGATAATTGCATCGGGAGTAGCGGAGTGGTGGTTCATCATCATCATCGCTGTGATGATACCCCCCTCCTTCGGATTTGTGAATCCGATTGTCAGCTGACTGAATTATCGATAATTCCTAGATGTGCCTGGTGAAGGCCAGGGGGGTGGGGTGGCTTCCACCACTGGCCTAAGGCCGAGGCAAAGCCCTGTGTGTGTGTGCGTGTTGAACTTCTTTCGCACCGTACGTAGCCACCCGTGCTAATCGGAGCTGTCCAGGGGGGGTGTGGTGGGGTGGGGGGGGGCTGCTCGTGCGTGCGCCGTGTAAGGGACACCGCCGCCCATGCAGCCCTGACCGTAGCACCCACAATGTGGCCACCGTGGGTGATTGGACTCGTGGTACGCCGTCGGTACCGCGTGGGTACCGCGTGGGTACCGCGTGGGTACCATGATCTCAGGGCTCCTCGCCGCGACGTTGACCCCCGCCCCCCGCCCCCCGTTGGTGTGCCGGCGTCTCCGTGCCAGCTCGCGTTCCAGAACCGGATTCTGTTTTCGGACTGTAGGAATCCGATGAGCTATGGAGCTCTTCTTCACATTGCCAGGAGCGTTCTTGCCGTCCTCCCGGTCCACGTGGCGAGGAGACGCCCCCCTCCCGCACCGTTGATGTTTCCCGCGCTGACTCGGTCGCGTGCTCCGCCCCCCCCCCCCGCCCCCCCCCAGCGCACGCAGAGTCCGTCTGTGCATCCTCGAACGACGATGCGGACGGAGCCTTTGGCAGTTTGGTGCTCGGCACGGCCACGCCTGGCGCGCACGTGCTTTGCGCGCATGTGCTTTGCGCGCACGTGCTTTGCGCGCACGTGCTTTGCGTGCACGTGCTTTGCGCGCACGTGAGCGAGAGTAGGTGGGTAGAGGAGGCTGTCTGCAGAAGCACAACATGGCTGCTGAGTGGAGGGCAACCGTGTGGCGATGCGGACGGGAGGAGGTTGCCTCCCGGTGCATGCTGGGCCTCACGCGGGGCCGCACGTGGGCCCCGCCGGTCGTTGGAGTGCCGCTCGGCAGCGCGCGTGGCGCCGTTCCCCCGCCGAGCGTCGCCCGACCCACGCAGCTCCCAAACATCGCCATCTGATGGCGGAGCCGGGAGACTGCACGGCGGAGCAGCGGAGACGGTGCCGTCCGCTGGCGTCTGGGGCGGTCGTTGCCGGTTGGGTGGGGGGGGNCACGTGGGGCGGGGGGCGAGTCCCAGAATAAGTGAGCGCTGGGAATGAAAAGCGTGCAACGGTCTGAGAAGGCCACGCAGTGCACAGAGCCAGTTTAGTCCCCTCCATTCAATCGGCAGACAAAATATAAACCAGCACCAGAGATTCCGTTGTAAGCGATGGAGCCAATCGGTTGCTTTGTTGGAGAGTTAGGGAATTGCAGATCCGCTAACTCGCTCATCCACCCACTCACCTACCCACTGTCTCAGCCACCCACTCACCCACCCACTCGCGGAACCACGTACCCACTCGCCCACCCACCCACCTCCTCACCCACCCACGCACTCACTCGCCCACCCACCCACCTCCTCACCCACCCACGCATTCACCCACCCACCCCCACCTCCTCACCCACCCACGCACCACTCGCCCACCCACCCACCTCCTCGCCACCCACCCACCTCCTCACCCACGCATTCACCCACCCACCCCCACCTCCTCACCCACCCACGCACCCACTCGCCCACCCACCCACCTCCTCACCCACCCACGCACCCACTCGCCCACCCACCCACCTCCTCGCCCACCCACGCACCCACCCACCCACGCACCCACTCGCTCACCCACCCACCCACGCACCCACTCACCCACTCACCACGCACCCACGCACCCACCCACGCACCCACTCACCCACGCACTCACCCACCCCCACCTCCAGTGCAAGGCTACATGGTCCACAGTTTGGAGTTGCTAGCTGCGTTCGTGCACAGGAGAGAGCGAGAGAGATAGAGGCAGTCTCTGATTCTCCACTCGTGCATCACCACGTCGTCAGCGGGCTGTGCCCACCCAGTAGAGCGCCACCTCCCGTGTGGCAGAAGGTGGCACACGGGCAGCACGGAACGTGGGGCCTCTCCTGCCAGGGCGACCCAATCGCAGTGTGTACTTGTGCATGCGTTACAAACGTTGACTCACGCGCGTGTACGAAGGTCTACATGGGGTCGGTGTTTCTGTTTGTGTGTGTGTGTGTGGGGAGCGGCGGTGCGGCGGTGAGCGCGTAACGCTACGAACCCGGCGACCCATGTTCGATTCCTGCTCACGGCCACAAACACCGGTGACGATTAACTGAACCGATCCTGGGCCTCGCCTAGGTCGACTCGGCCTCAAATGAGTACCTGGTCTGGTGCGTAAACATCGCCACTCGGGAGACAAAGGCGTGGTGCTGGCCACCCACCCTCTCGTGTGCGGTAACGGAATTCATAGGTGCTCGCCAACAGCACTTGTCCCAACAGTGTTAAAGTTGTCGTGTGTGCGTCTCCAAGTCTTCACATCTCTGCGTGTGTCTCCACGTGTCCCTTGTGCCTGCAGGATCTGTCCGGGGCGATCGACGACCTCCCCACGGGCGGCGACGGCCTGCAGGGCGCCGCCGACTCGCTGCAGGGCGGCGGCGCCGGCGCGGGCGGCGCCGGTCCCGCCGGCGCGGGCGGGGGCGGCCCCCGGGGTCAGGCCCCGGCTCGGCGGGAGCCTCCGCTGGCGGGCCGACCTCCTCCTCCGCCGCGGCCGCGGCCGGGTCGGCGGCAGCGTCGGCGGCCGGCGGGGACGGTCCCGGCGGCGGCGGCGGCAGCAGCGGGCAGGCGAGCGGCCCCGGCTCGGTGGCGTCCGGCAGCCAGGGGGAGGCGAGCAACCCGGCGCAGTCGCCCTTCTCGCCGCACGCCTCCCCGCACCTGTCGGGCGTGAGCGGGCCCTCGCCCTCGCCCGCCGGCTCCCGGCCAGCGTCAGCCAGCCTCGCTCCGGGCCGCTGTCACCCGCCACAGGTGCGCCCCGAGGGGGGGGGGGATGGAGTGGGTGCCGCTGGCCTGGGGGTGGGCGGGGCGAAGGGGCGGGGTTAATGGGGTGAGGGGCGGGCTACGTTGAAGATCGAACCCGTGTCTGTAAGAGGGACCGCTGCCCTCACTATTTACGCGAGACCACGGGTCCCGGCACGGCAGCGGAAACATTGGGACGAGTTTCTCCCAGTTTTCCCTCTGTCCACCCGGCGGCACGAACGGGTTCGGCGCAGTTCGGTCGATCGGCAGGTCGCGTCTGCTGGGGTGACGTGTGGGTACGCCCCCACCCCTTCCAACATCTGGCGAGCTTGGAAGAGGAGGCCAACTGCCTCTATGGCGCTCTGCTCGAGTTAAGGCCCTTCGAGTGAGAAATTGCAGAATGGAGTTGCGTGAGTGAACAGCATTTGCAGGGCTGCGCCTTCTTTATCTTTTAAATAAATAACCTGATCTGTCCGTGTGGGGCCACTCTGCCACGCGTAGCGACCAGTCAGAGACCTGTGGTTGTAGCGGTGTTGAGTAGCGCTGTTGAGTGGGGGTGGTGGTGGTGTTGAGTAGCGGTGTGAGTGGTGGTTGTGTTGAGTTGTGGTGTGAGTGGTGGTTGTTGCTGAGTCGTGGTGTGAGTGGTGGTTGTTGCTGAGTCGTGGTGTGAGTGGTGGTTGTTGCTGAGTCGTGGTGTGAGTGGTGGTTGTGTTGAGTAGCGGTGGTGGTGGTGGTGGTGTTGAGTAGCGGTGTGAGTGGTGGTTGTGTTGAATCGTGGTGTGAGTGGTGATTGTTGCTGAGTCGTGGTGTGAGTGGTGGTGGTGTGAGTGGTGGTTGTTGCTGAGTCGTGGTGTGAGTGGTGGTCATGTGACGCAGTTTCGAATGGATCACCACTCGCCGGGCTGCCCTTGGCATGCGGTCAGCCCTCTGATGCCGGCATTGTTACGTTGTTGGGAGAGCTGCCAATCAAAATGATTTCCCTTCGAAAGACACCGTCGCTACCCCCCCCCCCCCCCCACAGTGCGGGGCGGGGTGATGCCCCCGTGATTACGCCATCATCCCTCCTCTCCTCCTGGCTCTCTCGTTTGTTTTCTTCCTCCTCTGCCCTCTCCCCCTCTCTCCTCGTGGTTATTAAACATCGCGTGCCCATATGTTTCCTTGGCTAGTTGAGCCTGGGAACACACCGACGCGGGTGGGGAGATTTGGCAGACCTCAATTCCCCAAGAGGAGGAGTGAGGAGTGGGGGGCGGCGGTGGGGGGGGGGCTCTTCTTATGATTAGGGGGGGGGGTTGGACGAACAGCTGATTTTAATTGGATGGAATTCGAGCGTTGGCGCACGCTGCGACGATGAAACGGCGGTGGCGGCGGCGGCTGTCTGCGTGACGTCCCAGGCGTTCGCTCCGAGGGCGGTTCGTGTTTACGTGTTTTTGTGAATGAACCTGGCTGCGTGTTAACCCCGCTGTCCCCGTGCCAGCCGATAAATCCTGGACGGCCCCTTTTGGCAGCGACGAGTGGCGGGCGCGGAGGCTAATTAAAGAGGCTTTGGCCGAGCCTTCGGCAGCCAGAGCCTTCGGCAGCCGGGCCGCGGGAGGGAGCGGCACGGCACGGGCCGTGGGCCGCTCGGGGCCCACGGTGCGCACACCGCCCCCCACCCACCCCCCGTCACCGCCCATCACTCACTTAATCAGTGTCTTATTTGAGCAGGTGAGAACCCATCGAGATTCATTATCTCTTCCGCAAAGGGTTCCCCAGGCGACCGTGCTTTATTAAGAGCAATTATATATATATGTAAGATAAAATAAATATGACGTTTTGCAGTTTTCCACTTTGGCATTTGCGCGGCGACCCGTTGTGGGTTCCAGAACGTCACGCCCCAGCGAGCCGCGCTCACGCAGCTGCGTAGGCCAACGAGAGGAGGGCCCGGCTTTTATTTTCCAGCGGGCCCGTGTATATTGCACACTGGCAGCGGTGAGCAAAATCCAGGGAGCGTCACGTTCATACCCGGCGAGTCTTCGCGGAGACCCGCAGACTTGCACTGAGACCCGCAGACTCGCGCAGAGACCCGCAGACCTGCAGACCCGCAGACTCGCATGGAGACCCGCAGACTCGCACAGAGACCCGCAGACCTGCAGACCCGCAGACTCGCACAGAGACCCGCAGACCTGCAGACCCGCAGACTTGCATGGAGACCCGCAGACTCGCACGGACACCCGCAGACTCGCACGGAGACCCGCAGACTTGCACTGAGACCTGCAGACTCGCACGGAGACCCGCAGACTCACACAGAGACTCGCATGGAGACTCGCATGGAGACCCGCAGACCTGCACTGAGACCCGCAGACTCGCACGGACACCCGCAGACTCGCACGGAGACCCGCAGACTTGCACTGAGACCTGCAGACTCGCACGGAGACCCGCAGACTCACACAGAGACTCGCACGGAGACTCGCATGGAGACCCGCAGACCTGCACTGAGACCCGCAGACTCGCACGGAGACCCGCAGACTCGCACAGAGATCCGCAGACTCGCACGGAGACCCGCAGACTCGCATGGAGACCCACAGACCTGCACTGAGACCCGCAGACTCGCACAGAGACTCGCACTGAGACCCGCAGACTCGCACGGAGACTCGCACGGAGACTCGCACGGAGACCCGCAGACTCGCACGGAGACTCGCACGGAGACTCACAGACTCGCACAGAGACTCACACGGAGACCCGCAGACTCACACGGAGATTCACAGACTCGCACAGAGACTCACACAGAGACTCGCACGGAGACCCGCAGACTCACACAGAGACTCGCACGGAGACTCACAGACTCGCACAGAGACTCACACAGAGACTCGCACGGAGACTCGCACGGAGACCCACAGACTCCCACGGAGACCCACAGACTCGCACGGAGACCCGCAGACTCGCACAGAGACTCGCACGGAGACCCGCGGCGTGAAGCAAGGCGGCCCAACGCGGCGTCATTGCTGTAACGCGGTGAGCGTCGCGGTCGAGACACCAACTCCCCGCCGCCCCCTTCCTCTGCCCTTTGACCCCCCCCTACCCCCCACAGGTAACCAGATGCCGCCGCGGCCCCCCAGCAGCCAGCCGGCGTCGCCCATGCCGCAGGAGAGAGGTGCGTTGGCGCTGCGCTCTCACTCACCACCGCCGCTCAACGGGGGGTCACGGGGCCCCCGCTAGCGCCGGGGGGCGGCGCGCGGGACCCAGCGCCAGGGGCCCCTAGAGCGGGCGCGCGGCGACAGGAAAGGAAGGGGGAAACCTAAGGGGGGCCTGGCCCCGTTCGCTGACGAACGTGAGTGTGAGCGACGCGAAGCCCTGCCTGCGTGTGTGAGTCGTGGCGATGACTGCGTGTGTGTGACGTGGAGGTGACTGCGTGTGTGTGACGTGGAGGTGACTGTGTGTGTGACGTGGGGTGACTGCGTGTGTGACGTGGAGGTGACTGCGTGTGTGACGTGGAGGTGACTGTGTGTGTGACGTGGAGGTGACTGCGTGTGTGACGTGGAGGTGACTGCGTGTGTGACGTGGAGGTGACTGCGTGTGTGACGTGGAGGTGACTGCGTGTGTGACGTGGAGGTGACTGCGTGTGTGACGTGGAAGTGACTGCGTGTGTGACGTGGAGGTGACTGTGTGTGTGTCGTGGAGGTGACTGCGTGTGTGACGTGGAGGTGACTGCGTGTGTGTGACGTGGAGGTGACTGCGTGTGTGACGTGGAGGTGACTGCGTGTGTGACGTGGAGGTGACTGCGTGTGTGTCGTGGAGGTGACTGCCTGTGTGTGACTCGTGGAGGTGACTGCGTGTGTGACGTGGAGGTGACTGCGTGTGTGACGTGGAGCTGACTGCGTGTGTGACGTGGAGGTGACTGCGTGTATGACGTGGAGGTGACTGTGTGTGTGACGTGGAGGTGACTGTGTGTGTGACGTGGAGGTGACTGCGTGTGTGACGTGGAGGTGACTGCGTGTGTGTCGTGGAGGTGACTGTGTGTGTGACTCGTGGAGGTGACTGCGTGTGTGTGACGTGGAGGTGACTGCGTGTGTGTGACGTGGAGGTGACTGCGTGTGTGACGTGGAGGTGACTGCGTGTGTGACGTGGAGGTGACTGTGTGTGTGACGTGGAGGTGACTGCGTGTGTGACGTGGAGGTGACTGTGACGTGGAGGTGACTGTGTGTGTGACGTGGAGGTGACTGTGTGTGTGACGTGGAGGTGACTGCGTGGTGACGTGGAGGTGACTGCGTGTGTGTGACGTGGAGGTGACTGCATGTGTGACGTGGAGGTGACTGCGTGTGTGACGTGGAGGTGACTGCGTGTGTGACGTGGAGGTGACTGTGTGTGTGACTCGTGGAGGTGACTGCGTGTGTGTGACGTGGAGGTGACTGCGTGTGTGACGTGGAGGTGACTGCGTGTGTGACGTGGAGGTGACTGCGTGTGTGACGTGGAGGTGACTGGTGTGTCGTGGGTGACTGCGTGTGTGACGTGGAGGTGACTGCGTGTGTGTGACGTGGAGGTGACTGCGTGTGTGACGTGGAGGTGACTGCGTGTGTGACGTGGAGGTGACTGCGTGTGTGTCGTGGAGGTGACTGCCTGTGTGTGACTCGTGGAGGTGACTGCGTGTGTGACGTGGAGGTGACTGCGTGTGTGACGTGGAGCTGACTGCGTGTGTGACGTGGAGGTGACTGCGTGTATGACGTGGAGGTGACTGTGTGTGTGACGTGGAGGTGACTGTGTGTGTGACGTGGAGGTGACTGCGTGTGTGACGTGGAGGTGACTGCGTGTGTGTCGTGGAGGTGACTGTGTGTGTGACTCGTGGAGGTGACTGCGTGTGTGTGACGTGGAGGTGACTGCGTGTGTGACGTGGAGGTGACTGCGTGTGTGACGTGGAGGTGACTGTGTGTGTGACGTGGAGGTGACTACGTGTGTGACGTGGAGGTGACTGTGACGTGGAGGTGACTGTGTGTGTGACGTGGAGGTGACTGTGTGTGTGACGTGGAGGTGACTGCGTGTGACGTGGAGGTGACTGCGTGTGTGTGACGTGGAGGTGACTGCATGTGTGACGTGGAGGTGACTGCGTGTGTGACGTGGAGGTGACTGCGTGTGTGTGACGTGGAGGTGACTGCGTGTGTGTGACGTGGAGGTGACTGCGTGTGTGTGACGTGGAGGTGACTGCGTGTGTGACATGGAGGTGACTGTGTGTGTGACGTGGAGGTGACTGCGTGTGTGACTCGTGGAGGTGACTGCGTGTGTGACGTGGAGGTGACTGCGTGTGTGACTCGTGGAGGTGACTGCGTGTGTGTGACGTGGAGGTGACTGCGCGTGTGACGTGGAGGTGACTGCGCGTGTGACGTGGAGGTGACTGCGTGTGTGACGTGGAGGTGACTGCGTGTGTGACGTGGAGGTGACTGCATGTGTGACGTGGAGGTGACTGCGTGTGTGACGTGGAGGTGACTGCGTGTGTGACTCGTGGAGGTGACTGCGTGTGTGTGACGTGGAGGTGACTGTGCGTGTGACGTGGAGGTGACTGCGCGTGTGACGTGGAGGTGACTGCGTGTGTGACGTGGAGTGACTGCGTGTGTGACTCGTGGAGGTGACTGCGTGTGTGACGTGGAGGTGACTGCGTGTGTGACTCGTGGAGGTGACTGCGTGTGTGTGACGTGGAGGTGACTGTGTGTGTGACGTGGAGGTGACTGTGTGTGACGTGGAGGTGACTGTGTGTGTGACGTGGAGGTGACTGCGTGTGTGACGTGGAAGTGTCTGCGTGTGTGACGTGGAGGTGACTGCATGTGTGACGTGGAGGTGACTGTGTGTGTGTGACGTGGAGGTGACTGCGTGTGTGACGTGGAGGTGACTGCGTGTGTGACGTGGAGGTGACTGCGTGTGTGACGTGGAGGTGACTGCGTGTGTGACGTGGAGGTGACTGCGTGTGTGACGTGGTGGTGACTGCGTGTGTGACGTGGAGGTGACTGCGTGTGTGACGTGGAGGTGACTGCGTGTGTGACTGTGGAGGTGACTGCGTGTCTGACGTGGAGGTGACTGTGTGTGTGACGTGGAGGTGACTGCGTGTGTGACGTGGAGGTGACTGCGTGTGTGACGTGGAGGTGACTGCGTGTGTGACGTGGAGGTGACTGCGTGTGTGACTCGTGGAGGTGACTGCGTGTGTGACTCGTGGAGGTGACTGCGTGTCTGACGTGGAGGTGACTGCGTGTGTGACGTGGAGGTGACTGCGTGTGTGACTCGTGGAGGTGACTGCGTGTCTGACGTGGAGGTGACTGCGTGTGTGACGTGGAGGTGACTGCGTGTGTGACTCGTGGAGGTGACTGCGTGTCTGACGTGGAGGTGACTGTGTGTGTGACGTGGAGGTGACTGCGTGTGTGACGTGGAGGTGACTGCGTGTGTGACGTGGTGGTGACTGCATGTGTGACGGAGGTGACTGTGTGTGTGACGTGGAGGTGACTGCGTGTGTGACGTGGAGGTGACTGCGTGTGTGACGTGGAGGTGACTGCGTGTGTGACGTGGAGGTGACTGCGTGTGTGACGTGGAGGTGACTGCGTGTGTGACGTGGAGGTGACTGTGTGTGTGACGTGGAGGTGACTGTGTGTGTGACGTGGAGGTGACTGCGTGTGTGACGTGGAGGTGACTGCGTATGTGTGACGTGGAGGTGACTGCGTGTGTGACGTGGAGGTGACTGCGTGTGTGACGTGGAGGTGACTGTGTGTGTGACGTGGAGGTGACTGCGTGTGTGACGTGGAGGTGACTGTGTGTCGTGGAGGTGACTGCGTGTGTGACGTGGAGGTGACTGCGTGTGTGACGTGGAGGTGACTGCGTGTGTGACTCGTGGAGGTGACTGCGTGTGTGACGTGGAGGTGACTGCGTGTGTGACGTGGAGGTGACTGCGTGTGTGTGACTGGAGGTGACTGCGTGTGTGACGTGGAGGTGACTGCGTGTGTGACGTGGAGGTGACTGCGTGTGTGACGTGGAGGTGACTGCGTGTGTGTGACGTGGAGGTGACTGCGTGTGTGACGTGGAGGTGACTGCGTGTGTGTGACGTGGAGGTGACTGCGTGTGTGACGTGGAGGTGACTGCGTGTGTGACGTGGAGGTGACTGCGTGTGTGTGACGTGGAGGTGACTGTGTGTGTGATGTGGAGGTGACTGCGTGTGTGACGTGGAGGTGACTGCGTGTGTGACGTGGAGGTGACTGCGTGTGTGACGTGGTGGTGACTGAGTGTGTGACGTGGAGGTGACTGTGTGTGTGACGTGGAGGTGACTGCGTGTGTGTGACGTGCAGGTGACTGCGTGTGTGACGTGGAGGTGACTGCGTGTGTGACGTGGAGGTGACTGCGTGTGTGTGACGTGGAGGTGACTGCGTGTGTGACGTGGAGGTGACTGCGTGTGTGACGTGGAGGTGACTGCGTGTGTGACGTGGGGTGACTGCGTGTGTGACGTGGGGTGACTGCGTGTGTGTGACGTGGGGTGACTGCGTGTGTGTGACGTGGGGTGACTGCGTGTGTGACTCGTGGAGGTGACTGCGTGTGTGACTCGTGGAGGTGACTGCGTGTGTGACGTGGAGGTGACTGCGTGTGTGACTCGTGGAGGTGACTGCGTGTTTGACGTGGGGGTGACTGCATGTGTGACTCGTCGAGGTGACTGCGTGTGTGACTCGGAGGTGACTGCGTGTGTGACTCGTGGAGGTGACTGCGTGTGTGACGTGGAGGTGACTGCGTGTGTGTGAATCGTGGAGGTGACTGCGTGTGTGTGAATCGTGGACGTGTCTGTGCGTGTATTCTGGTCAGCTTGTATGAACACGTGGTTATACATGTGTGCACGTGTGCGTGTAATGATTGTGTGTGCGTGAACGGCTGCGTGCGTGATTGTTGATCGATGCGTGTGGGTGGAGTGTGTGTGTGTTCATGCATGTGTGTAAATTATGCATGCGTCTGTGTTTACATTTGTGTTTATTTGTCATACGTGTGTGTGTTTGTGAATGCATGTGTTGCTTATTTCTGTATGTGTGTGCATGTGTGTTCTTCTGTGTGTGTGGCCTTGTGTGTTTGATATGTGTGATCATTTGTGTCAATGTGGATGTGTGTCCATGTGTGTGTGTCTTGTGTTTTGTGTGTGTTTGTCCTTGTTTGTGTGCGTGTACATGCCTGTATACGTGTCTGTATACTTGTGTGGCCGTGTCTGTATGTACATGTGTATTCATGTGTATATGTGCGTGCTGTACATGTGTGTGCATGTGTCCATGTCTATACTTGTCTGTATCATACGCTTGTGTATACGTATGTGCATGTGTGTGCGTGTGTACACGTGTGTCTGTGGGTATGTACATGGGTGTGCAAGTGTCCATGTGTGTCCGCACACATGTCCATGTGTATCCATGCACATCCATGCACATGGCCATGTGTTTGCGATTGTCCACGTGTATCCGTACGCGTGTCCACGCGTATCCGTGCGCGCGTGTCCCCGCTTGCCTGACACAGGCTTCGTGCAGCGCAACTCTCAGTTCGGGCCCCAGCAGGGAGGCCCATCGGCCCTCTCGCCCAGGCCCTCCCGGCCGGCCCCAGATGCACGCGGCCGCCCTGGGGCCTTACCCGCCCTCCGGGGGCCCGGGGGGGTACCCTCCCAGCCAGGGGAGGCCTGTACGGACCGCAGCAAGGTGGGGCTGACGCAACGGGGCTGGGGAGATGGGGAGGGAGGGAGGGAGGGAGGGAGGGGGGGCATGTTTTTCCGGCACTGGCGCAGGCCTCGGCGACACGCAGCGGTGCTGCTTGCCGGCACGCGGTGGCAAAACCGATGGGGGTTTCGGTGGCCGAGACGCCGCGCGGCGCCCAGGGTGCTCGCGCGGTCCGGCGAGCCGAGTTCGATTCCTGCTTGCGGTCAACGCCGGTAACGATTATCCGAACCGGACCCGGGCCTCCCTGGGTCGACTCGGCCTTAAATGAGTACCTATTGCAGTGTGTAAACATCAGCAGTGGGGAGACAGAGTCGGCCGAGAGCGGTGCTCGCCACAACCACTCGCTGGTGTGCCGTGCCGGCCTTAATAGGTGCTCGCTAGCAGGGCTTTCTCTGAACAGGCTGTTAAAGGCTAAAGGGGGTCTTTTCTTTCTGTCTGCCCATCTGTCTGTTATGGGGTGGGGGGGGGGAGCACGGTAACTCCGTGAAGGTGAGACGCGGTGCGAGCGAAACTCGAGTGCAAAGTTGAGTTGCCACTCAAACTTAGCCGAGAGACAGCCGGCTAAGTTGATCAAAACTGTTGCCTGAAACTTAAAAAAACAACAACCCGGCGCTTGAAGTTGCCTCTGGCGTGAGCGCCACGCAGGGGCCCGTTTCCTCCCCGCACCTCGTCGCCGACCTCGTCCGCCGACCTTGGCGTCGTCCGTCGCCCTCTCCGCTCCCGCAGGAAACTACCAGCGCCCGTCCGGCTACGGCAACATGCCCAACGCGGCGGCCTACGCCGGCACGGGCCCCGCCATGGGCATGGCCGGCAACAGCAGCATGCAGGCGTCGGGGCCCGCCCAGGCCTACGGCGGCATGGGAGCCATGGGCCGGGGCCCGCCTCGGCCTGCAGGGCCGGCCCTACAACCAGGCCATGGGCGGCCCCGCCAACAGCGTGCCCGGCACGCCGGCCTCTCCTCCATGGTGCCGAACAGCGCCATGGGCGGCGCGGCGGCGGCGGCGGCCACGGCCTGGGCAGCAACAGCATGGGGGGGGCGGAGGAGGAGGAGGGGCGGGGACGCCGGGCCCGGGTCAAGGCCCCGGGGTCGTGGGCCAGGCGGGCGGCCTGCCCATGGCCGCCGGGGCATCGCTCTGGGTCAGGGCAGCGTCGGGATGGGGCCTCCCTCGTCCGGCATCAACCGCAAGGCGCAGGAGGCGGCCGCAGCGGTCATGCAGGCGGCGGCCAACTCGACGCATACCAGGTAGCGGGGCGGGGGGGCGGGGGGGTGGGGGCCAGCTGCTGGGCCCTGCCGTGATGCGTGTCCTGAGGCTTGGTGAAGCCCCGCGTGGATGTCTGTGTGTGTGTGCTCTGTGGAGGAGCTGCACTACGAACCCCACGAACCGGATTTCAATTCCCGCTCACGGCCAACACCGGTGACGATTATCTGGACTGGTCCTGGGCCTCCCGTAGGTCGACTCGGCCTCAAATGAGTACCTGGTGCGGTGTGTAAGCATCGCCATTGGGGAGACAAAGGTGGCCGGGCACGGTGTTGGCCATCCACCACCTCGTGTGCCGTGCCGGCCTTCATAGGTGCTCGCTAGCGTAATTTCCTCCTACAGTGTGTTTAGGCTATACGGGGGATTTTTGTCTTCGGTGTATCTGCCAATCATCTCAGTTCACCGATGATACCTGGGTTTGTCCCGTGTCCTCCTGCCAGCAGCGAGTCTTTCGCACTTTAAGCGACGGCGTGGTGACGTCACAGCCACTTAGTGGCCAATGTCGGCTTCTGCTGTTGTTGTTGTGGCGTGTGCGTGCGTGTTCGTTCGTGGGTTCGTGGGCGTGTGTGCGTGCGTCTGCGTGCGTGTGTGTGTCTGTGGGCGTGTGTGCGTGCGTCTGCGTGCATGGGTGCGTGTATCTGCGTGCTCGTGCGCGCTGACGCCGGCGCCCCGCTCCCGTGTGACGCGCAGGGCGCAGTACAGCCGCCCTCAGCCGCAGAGCTACCCGGCCCAGCCCGGCCCCACCGTGCGGCCCATGTATCCGCCACAACACCCCAACTACGGCAACGCCCAGGCGCAGGCCGCCATGCTGCACCAGCACGAGCAGTACGGGTACGCGGCTCGGCTCACCGATCCGGGGGGGGGGGCAACGCGCACACGTGTACGCACGCACGCTAACATATGGGCATGCGCCGGTAACCAATCCCGGTGGCCGGCGTAACGCGAGTCGTGAACGCGCGCTGACTGGGCACGCACGGCGGACGTGTAAGTCCTGGGGCCACCGCCACGTGGTTCCTGCGTCCTCATCTCTCGGTCGCAACGGTGAAAGGCGGCGACTTGCAGTCGCTTGCTAGCCACGCCGTCCGCAGGAGGAGCGAGCGGTGGAGTGAGGGAGCGGAGTTTCTCGCGTGGTATTTGGCCTACTCTTCCACTTTAGCCCGACGTGTTGGAGGAAGTGGGTGTGCCCACACCTGACCCCACCTCCGGTTAGCACGCTTGGCTACGTACTGTGCGAAAGAAGTTCAACACACATACATGCACCACGCTGCACCTGCCGATCAACTGTCTGGTGAACCTATTTACACCGCTGGGTGGATGAACATCGGTGGTGGGGGGGGCGGGGTGGGTGGAGATTTAAGAAACTCGGCGCATCGTTTCAACTGCCGCACCAGGACCGACCGTTGTGCCAGGGTGGCAGCCCTCCCGCCGGTTGTTGTGAGCGTCGCTTCCCTGCCTCTCGTCGCATATGGAGGGCGGCAGCCGGAAAGTGCACCTAGCCTGACACTGCCGGAGGGCCGATCTTGACTCCGCTCGCACCGGCCGTCGTATCGAGCCGGCTCGACGTTCGGCAGCAGGAGGAGCGTTGGGCGCGTCACCGCTACGGAGCCGCTTGCAGTTGCACTCGATCCCGCCGTCGATGTTAACACCGTTGTGTGGTTAACTTGGCTGAGTGGCGTGTGAGAGTGTGAGAGTGTACGATAGTGTGTGAGAGTGTAAGAGAGTGTGAGAGTGTAGGTGAGAGTGTGAGAGTGTAGGTGAGTGTGTGCGTGAGTGTGTGCGAGAGTGTGCGATAGTGTGTGAGAAAGTGTGAGAGTGTAAGAGAGTGTGAGAGAGTGCGAGAGTGTGAGAGTGTGTGTGAGAGTGTGCGTGAGTGTGCGAGAGAGTGTGTGTGAGTGAGAGAGAGTGTGTGTGAGAGAGAGTGTGAGAGTGTGTGTGAGAGTGTGTGTGAGAGTGTGAAAGTGTGGGTGAGTGTGAGAGTGTGGGTGAGTGTGTGAGAGTGTGTGTGGCGGTGGTGCACCGGTCAGCACGCTGCGCTCCGAACCCGGCGACCCGAATTCGATTCCCGCTCACGGCCAACACCAGTGACGATTATCCGAACCGGTCCTGGGACTCCCCGAGGTTGACTCGGCCTCAAATGAGTACCTGGTGCGGTGTGTGAACATCGCCACTGGGGAGACAAAGGCGGACGGACGTGGTACTGGCCCACCTACCCCTCATGTGCCGTGCCGGTCCCAAAAATCTGTTAAGATTATACGGGCGATCTTTGTTTGTCTTTGTTGTGCACACACACGCACACACACGCGTGTCTGTGCGCGCGTATTTGGTTCACTGCTTAATTGGTCGATTAGAGACGGAAGGTAGCCCACTGTTTAGCGCCAGCGTGTGTGAGCCGCCTCAAAGAAAGGATTCTCCCTCTCCTCCTCCTCCGCTCTTCGTCCCCGCTCGACGCGCGTGTCGCTGGCGCCCTACAAACGGAATGCTACATCACAGGGAGGAGGCCGCTCGCCACTCGGCAGCTCCGTTCTGTCCAAATACAACCCATGGCTCCCCCACCCCCCGCTCCCCCCCCCGCTCCCTCTCCCCCCCCCCNGCTCCCTCCCCCCACTTCCTCTCCTTCTGCTCCTCTCCCCCCCCCGCTCTTCCCCCTGCTCCCTCTCCCCCCACTCCCTTTCCCCCTGCCCCCCCGCTCCTCTCCCCCCCCCCCACCCCCCCCCACTCCCTCTCCCCTGTTCCCCCCCCCCCGCTCCCTCTCCCCCCCCCACTCCCTCTCCCCCTGTTCCCCCCCCCGCTCCCTCTCCCCCTGCTCCTCCCCCCCCCCGCTCTCTGTCTCACCCACCCTCCCACATTGGTGGTGTTATTCCTACGCCCCCCCCCACTCCTGTGCGATCAACTCGGAGAGACGCGACGCTGCGGAGGTGGGGAAAGGGGGGGGTTGGGGGGGGGGAGCCCGGCGATCGTGCCGCTAAGTGGCAGCGGCGCAAGAACAAATGTTTGGGCCCGGGCCAGGGCTCGTGAATAATGCAGCGAGCGGGGCGAGGGGCCGTGGGGTGAGGGGGCGGTGAGGGGGCCACGGGTGAGGGGTGAGGGGGCGGTGAGGGGCGCCACGGGGTGAGGGGGGCCGTGGGGTTAGGGGGGTGAGGGGGGCCGCGGGCCGAGCACTGCAATCAAAGAAAGCCTCGTGCACCGGGCCACGTGTTTGGAGCTTATTTGAGTAATTGTTATTTAATCATTTGCGTTGTGGAGTGTTTTTTTTCACCGCCCCCCTCCCCCCCCCTACTGCAGTGTGACGTGGCCCGGGTGGATCCGCCAGTTGTGGGGAGGGGGGGCTCGTAATGGCCGTGTCAGGGACGCCAAGCCCACGCCGCTGAGGGCCACCCTGTGTGTTGAACCCGGGGTCTGGGTCACCCTCTCGCTATTTCTCTCGGCAGGCTCGCGGTTAGAATCGGGGCGAGCCGCCCTGGTTCTTACGGCGTTGTGTGGTAACCGTTGTACCTATGCGACTACTCTTCGGGTCTTACGGTAAAGTCGCGTAGATAGAGAAATAATCAAATAATAAAAAATGACGACGTTTCGATCGCAACACAAGCAATCGCCTTCAGGTGAAAAAAATACAGCAGCTATTTTCTTCCTGCCTCAGCAGTCCGCCTGCTGAATTTTTTCACCCCAAGACGATTGCTTGTGTTGCGATCGAAACGCCGTAATTTTATTATTATTATTTTATTATTTTTCTACCTACGTGACTTTACCGACAGACCCAAAGAGTTTGAATTCCCTGCAGTCGCGAAAGCTTTCAGTCAAATGTGACTATCAGGCAACGGCCAGAGTTGTGGAGAAATCCCTCCTCTGGCCTTCGCACCTGATTGGCTCACAAGCGACGAGGTCACTTTTATCATCCCTCGATCTAAGAGCAAAAAAATTAACCCGTAAAAACAAAGTTTTCACTATAAATCCTTTATATGCGTGGCGGCTAGAGTCTCTCGTCCTCTGGCTTGAGATGGCTGCCACCTATGGGTCAGATGATTGCCTGGCACCATTAAGCAATTGGTAATTAAATATTATTGTTTTTTCCTAAAAAGTGTAAAATTTTGGAAAAAAATTTCACGAAAATAAATTGTCACGCACAACGAGTCTGTGTGAAAATGTCAGCTCGATTGGATCACGGGAAGTGGGGTAAAAAACGACCGAAAGATTTGCACGGTCATAAGCGCGCAAGCAAGCAAGTGAACTTAATATAAAGGATTTAAAAAGGAAGATTTCTCCACAAATCTGGCTGTCGCCTGATGATGCTGGTTGTAATTACTGGCGAAACGTCACGCTGCTCGAGTTGTAAATGCTGTGGGTTTACTCTCCAACACACCGGAGTACTAAATTAGTAACTAATTGGCATGTTCTGTCTACACGACAAAGCTTACTAATTGGCTGTGTGGGTGGTGGTGGATTTAACAACACATTTATATTTACGCGATCTAACCCAAAAACAAACTCTTATGAACTATAAACAAAGTATGTACTTTACCAGGTAAGGCCCGCTGAGGCGACCTGGCCACAAATGACAGGTCAACAAAGTGGCTCGTCGCCGTGTGGGAACGGTATCACGGCCAAATGCTCTCAACGCAGACTGATTCTAAATGTGGAGAGAAAAACCGGAGGACCCGGAGAGAAATCCGCGTGACAACAGGGAGAGAGACACGCAAACTCCAAATATACAGCAGCAGGCATCAGGGTCGGATCGAACCCACGACCTCCTGTATACCAGGCGAGGTAGTTAACATCTCATAGCCACTGTGATGATGATGAGAGAAAGAGACACACAAACTCCAAATATACAGCAGCAGGCGTCAGGTGAGGTAGTTAACATCTCCTAGTCACCGTGATGATGATGAGAGAGAGACACAAACTCCAAACATACAGCAGGGTCAGGGTCGGGATCGAACCCACGACCTCCTGTATACCAGGCGAGGCAGTTGACATCTTACCACGGCGGCACCCCATCCATATGCCCCGTCTGCTTCACGAGTGTAAGTTGTAGATCTCGTGAGGTCATTAGAAACAAAGCCGCCCACTGTGTGCCGACGTCACGGGTCCCCATTTGATGGAGTTGAAAAACCCACACCGCAAACTACTCGATTGGAACTCCACAGATCAACATCGCCCCCTACTGGCAGACTAATGCATAGGTACAGCTGCTGCTGGGGGTGCACTTGGCCTAGACCACGTAATCAACATCACCCACCCCCCCCCCNTTACTGTGACACTACCGCACACCGTGTCCGTGAACCACAATGCCTTCGTGATAGCCTTGTTGCTGTATATTAGAAAGAACAAAGCGTCATGCCTGGATTCCTGTCTGCCTGGCTGTGGCTGGAGCACAGCCGAGTGTGGGTCCCACAACGTTGGGATGTGTATCCCACGCCAATGATCGGGAGACTCTTTATCATGCTGTCATATGACGTCGTGCTTTCACGATCATAGCACCATGCTATATTAGAACAAAGGAGGGAGGCGAGGGAGGTAGAGACGGGAGGAAAATACGGAAAACAGTGAAGGGGAGAGGGGTGGGGAGAGAGTGACAGGGCAAAGGAGCAAACCAGAAAGAGGGGAGCGAGGGGAAATCGACGAGCAGTGAGAGAGAGGGGTTAGGGAGAGGCAAGAGAGACTTGAGATGGGAGAGGAGGGTGAGAGGAGAGAGAGAAACGGAGATAGTTTGGGGGGGGGGGAAGTGGGTGAGATGCAGTGGAGGGAGGAAAGGAATGAAGAGGGAGGAAGTAGAGGAATAGAGAGACACAGACAGAGTAAGAAATCGTGATGAATTGCGATGTTACGTACAGAGAAGGCACGGGTAAGGTGGAGAGAGACGGGCTCGGTATCAGATTAAAAGTTTTGCTGGCTGGCTGGCTGGCTGGGAGGGACAGACTGTCACGGCGAACGGACGTGTGGGTTGCTAGTTATTATAAATTACGATAATTAATTGAATATCAGTGGGGGATGTGAGATGTCAGGGGCAGTGTGTGTCTGTGTCTGTAGAGAGGGAGAGTGCAGCGGCTAGCACGCTGCGCTAGGAACCCGGCGACCCGAGCTCGATGAATTGATCCTGGGACTCCTCCCCTAGGTCGACTCGCCTCAAACGAGTACCTGGTGCGGTGTGTACACATCGTCCAGAGACAAAGGTGGTCGTGCCGGCCGCCCACCCCTCGTGTGCCGTGCCGGCCTTCATAGGTGCTTCGCGCTAACAGCACTTGCCCCAACAGTCTGTTAAGGTTATACGGGGGATCTGTGCCTTTACCCCTGGTTGCAGGCAAAGCGGCTACCAGGGCATGAACCAGGCGGGAGGAATGATGGGCGGAGGCTCTCCTTACGGGCAGCAGCAGCAGCAGCTGAGCGGGGGCGGCCCGGCCATGATGAATCAAGGGGGCCCACCCTACTCCGTCCCAGGGCACATGGGGCCCAACTCCACAGGTGAGCACATGCTAACACGTGCACATGCGCCGCTCACCCACTCACCAACTCGCTCACCCACTCGCTCGCTCACCACACTGCAGGTCACTGCACACACACCCACTCACTCACGAACCCACTCGCTCACCCGCTCGCTCACCCACTCGCTCACCCACTCGCTCACTCAGCACACTGCAGGTCACAGCAACACACCCACCACTCACTAACCCACTCACCCACTCGCTCACCAACTCGCTCACCTACTCACCCACCTACTCGCTCGCCACACTGCAGGTCACAACAACACACCCACTCACTCACTAACCCACTCACCCACTCGCTCACTCACCAACTCGCTCACCCACTCGCTCACTCAGTACACTGCAGGTCACAGCAACACACCCACCCAATCACTAACCCACTCACCCACTCGCTCGCCCACTCACCAACTCGCTCACCCACTCACCAACTCGCTCACCCACTCACTTACTCACCACACTGCAGGTCACAGCAACACACCACCCACTCACTAACCCACTCACCCACTCGCTCACCAATTCGCTCACCCACTCGCTCACCAACTCACCACACTGCAGGTCACAGCAACACACCTACTCACTCACGAACTCACTCACCCACTCGCTCGCCATCTCGTCACCGACTCACCCACCTACTCACTCGCCACACTGCAGGTCACCTCAGCTTATCTCTCTCTGCTTCTTCCCTCGCCCTGCTCCACTCCGGAATCCCCTCCTCCCATCATCATCATTGTCGCCATCACCGTCTGTTTTCCCCCACCCTTCCTGTTCGTTGCTGGCCGCTTGACGTTATTTTGGGCCTCTTGAGCCATTCCTTATCTTGAATAGATTCATATAGTGGCAGGTGGCAGATGGCAGCGCTGTATCCCACGCAGAAGGGAGAGGTGATATCGGTCCGCCTCGTTGCTGCACCTTCTTCTCCTGGAGAGCCGGGTGTGTGTGTGTAATGGGGTGGGGGACGGGTTGCCACGATTTTGGTACAAAGTTGCGTTGCTCTCAGGGACCTACCCTCTGTTTGCCCACTTCAGCAATTGTTTCTTGCCGTGGTTGCTCCACCTGATGACGGGCGCTTGTGTGTTGCGCCCGAAACGTCGTGAGTTAATTTATTTATTTTCTACCCACGTGACTTTACCGAAAGAACCAAAGAGTATGGATGCCCGCAGTCAGGAAAACTTCAAATCCAGATTGCGTGTGACCCTCGCTGCTGCCTGCACCGTGCCGGATCATGGGCAGCCGCGTGTGGCTCATGTTGGGGTGGGGGGTTCGGGGTTGGGGGGGGGGGTTGGGGGGGCTGGAGGGGGGGGCTATGCCAGAGTGTTTGAGCAACACGAGAGCCTCCCGCTGTGTGTGGTGGCGCATGGGCACAAAGACAAAGGTCCCCCATGTAGACTTTACAGACTGTTGGGGCAAGTGCTGTTAGCGAGTTGCACCTGTCAAGGCCGACACGGACACACACATACCCGTCTCCCCAATGCTAATATTTCTACACCAGATTTGAGGCTGAGTCGACCTAGGGGAGGCCCAGGTTCGGTTAATCTCACTGTGTTGGCCGTGGCGGCAATCAACTCGGGTGCCGGCGTAGCGCAAGCTGCACGCCTGACCACTACACCAACTGAAAGACAAAGCCCCCTATAGCCTTAAACCTGTAGGGCAAGTGCTGTTAGCAAGCACCTATGAAGGCCGGCACGGCACACGAGTGGCGATGTTTACTCATTTGAGGCTGAGTCGACCTAGGGGAGGCCCAGGACCTGTTCAGATAATCGTCACCGGTGTTGGCCGTGAGCGGCAATCGAACCCGGGTCGCGGTTCNTAGCTAACCGCTACACTACCGCTCCCCACATACATAGTCACACATGCAGACATACCAGAATGTAGAAACACGCAAGATTATGTGTTACAGGTGCATGCCACACACGCCCATTTACAGGCGTGTGTGTGCTGACACGCACAGTCATAGAGGCGCTTATAGAAAAACCCACGCACGCACGCTCATACACACGCACGCTCATACACACGCACGGTATGTACGATATTGAACTTCTTTCGCACCGTACGTAGCCAACGCGCTAATCGGAGGTGCGAGGGTAGGACAACAGACTAACATACAAAAAGCAGTTCTAAATAAATCAGTTTTTAATCGAGATGATTTGAAAGTGGATATCTCCAGCGGCTTCCTAATATCGGAGGAAGAGCGTTCCAGACGGCCGCAGAAGCGCATCTGAAAGCGCCGCGCGATGCGGTGACCACCACCGTCTTTGTCTGACGGAGCTTGCCGGTGGTTTATGCTCCTTGGCGAGATGCACACACGAACACGCACGCACACGAACACGCATGCACACACGAACACGCACGCGCACGCACGAACACGCACGCGCACGCACGCACACGCGGAGGAGAGCAAGGGCACGGCGCGCGTCGCCCACTGAACTCACTTTCCCGGGCGCATTCAACACACGCACAAAAACAACACAAGAAAGGAGGCCTTGGTTTTCAAGAACTGCCGCGCATAATTGAACACTCGGAGCCCGGCGTGCCTCGATCCTGCCTCGATGCTGATTAGAGGCAAGGCGAGGGAAGAAGGCGTCGGGATCGAAGGGGGGTGGGGGGNAGGGTGGAGGGACGAGGGGGGGGTCATTAACATGCAAAGCAGGGGGCTTCTCTTCTGACTTGCAGATGAGCGGGTAATGAGGCTGGAGATTAGGGGCAGCAGCGTGGCTCTCTCTCTCTCTCGCGCCGCCGTCGCCACGCTCCCCCGTCCGAGATAATTGATTCGAGGGCTCCTGATTGGGTCTGTGCGTGATAGGTCCTGCCTGCCGCTCCCGACTGTCTGGCCGAGTCCGTGCGGGCAACGTTGGCGGTTTAATGCGCACGCTTGCGCGAGAGTGTCTCTGTCTGCGTGTGCTCGCTGACAGCACTTGCGCCGAAAGTCTGTTTGGGCTATACGGGTGGTCTTTGTCTTGTGTGTGTGTGTGTCGGGGTGATCCGCGCTATTAGTCGAGTTCATGGCCACCAACACCGGTGACGATTATTTTAACCAGTTCTGGGCCTCGCCTAGGTCGACTCGACCTCAAATGAGTACCTGGTGCGGTGTGTAAACGTCGCCACTGGGGAGACAAAGACTGGCCACCCACCCCCTCAATTGGTGCTCGCTAATGACACTTGCCCCAAAACTCTGTTTAGGCTGTACAGGAGATCTTTTTTCTTTGTCTTGTGCTCTGAACTGGACTAACAGAGTGGTTATTGTCGGTGTTGTTGTGAATCCATGCAGCAGCGCCATTGCTTAGCCGCGTGTGTGCCGCGTGTGTGCCGCGTGTGTGCGTCCCGCGTGCGTCCGCGTGCGTCCCGCGTGGTACTGCGTCGTCCCGCGTGGTGCCGCGTGCGTGCCGTCCGCGTCGTGCCGCGTGCGGCCGCGTGTGTGCCGCGTGTGTGCTGCGTGTGCTGCGTGTGCCGCGTGTGTCCTGCGTGTGCTGCGTGCGTGTGCGTGTGCTGCGTGTGCTGCGTGTGTCCTGCGTGTGTGTTGTGCGTGTGCGTGTGTCCTGCGTGTGTGCTGCGTGTGTCCTGCGTGTGCTGCGTGTGCTGTGTGTGTGCTGTGCGTGTGCTGCGTGTGCTGCGTTTGCTGCGTGTGCTGCGTGTGCTGCGTGTGTGCTGTGTGTGCTGTGTGTCCTGCGTGTGTCTCGTTGTGCTGCGTGTGCTGCGTTTGGCTGCGTGTGCTGGTTTGTGCTGTGCCTGCGTGTGTGCTGCGTTTGTGCTGTGTGCCTGCGTGTGTNCTGCGTTGTGCTGCGTGTGCTGCGTGTCCTGCGTGTGTGCTGCGTGTGCTGCGTTTGTGCTGCGTGTGCTGCGTGTCCTGCGTGTGTGCTGCGTGTGCTGCGTTTGTGCTGCGTGTGCTGCGTGTGTGCTGTGTGTGCTGCGTGTGGCTGCGTTTGTGCTGCGTGTGTGCTGCGTGTGTGCTGCGTGTGCTGCGTGTGTGCTGCGTGTGTGCTGCGTTTGTGCTGCGTGTGCTGTGTGTGTGCTGCGTGTGTGCTGCGTTTGTGCTGCGTGTGTGCTGCGCGTGTGCTGCGTGTGCTGCGTGTGCTGCGTGTGCTGCGTGTGTGCTGCGTGTGTGCTGCGTTTGTGCTGCGTTTGTGCTGCGTGTGTGCTGCGTGTGTCCTGCGTGTGCTGCGTTTGTGCTGCGTGTCCTGCGTGTCCTGCGTGTGCTGCGTTTGTGCTGCGTGTGTGCTGTGTCCTGCGTGTGCTGCGTGTGTGCTGCGTGTGCTGCGTGTGTGCTGCGTGTGCTGCGTGTGTGCTGCGTGTGCTGCGTGTGCTGCGTGTGTGCTGCGTGTGTACTGCGTTTGTGCTGCGTGTGCTGCGTGTGTGCTGCGTGTGTGCTGCGTGTGTGCTGCGTTTGTGCTGCGTTTGTGCTGCGTGTGTGCTGCGTGTGTGCCGCGTGCGCGGTCTCTCCGCCTCTTAGTATTCTCTGTGCAGTGGCCGTAGCTGTGCCTGCCTCTCTCCCCTCTCCCGCCCTCCCTCTCTCTCGCACTTAATTTCCCGTGCGCGCCGCGCGCTGTGACCTTGTGGCGGCTGCGTGCTGCTCGCACGCGCACACTTTGTTTGACGCAAATAAATAACGACCATCGATTGCGACCGAGCTCAATCCACTGCTGGACGAAGTCCCCCCGCCCCACGCCGCCCTGCTGGTTGAGCGGGGTTGGTGATCCGGCTCGGATGTCGGCCGCCACCGAATTCAGAACCCGGTCCCGCACCTGGTCGACCCGAGCCCTCAACACGGGGGGCGGGGGAGGCATCAACGAGTGCAGTGCATGGGAACACGGCAGCTACAGAGAGGCGATGAGAAGTTGACTGTCAGTGACCCAAGTTAATTAGTGAGTCCAGCAACTTGGAGAAATGTTAATTTGTGTGTGAGTGTCGTGGTGTAGCGGTTAGCGCTACGCTGCGCTACAAACACGGCGACCCAAGTTCGATTCCCGCTCACGGCCCACACCAGTGACGATTATCTGAAACGGTCCTGCGGTCTCCCCGAGGTCGACTTGGCCTCAAATTAATATTTGGTGCTGTGTGTAGTGAACATCACCGCTGGGGTGATGCCCACTCGCTAACAGGACTTGCCCCAACAGTCTGTTAAGGCTGCACGGGGGGATCTCTGTGACTACTGCGCATGAGACACAAACGGTCATTGGAGCCGCGCGGACGAATTGCTGCCGATCGCCGGATCGACGCCGCCGCCCGGCACCGGTTCGCCCGGCCCGCAGTCATAGCGCGGCGATGGCCGGAGCTGCCCGGGGGGGGGGGGGGGGCAGGGAGGGAGCCGGGGGGGGGGGGAGGCAGGGGGGGGGGGCACTCGGCATCACACCGGCCTCCGTTTGACGCGCCGATCCCGTCCCTGCAAATTAACCCCCATCGCCGGAATCGCCGGAGCCTTTGAATCGCTTAATCCCTTGCTCATCTTCACAGGAAATTTGCATAGCCTTATTGGCCTGTAACGGCAAGATAACCTTTCTTTCAGGCTTTTAATTTCTCTCTCGCTCCCCTCTCTCCTCTCTCTCTTTCTCGCCGAGTGCCCGTGCCTTCTCGCTGTAGATGTCAATGTTGCATATTAAGCAGAGGCCGAGCGCGTGTGCGCACGCACGCATGCATGCGCGTAGCTGTTTGTGTGGGTCTATGTGGGCGACCGTGGGGTGAGCGTGCCTGCGAGCCTGTGAGCGTGCCTGCGTGCATACGAACGTGCGTGCCTGCGTGCGTGCGAACGTGCGTGCCTGCTTGCGTGCGAACGTGAGTGTGCGAGCGTGTGCCTGTGAGCGTGCCTGTGAGCGTGTGCCTGTGAACGTGTGTTCGAGAGTGAGCATGCATCTTCCTGTGCATGAATTTGTGTGGCTGTGGTTTGGAAGACAAAGGCAACCGGGCGTGGGGTGCTGGCCACCCACCCTGTTGTGTGCCGTGCCGGCCTGAATAGATCTTAATAGGCGCTCGCCAACAGCGCTCGCCCCGGCAGTCTGCCAAGGCTACATGGAGGAATCTTTGTCTCTGTGTCTGTGTGCACGTGGCTGAGCATGCGCGTGTGTGTGTGTTTATGCATCTGCGTGTGTGGGTGCATGGCTATGCTCGCTATAATAGCACTTTCCCCAACAGACTGTTAAGGCTATATGTGAAGGAATATTTGCTTTTGTCTGTGTGTGTGTCTGTGTGCATGGCTGCAAGTGCGTGTGTGTCTGTGTGCATGCATGACTGTGAGTGCGCGTGTGTCTGTGTGCATGGCTGCAAGTGCGTGTGTGTGCATATAAATTTGCGTCACATGTATGCCTACGTGTGCGCGCGCGCGCGTGTGTGTGTACGTGCATACGTGTGTATGCTTAGTATGCACCATCCAGCGCACACAGTTGCGAGCGGTCAGGTGTGTGTGTGTGTGTACGTGGTGGGGAGCGGTGGCGCAGTAGTTAGGGCACTGCGCTACGAAACGCGGCGATTCGACTTTGATTCGCGCTCACGGCCAACACCAGTGGCAAATATCTCCACCAGTCCTGGGCCTCCCCTAGGTCGACTCAGCCTTAACCCGGGTGGTGGTGGCACCCGCCCGTGAACCGTTGCTGTGGAGGCAGCAGCGAGGGTTGATGGATCGCACGCAGATGGGAGGTGCCGTGTACCCCGGCTGCCCAGGAGAAGGCGGTACGGCCAGTGGACTAATCGCCATCCGTTTCCATTTCCATCTGCAAGGGGAATGGAAAGAGATGGGCGTGGGTTTTATTCGTGCGCTCTGCTCCGGTTTCCTCCCAAGGGCCGAATTTTTTTTACTTAAAACCCAACGCAGCAGTGGCAGGTCCCTCCGAACGAGTGAGGTCGGTGATGCGAGCTCCCTTGTCGCGGTGCGTGACCGACACTGGTCTCGCGTGTGAGCTGATTTTGTTTGGAACTTTTTGTTTGGCGCACTTTGCCCCCCCCCCCGCCCACCCCCCGCCACTCTTCCCTTTGCCTCGTATGAAATCCCCCCCCCCGCTCGCAGTGCCCCGTGAGCGGGGCAGCGAGCCCGATCCTTCACCCCGGCTCAGAGCCCAGGAGCACTTCTGCCGTGGAATTTCTGTACCCCCCCCCCCATCTCTTGTCGTGGTTCGTGCCTTTTACCACCGGGCTCTTGTTAAAATAACAAACAAAATATTAAAACCCCATCAGCATCGTGGGAAGACAAAGGCGGCCGGGCGTGGTATTGGACCCGTCCCGGTTGATGATCGCCCGCGGGCCCGGCCCCTCCCCTTGGGTTTTGCGAGAGTCGACGATCCCCCGCTGACGGGTGATCATCGCGGAACTCAAATGAAGCCCGGGGTCCATTCATCAGCGGAACTCGGAGACTTCTCCCGCCGCTGCTGGCGTCGGCGACCGTCATCCGTCCGCCTCTTCGCCGGGAACAACCGATCAATATTTAACGAGACGCGTCCGCGCGCCCGTCGTTCCGCCCGTGCCGCCCGTTGGAGCGGAGCGCAGGATCCC
Source organism: Lethenteron camtschaticum (assembly GCA_018977245.1). Taxonomy (NCBI): domain Eukaryota; kingdom Metazoa; phylum Chordata; class Hyperoartia; order Petromyzontiformes; family Petromyzontidae; genus Lethenteron; species Lethenteron camtschaticum. Next base: position 3,227,106 of record MU249617.1, on the reverse strand, counting down.
AATATCTGGGGGCCGGCGGCGGCGGCGGCGTTAGGCCCCCAAATAAAATCGGCGGCGGAGCGTCCGGGCCCCGGTTGAGGCTCGCCGGCATCGCGCGTGCCGGAGGAGGGGGCCTTGGTGCACGCGGCCGGGAAACGGAACGGATCCGCTGTTGCGGCGAGCGGGCCGCCACCCTCCCTGCAATCGCAGGGTCGTTCTCAGCGAGTTGGCGACGCGAGAGCCGAGTTCACTCTTGGCAGAGTTTTGACGGAGGGCGGCGAGGGTTTGTGCGCTCGCGCGTGCGCGCCGAGCTCCTAACCCCCCCCCACCATCACCCCCCCACCCTCCTCCTCCTCTACCCAATCTGCTGCCTGTCATCCCGAGACTCTGCACCCCCCCCCCCATCCCCGTCATCCTCGTTTCTGCTCTCGCTCGCAAAACACTGACGTGAACCCCTCCCTCCCTCCCCGGGATGTGAGACGGGCAGAAGGAGGCAGCCTGGCTCGAGGCCTGCGTTGTTTTGTGAGAATAAATAATGTAGGCTCGGGGTGGGGGCGGGGGGGGCGTGTTTGCTTTGATCTGCGCGCCGCTCTCGCGCGGCCCCTTTGGCGCGCGGAGCCCGGCTCCGTCTCCGAGGGGCCACACCAACTCCGCTAATATCGCTGATTTGTTTTTAATGATTAATTAACGAGGGCCCATGAATTATTTACCCGCGCTAATTCAACGCGCGCGCGAATTAATGGCGCGCGCGCCAACGCGTTCCGCACCGCCGCCGGTGCGGAACGCTCGAGGAGCGGTAAACAAACGGGCGCGTCCGGTGAGAACGAGAAGCGTGGGGAAGCACCGGGGAAGCACCGGGGAAGCACCGGGGAAGCACCGGGGTTGAACGGGGAAGCACCGGGGAAGCACCGGGGTTGAACGGGGAAGCACCGGGAAGCACCGGGGTTGAACGGGGAAGCACCGGGGAAGAGATGGGGAAGCACCGGGGTTGAACGGGGAAGCACCGGGGAAGCACCGGGGAAGCGTGGGGAAGCACCGGGGAAGCACCGGGGAAGCACCGGGGTTGAACGGGGAAGCACCGGGGTTGAACGGGGAAGCACCGGGGTTGAACAGGGAAGCGTGAGGAATCTTCTTGGTTCTTTCGGTAAAGTCACGTAGAAGGGAAGTAATAAAATAATAAAAATAAAACATAATAAATATTTATTTTATTACTTCCCTTCTACGTGACTTTACCGAAAGAACCAAGAAGATGAATCCCTGCAGTCACGAAAGCTTTAAATCGAAATTTAAGCGTGAGGAAGTGCAGGGAAGCACGAGGAAGCAGTTGATGAGTGGGTAAGCGCGGGGGAAGCGAACGGAAGCAGACTGCGCCGTGGTAACCAGGGCGGCTCTCGTGTCTTCCGATGGCACTCGCGAAACACAAAGCACGGCTCGTGTCACGCGTGATGGGACCGAGTGTCGGGAGAGGAGGAGAGAAGAGGAGGGTGACGAGAGAGCGGAGGGAGCGGAGGGAGCGGTGGGCCTGTCGGATTCGGGGATTTGCAGATTGGGAGCGCGTGCGGCGAGGCGGCGGTGGTGGCGGGACGGGGCATGGCGCCCGCGTGCTCGCGCATATCTCCGAGTGCAAATGAGGGAGCGGCCCCCGTCGGCTGGGGGCACCGCGGCCCACGGGGAAACGCGTGTGGCACGGCACGGCCCGTCCGTGGCCCGCTCTCCCCCGGTAGCTCACCGTGGATGTGCCCGTTCCTACGACCCTGCTTGTCCCAAGCACCACCGACTTGGCAACGACAAACAACGCGGCAATAACATTGCTAATGGCTGGCCTGTACCCGTGTGTGTATTCGCGCGTGTGTGTTGTGTTTGGTGTGTAGCTTTGTCTCTGTTGTGTATCGTGTGTATGTGTGCGTGCAGCATGTGAGGTGTGTGAATGTGTGTGAATGTGTGTGTGTAGAGTGGGTTGTGTGTGAGCGTGTGTCATGTGTGTGTGTGTAGTGAGCAGTGTGCACGATGTCACATGTACACACACGCTCTTACACACGTGCGCTCTCACACACACACACGTTCTCACACACACGCGCTCTCACACACACACACGTTCTCACACACACACACACGTGGTTCTCCGACCGCCTCCATTCCCTCGTCTAATTCATCCGGTAGCCACCATTTTGGTGGCTCCAAGATGGCGGTGTTGCTGTGGTGACGTCCCGGCGCTCCCCTCGCTCTTCACACAGCTCCTCTCCCGCCGCCCAGTGCCGCCTGTGCCGCACGGCAGCTGTAGCCGGTGCCCGCACGAGCCGCGATGCCCATGGAAGTGGCACAAGCGCTCGCACATTCACGTCGCAGGCACGGGCCCTGCCCGGTCTCTCGCACATCTCATCCCCCTCCTCTCCCCGTCCCCTCTCTCCTTGCTGTCTCCTCCCTCCCCTTCCCTTCTCTCCCTGTCTCTTCTCTCCCTGCTGTCTCCCTGTCTCCTCTCTCCCTGCTGTCTCACCTCTCCCTGCTGTCTCCCTGTCTCTTCTCTCCCTGCTGTCTCCCCGTCCCCTCTCTCCCTGCTGTCTCCCTGTCTCCTCTCTCCCTGCTGTCTCACCTCTCCCTGCTGTCTCCCTGTCTCTTCTCTCCCTGCTGTCTCCCCGTCCCCTCTCTCCCTGCTGTCTCCCTGTCTCCTCTCTCCCTGCTGTCTCACCTCTCCCTGCTGTCTCCCTGTCTCCTCTCTCCCTGCTGTCTCCCCGTCCCCTCTCTCCCTGCTGTCTCCCTGTCTCCTCTCTCCCTGCTGTCTCCCCGTCCCCTCTCTCCCTGCTGTCTCCCTGTCTCCTCTCTCCCTGCTGTCTCCCTGTCGTCTCTGCCGGTCCCCTCTCTCCGTGCTGTCTCCTCCTCCCCTTCCCTTCTCTCCCTGTCTCTTCTCTCCCTGCTGTCTCCCTGTCTCTTCTCTCCCTGCTGTCTCCCTGTCTCCTCTCTCCCTGCTGTCTCCCTGTTTCTCTCTCCCTGCTGTCTCCCTGTCTCCTCTCTCCCTGCTGTCTCCCTGTTTCTCTCTCCCTGCTGTCTCCCTGTCTCTTCTCTCCCTGCTGTCTCCCTGTCTCCCTCTCCCTGCTGTCTCCCTGTCTCTTCTCTCCCTGCTGTCTCCCTGTCTCCTCTCTCCCTGCTGTCTCCCTGTTTTCTCTCTCCCTGCTGTCTCCCTGTCTCCTCTCTCCCTGCTGTCTCCCTGTTTTCTCTCTCCCTGCTGTCTCCCTGTCTCTTCTCTCCCTGCTGTCTCCCTGTCTCCTCTCTCCCTGCTGTCTCCCTGTCTCCTCTCTCCCTGCTGTCTCCCTGTCTCTTCTCTCCCTGCTGTCTCCCTGTCTCCTCTCTCCCTGCTGTCTCCCTGTCGTCTCTGCCGGTCCCCTGTCTCCCCGCTGCCCCTCCCACTGCCCTCTGCGTCTGCTGCGTCCCCGTTTCTCCGTCTCACTCGTTCAGTCTCCCGTGTGTTTAACCAGGAGAGTGAATTGGCTCATTGTTGAGATGCTCGTGCGCACACAACATGAGCGCTGGGTGAGAGACAAAGGCGGCCGGGCGTGGTTACTGTCCACGGCTGCTCCCTCCCCTCGTGCGCTGTGCCGGCCTTCATCGGTGCCCCTCGCTAACGGCACTTGCCCTAACAGCCTGTTCAGGCTATAGGAGGGAGGGGGGATCTTTGTCTTTGTCCTGCGTCTGATAATCGACCTCCACATGGGGAAAGAGAAAAATGAAAATGAGAGGGGGGGGGGGGNTCTGGATCTTCTAAGCCTTCCAAAAGTACGAGGGTCGATGAGAGCGTTCCGAGTTGTTTGAGCAAGCAGTAGGACCCCTTCCTTTGTCCGGCGCTCCACGTAGAGACAATAACGTCGTGTTATTGGTGTAAGCTGTTGGAGGTTGTGGGCTGTGGTGGTGGTGGTGGTGGTTGTAGTGGTTGTGGGCCATGGTGAGTAAGTCGCTCGCCCCCTCTGTGCTGTGAGCAGGAAACTCGGGCCCCCCCAGCACATCATGTCCCCCCGGGGACCCCGGGGATGACCCCGGGGCCCGAGGGAGGCATGGGCCTCCAGGACGGGAAGACCCCTCCTCCACCGCCCAGCGAGAACAAGTCTAAGGTGCGTGGCAAGTGAGGACCGACTCGCTCACTCGCTCACTCGCATGCTCACTCACACACACACTCACTCGCTCTCACTCACTCGCTCACTCTCACTCCGTCTGACTCGCACGCTCGCTCTCGCTCACTTACACTCGCTTGCTCTCACTCGCACTCACTTTCTCACTCACTCAGGTTAGGTGCACTATGAGGCCACGTGAAGTGTCGAAGGCTCGTTGCTGGCCGGAAATCACGGGACAGTCCCAGGTGCCATGGATTGACTGACTAAGATGACTGGCAGATGCACCACCTGTGCCGCCTAGTGTGCCAACTTGCATTTTAACCACCCGGCGTTCCACTCGTTGTCAACGTCGCTCCTCTGCCCTCGGATGTTATTGGAAGGCGACTGCCTCCAACTGCCCAGTAGCGTCCTTCACAAGCCTCCTCCACAGAGGCCGATCTTGACACTGCTGGTACCAGTCTTCGGCAAGTCCACTCAGCTCCACACCCTGCTGTACCACATCACTCCATCTCTTTTCTAGCCCGTTCAGTGCCCGTTTAGCCCCTTCTATCTGGCCCCTCTATCCGACCCATTCAACGCAGCCTCGCCTGCCGGACGAGCTCACCGATGGGACTGTGTCCAGATCTTTCAAGGATCTGTGAGCTCCTCACACAAATCCAGCCTGGTGACAGCCAGGATGGATCATGGGCAAGCCAGCCTGAATGTTACAAACTGGCACAGACGGTCCCCAGAGGAGATGAGGTTTGCAGCATAGAGAAGAAAGGGCATGACTATGGCCGGGAAGACCTGGGCCTTCATATGGCGCGTTTGGCCAGGTAGCTTCCACACAGCGTTACACAGTCGATGAAAAGATAATGGCGCTCGGCTGACTCCAACACGCTCACACTCGCGCATGTACCCACACTCAGACACACACTCGCACAAAGACAAAAGTCCGCCGTGTAGCCTACAGAGGCTGTTGGGGCAAGTGCTATTTTCGAGCACCCGTGCAGGCTGGCACGGCACATAAACGGGGGTGGGTGGCCATCACCGCGCCCAAGCCGCCTTTTACTCTCTCTAATGCTTACACTCTGCGCCAGGTATTCATTTAAGGTTAAGTCGACCTAGGGGACATTCGGGACCAAGTCAGATATTCGCCACCGACGATGGCTGTGGAATCGGAATTTCGGTATCTGGGTTCGTAGGACAGTGTGATAACCTTTATACTACCGCTCTAAAACAAAGACAAAGGTCCCCTGTATAGCCTGAACAGACTGTCAAGGCAAGTCCTGTTAGCGAGCATCTATGAAGGCCGGCAAGGGACACGAAGGGGTGGGTGGCCAGCACCACGCCCGTCCGCCTTTGTCTCCCCACTGGCGACGATTTTACACACCGCACCAGGTACTCATTTGAGACTGAGTCGACCTAGGAGAGGCCCAGGACCGGTTCAGATAATCGCCACTGGTGTTGGCCGTGAGCGGAAATGAACTCGGATATTTGCGTTCATAGCGCATCGCGCTAACCACTACACTACTGCTCCCCACAAGCGCACAAAGACGCACACCCACACACACACAGTCTCACGCACACACTCCCTCCACCTCCTCCCGTAGCCTCTCACCCTGCCCCATTCCGCTCGGCCTTCTCCCGCATCTGCGACTCGCGTGGACACACGCGGGTTAATACGCAGCCTTGACCCAGGCTCCCCCCGATGCCCTCCCCCCCCTCCCCACGGGGCCGGTGGTTGCCAGGCGCGTTGCCGAGCAACGGCGGTTTGGGTTCTGGGTTTCCGTGCCGACGCCACGGTCCACGCGTCCCGGCAAGCGGCGGCGCTGCCTTTCTGCCGCGGCCGGAGGGTGAAGGGGTGAACGGGCCAGGAACCGGACCTCGTACCCCCCTCCCCAGCGCCCACTTCCCCCCCCCGTGGCCCCCCCTCACTTCCAGCGAACCCTTCAGGCCTACTTGGCCACAGCGCCCTGTAGGCCTTGTTGTTGTGTGCAGCAGTTGCGGGCAATGTGAGTCACGATTTGTATAAAGCACGAGAGAGAGAAGCGGGTTAAAGCGAAATCACAGAGCAGGGGGTCTGGTCCCATAGGGGCCACGGTTCCATCTTAGGGGTCACGGTTCCATCATTTAGGGGTCACGGTTCCATCTTAGGGGTCACGGTTCCATCTTAGGGGTCACGGTTCCATCATAGGGGTCACGGTTCCATCTTAGGCGTCACGGTTCCATCTTAGGGGTCACGGTTCCATCATAGGGGTCACGGTTCCATCTTAGGCGTCACGGTTCCATCATAGGGGTCACGGTTCCATCATTTAGGGGTCACGGTTCCATCATAGGGGTCACGGTTCTATCAAGAGGTCAAAGTTCGATCATAGGGGTCACGGTTCCATGATAGGGTTCACGGTTCCATCACATAGGGGTTCACGGTTCTGCGCGTCTCTGCCCTCCATCTGCACCCCCCTCGTCACCCCCCCCCCCCCCCCGGCAGAAGTCCGGCTCGTCCACGACGACGGGCGAGAGCATCAGCCGCCTGTACGAGCTGGGCTGCGAGCCCGAGCGCCGCCTCTGGGTCGACCGCTACCTCTCGTTCATGGACGAGCGCGGCACGCCGGTGCCCGCGCTGCCGGCCGTCGGGCGCAAGCCGCTCGACCTCTACCGCCTCTACGTGTCGGCGCGCGACATCGGCGGACTCACGCAGGTGAGCCCCCCCCCCCCCCACCGCCCGTTCCCCCCGGGCTGCCGGTGCCGGCGCGGCCCGGACCACCGGCGCCACGGCACGGCCGGAATGGCCGGAAACCACGGGACGCGGCCAGAGCCACGGGTGCAGCGGTGAACCCACGGTGTGGCCGAAACCGTGGTACGGCCCGTAGCTTGGTACGGCCGGCCCAGGCGGTGAACGGTGCCACTGACCCGGCACGCGCCGGCTCTTGCGCTCGTTCGTGCAAGATCACCATCGTCACCCTCGCCATCGTTAGCCACGATCGGTCCACTGCTGGACAAATGCCTTGCCCAAGCCGCCATCGCCGCCCGTCGCGGTCTCGCGGCGCAAACTCTCCACCCGGCACCCGCACCGGAGTCGATCTCGGCGCTCCATCTCCGGGGTGGACATCCTCTTCGGCACGTTCCCGCCCTCGGCTGCCGCTCTCCAGTTCTTCTCGGCCACCGGCCGTCATTCCTCCTGGCGATGTGTTCCGGGGGCTTAAGCCGACGTGCTGCGCAATCATCGTTGAAAAATTAATGAGCTGTGAGCCTGGCTAACCACACGCGTGCGCGTGTGTGTGTGTGTGTCTTCGCACACGCGCCTACCTGGCGCGGTGTGTCGGCATCCGCACCGGGGAGACAAAGATGGCCCAGCGTGGCCACGTCACCCATCGTGCGCCGTGCCTCCCTTAATGGGTGCCACTCCCTCACGGCCGCTCGCTGCACTGATTCACGGTTCTAATCCATCCGGCCGCCCTGATTAATACTGCGGGTCTCTGAACCGATCAGCGCGGTTGGGGCTACGTACGGCGGCCAGAAAGAAGTTCCAACGGACACACGTACAACCGTTGACGTCCGTGACGGGCCGCTCGATTCACAGCAGTGGGCGGGCGTCAAAGATCCTGCGACCGACTTGGCGAGAGGAGAGCCGGCCATTGTCCGTTAGCGGCGTCGCGGGGGCAATTAGCCAAATTTGAAAAAATTTCACCGCAAAATACTCACTGGGAGTACAGTCTAATTGCATTGCATTGTATATCTAATTGCTCAACCAAATGTAACAATTAGTTACGTTTAACTGTTATCTAATTGCTATCTAATTGGTATCCAATTGGGCCTAATTGCTCTTTTTGGCTGCGAGTGCTCCTCTACAACTTCAACGGCGACGATCGGCGCGTCGTTAAACGCTTGCGCGCGTCACAATTGAACTCGTTTGGCCGTGTCGCTGAGTGGAGGCTCTTGCGACGCAAATCTGGCGAGATCCTTACGGCGCCGAACGCAAAAACGAGACGTCGTCGCGATTCGAGTGACGCTACAATCCGCACGCGGCGGCGTGACGTCGCGGGAGAAGGGGACGAAGCGTGAAGGCGACGCTCAAGTCCGGCGTCACCTGACCGTGCCGTGCTGACGAGCCCCAACGAGGACAAAACTGGTCTGCAGCTGGAGCGTGTCGTTGGGATGTGGCCGCGGTTTCTCAACTCCTCGTGAGTCTGTGGTTCTAGACGACAGTATCTCCACGCGCTCGACCCCTTCGAGGCGGTGGTCTGGACGAGGCTGGGAGCTGCCGGGACGTTGCAACGCTTCTCCCGCGCTGTGCGCGCCCCGGAGCTCGCGACGGCGGCCACAGCCTGGGAGTCGACGTGTACACGACGGCCGTACGACCGCTGACCCCGTCGCCGTTGACCCCACCCACCCCCTCCCCCGCAGGTGAACAAGTGCAAGAAGTGGCGCGAGCTGGCGACGGGGCTGGGCGTGGGCACGTCGAGCAGCGCCGCCAGCTCGCTCAAGAAGCAGTACATCCAGTTCCTGTTCGCCTTCGAGTGCAAGGTGGAGCGCGGCGAGGAGCCCCCCTCCGACCTCATCAACCCGCCCGTGCCGGCCGACACCAAGAAGCACGCCGCCAAGGTGCAGCCGCCGTCGCCAGGTGAGACCCCCCCTGCCCTCCCGGCACGCCGCTCCGACAGGCAGGTCTCACCGCCACTGCCGCGCCGTAACCAGGCCACGGGCCGGCGTGCCGTGGCCGCATTTGGCCGTGCCACGTTGTTTGTGTTCTGGCCCACAACACTCGTGGGCGGCCGCATCGCTTGCGACCGGCCACACCACTCGTGAGCCGCCTGTAGCCACCCTCGCCACTGCTGCACCCTCGCCACTGCTGCACCCTCGCCACTGTTGCACCCTCGCCACTGCTGCACCCTCGCCACTGCCGTCACTGCTGCACCCTCGCCGCTGCACCCGCGCCACTGCTGCACCCTCGCCACTGCTGCACCCTCGCCACTGCTGCACCCGCGCCACTGCTGCACCCTCGCCACTGCTGCACCCTCGCCACGGTAACCTGGCCCCACCGCCACAGACCAACCCCGGGTCACTCTTGCAAACGAGGACCCCTCATCCTGGTCTCTTTAAGTTCCCACCTGGTCACACAGAATCAGCGTGAAACTCCGCTTATGCCCGGCGACACCGCTCACAACCGCCAGGGATGTCCATGCGGGGGAGGTGGGGGGGTGTCCAGGGCCCGGGGAAAGTCCCACACCGCGTGGGCCCCTCCGCGACACCTTCAAACTAAACCGAAAGTATTACATCTGACGTCGTAGCGCCAGGACCCCCCCCCCCCCAAGCGCGGGGCCCGGGGCGGTCGCCCCGATTCGGCCTACCCTCGGGACGGCTCTGACGGTCGACCCCACCGCCTCCATTTCTGTGGCTTGCGCAATCGGTGCGGAGAATTAGCGGCCGCAGTCGCCCCTCGCTGGCCTCGCCGCCGCCACACTACTCGTAGCTGCCGGCCGACCTGAACCCTAGACAGCTGACCCAACCTGACGGACCAGACCCAAACACACGCAGACACGAGGTCTACAGATGACGGTCAGGTGCTCTTCAGCGTACGTCCGTGCGCATGCACGTACCGTGTGCGTGTGTGCGTACCGTGTGCGTGTGTGCGTGTGAACAACCGGTGAGCAACTCCGATGTCACGGAACTCGCAATCCTCACGCGCCCCAGCAGCAGTCGGCAGCAGCCGCCGCCAGAGCTGAGCGAGAGGGAGCAGAGTGCGCGCGCGTGCCCGCGTCTGTTTGTCATGTTCTATTTTTGGCATCTGCTTTCCCAGGAGGATTGAGTTGAAGGGAGGGGAAAGGCTTGGAGCGATCGGTGGCGGGGATGGGGCTGGGTGGTGGGGGTTTGTTTACAATCTTGGCTGGAGAGGTGAAATGGGTCCACTCTGCTTGGCCAGGAACCAGACTTTGTAAATCAATTACTCGGCAGACACGAGCAACGAGACACCCAGCCTCGTGTGTGTGTGTGCACGTGTGTGTTTTTTCACCCGGTGATGTCACACATCCTTAAGCCTTGGGTGGGGGGTGGGGGATGAGATGTGATGTCATTGGACAGTCACTGGCTGACTCTCCGAGCCGTGATGTAATCTCGGCGTGACGTCACCCGCCGCTCTCATCTCCCCGTGCATGAAGAGCTTGGGGGGAGGAGGAGGAGGGGGGGAAGCTGTGGGGGGGGATGCTGATAGGTGGGTGGTGGTGGCTGGAGGAGGTGGGGGAGTTGGCGGCGGCGGTGGGGGGAGGGGTGTAGGGATTACAGCTTTGTGTGCGAGCCCGTGGGGCGGTGTTGGAATGTTCGGGGAATCCCTGGGGCAGCCACAGACAGGTTGGGGAAGTGGTGGGGGGGGTGCAGCGGTAAGCGGATGCTGCTGAGGCTGAACATAAAGATAAGAATGTAAACAAAGCGGCGATTGACCTTTGCCTGGCCTCTCCCCTGCCACGCGGTGGCGGGCGGCGGTGGCTCCACGCCAAGCGGCTAACCGGCGCGGCCTGCCGGATCGCCCCCTCCGTCTCCTCGAACTCGACCGGGGGGGGCGCACGGCGCCGCGCCGAGCGACGGCGCACGCCCCGTGCCGGCGGTTGTCACCGCACCGCCGCTCGTTTGCCCCGCGCAGCCGTGGCGAGTCTCGGGATTCGGCGCGTTTATTTTATTCGGGAATGAAGTCCCCTGCGAGCATTGCTACCGCCACCTCCGCCGCCACTGCCGCCACCTCCTCGCTCATCATGTGGTCTCTCCTCCACCGAATCCCACAGCTACAGCTGCTGCTGCTGCTGCTGCACGGAGACCCACAAAGCCACCACCAAGATCTGCTCTCAGACTCGGAGAGCCATAGACTCACACACAGACCATAGGCTCACACAGAGACTCGGCAAGCAACAAACGCGAGACTGCCTGGCGCCACGAACCCAGTGACCCCAGTTCAATTCCCGCTCACGGCCAACATCGGCGACAGATATCTGAACCGGTCGTGGGCCGTCCCCTAGGTCCACTCGACCTTAAACGGTACCTCGTGCGGTGTGTAAACAAATGCGGCCAGGCGTGGTGCTGGCCGCCCACCACCCCGTGCGTTGTGCCGTACTCGCTCGCTTGACAGCACTCGCCCCGGCAGTCCGTGAAGGCTATGCGGGGGACCTTTGTCTTTGCGTGTGGCCACTTGGCAGCCGGCTCGGGCTCCATGCAGGGGCCCCAGACGCCGCAGTCGACCAGCAGCTCCATGACGGAGGGGGCGGCCGAGATGAAGCCCCCACTCCGGCATCCACCCCGCACAGCCAGCCGCCCCCACCGCGGGAAACAGGTGCGTGCTGGCACACACGCATGTACACATGCACACGCATGTACTCGCGCGCACGCACGCGCAGACACGTGCAGACACACAGACGAATGCACACGCACGCACGTGTACACGCACGCGTACACACGTGCACACGCACACACGTACACACACGCGTACACACACAAGTGCAAATGCACGCACACGCAGGTGCAGGTTCATGTACGTGCATATAAAGTCACAGGAAAAGATCTCCCAAAGGGGCTTTAACAGACTGTTGGGGCAAGTGCTGTTAGCCGGCACGGTACACGAAGGGGGTGTTTGTCCAACGCCACGCCCGGCCGCCTTTGTCTCCCTAGTGCCGGCCGGCCGTGGTTCTCACCAGACCATCCTCTTGTGTTTCGATTTAAAACTTTCGTGACTGCAGGGATTCATCTTCTTGGTTCTTTCGGTAAAGTCCGTAGAAGGGAATAATAAATTAATAAAAATAAACATAATAAAATAATTCTCACGACGTTTCGGCCACACGCAGCCTCCTTCTTCACCTGAGGACGGCTGCTTGCGTTGTGGCCAAACGTCGTGAGAATTATTTTATTATGTTTATTTTTATTATTTTATTATTTCCCTTCTACGTGAATTTACCGAAAGAACCAAGAAGATACATCCTCTTGTGCTCGCTGACAGGTTTTGCCCCAACAGTCTGTTCGCGTTTGTGTTCTTCAGTGTATGTTCTTGTGTGTGTGTGTTCATTATGAGACCTCCTTTGCCAGTCGCAAGTTATAGTAGTAGGTTTTTACCTTTTTATCTGGCAACAAAACTGACACCTGTATACAAGGGATCATGTTTGCACCATTATCAGAGTTGTCTTTTTGTTTGCATTTTGACCGCAAGTGTTGGATCCCTTGTATAAAGGTGTCAGTTTTGTTGCCAGATAAAAGGGAAAACACATATTACTATGTGTGTGTTCATGTTCACGTGTGGTGGCGTGGTTGCGTAATGGTTAGCGCTACGCTGCGCTACGAACCCGACGGCACGAGTTGGATTCCCGCTCACGGGACAACATCAGTTTCAAATAGCTTAACCGTCCCGTACCTGCCCTAGGTCGACTCAGCCTTAAACGAGCGTGTGAACATCGGCGCTGGGGGATGTACACAGGCAGCCGGGCACGGTGCCCCGTACCGCCCTTCAGAGGTGCTCGCTTGCCCCAACGATGTGCTAAGGTGTGTGTGTGTGCGTGTGTGTGTGCGTGTGTGCGTGCGTGTGTGGGGGGGGTGTCTTTGTCTTTGTCTGCGTGCGCCAGGAACAGCACCATCAGCCTGCAGGACCCCTTCTCGGAGAACGGGGACCCGGCCTTCCAGCGCCGCAACGCACTCACCCCCAACCCCACCAACGCCCCTTACCACAGCCTCACCCCGCCCGCCGGTGCGGGGCCCGACGCGCTGGCGCGGGCGGCCTACGATCAGGGCCGGGCAGAGGGGCAGTACGGTGCCCCCGTGACCCCCGCGACCCCCGCGACCCCGCGACCCTCGCGACCCCCGAGATCCCCGAGACCCCTACAACCCCATGCGCAAAGGTACAGAGAGTGCGGGGAGGGGGGGGCGCTGTGATAGGGGGGCTTTGTTAGAGGGGGGCACTGAGCGGGGCAGCATTGTGAGAGGGGGGCACCGAGGGGGGGAAGCATTGTGAGAGGGGGGGCTCTGTGAAAGGGGGCACTGAGCGTATTTAGCATGTTCTCGGTGTATACAGTGTGCGGTGTTTATCTGTATGTAGCGTGTTCTCTGTATGTAACATGTTCTCTGTGTATGCAGTGTGCGGTGTTTATCTGTATGTAGCATGTTCTCTGTATGTAGCGTGTTCTCTGTGTGTAGCGTGTTCTCTGTATGTAGCGTGTTCTCTGTGTATGCAGTGTGTGGTGTTTATCTCTGTATATCTCTCTGTGTGTAGCCCTGTCTATGCAGCGCCCTCTGGCTCTCTGTGCGGCGAACTGTCGTGATTAACGAGCGTGCTCCCCACCCCCCCCCTCCATGTCCGTCGCCACTCCCAGCGGTCCCCGTGCCCGACCCGTACGGCTCCCAGGGCCCGTCGGCCCGGCTGCCTCCTGACCCCTACGGCCGGGGGCCTCCCACGGGTCTGGCCGGCCTGGGCAGCATGAGCCAGAGGCACCCGTACCCCTACGCGCCGGGCTACGACCGCCGGTGAGGTTTCCCCCCGCCGCCGCCGCCGCCCACACTCACCGATCACGACGCCACCTGGCACCGCTTCGTCGCGATTGGACGTCGCGGTTCACGCGAGAGTCGGTTCGCTTCTCGCGCTGCCCAACCACCCCGCCCCCCCCCCCTCGTGTGCCGTCTACGGCCTTCGTAGGTGCTGCTCGCTCACGGCACTTGCCCCCGGCAGTCTTGCGTGAAGGCTTTAAGAGGGGGACCTTTGTCTTTGTATCCCCTGTGGTGGGGAGCGGTGGCGCGGTGGTTCACGAACCCGGCGTGCCGAGTTCACTTCCCTCTCGCGGCGAATATCGGTGACGATGATCTGAACCGGTCGTGGACCTTCCCCAGGTGAACTGGGGATGTTTGCCACACCCCGACCCCCTCACGGGTGTGCCGTGCCGGCCTTCTTAGGTGCTGCTCGCTAACTAGCACTTTCCCAGCAGCTACTCTTGCCCCCACCGGTCTGTATGGTTACACGGGGGAACTTTGTCTTTGTGCGGTCAGGGCAGAACACGCGCTGTCGGTGGAGGCCGGAGTGGGCCCGGTAAACCCGCTCGTCCCGCCGTCCGTGGCGGACCCCGGGATGTACTCCCCGGGGCGCGGGCCCCCCAGCCCAGGTGAGGCCACAGCCTGGCGGTCCACAGGGGCACGGGTAGCTGGGGCCCCACGGGGAGAGCGAACGAGAGTGGAGGAGGCCTTGTCGTCAGAACCGTGGAGGATGGCGATAGCGAGGAGTGATTAGCACGAAAGAAGTTCAACATCCATGTATGTATGTAAGTATGTTGAATCGGAGGTGCATGCGTAAGGACAACAAACCAAAAAGCAGTTCTAAAGAAATTAGTTTTCAAGCTAGATTTAAAAGCGCATAGCTCAAGTTGCTTCCTAAATGTCGCAAGAGCGTTCCAGACGGCCGCCGAAGCGCATCTGAAAGCGCGCCATGCAGTGACCGCCTTTTGTTCGATGGCGAGATAAAAACAATTTATATGGAGGGAAGAATGGAGAGAAGGCGGGGGAGAGAGGGATGGTGCGAGAGGGAGGGTCAGAGGAGAGAGAGAGAGAGGAAACGGGAGTGAGGGATGGAGAGCGAGGAGATAGAGGGAGAGGAGGGAGTTTGGGAGTGGAAGAGAGGCCTTCTTGAGGGTCCCTCGAGGCCCTTGGTTCCACTTACCCTGTCCGGCTGCTGTGCGTGAGTTGGTCGTGGCGTTCCGGTCGGACCTCATTAAACATGCATGCCGGGTTATTTATTCATACACTCCGCTGGTGCCGCCGCCGCCGCCGGCGCGGCCACGGCTGCCGTGGCGGCCGTGGTGGCGTTGCTGACGACCGCTGACGAGTGTGAAAAAACTGCCGTGGCACGCTGTGTTTACTCCGTTCAGGCACGACAACTACGGACAGCCGTACCCGGGGCAGGGCCCCCACCAGGGCCAGCCGCCCTACCCCCCGCCCGGCCAGCACGCAATGTACCAGCAGCAGCAGCCGCAGCCACAGCCGGTAACGCACCGATCGGCACGCGCAGCCCTAGCCCAACGCGACACGATTAAGCCCGACACGATTAGGCCCGGCACGGCTCGGACCGGCACGGCGAGACCCGGCACGGCGAGACCCGGCACGGCTAGGCCTGGCACGGCAAGGTCCGGCACAACTTGTACACTCCCGGGTTTAGCGGGAGGTGGCGGATGGCAGATCTTAGGGGTGGTCGATGGACAATGTCAGATTTAAAAAGATTCAACCGTTAATTCATGACACCGTTTATATTCATAAATATAATAAACATTATTAACCTAAATATACTCACCACAGTCCCAGACGGCTGAAGCTCACCAAGCGACGATGTCGCGGTGGCCATGTTTTCATGGGGTTGTTTATCCGGCTGCTGATTGGCCGCTGCAGCGTTGGTGACGGTGTCGTCCCTGGCACAAGCGCCGCCACGCCGCCCATGGCGTCGCCATCTCACCGGCTCGGCCGTCGCGTTCCCGTTGAATCGCAACGCGTTCTCTCCCACGATGTTTGGGGCCTCGTGATGATCGCACGCTTTCCCCCCCACCCCGCGGGTCTCGCCACGGCGACACTCGCCAAATGAGGCGAGCGTCCGGGTGCTGCTGCTTCCCGTGGCCACGCCACGTGCGTGTGCGTGTTTGTTGTTGCTCTGGAGACCAGGAGATCGATGATCGATGTTCGGTCGCAGCGTTGATCGCATTCGTCGTGATTTCTCACTTAACAGAGTGGGCCGCATGAAGGCTTGCCATCTTCCGCGGTGTGAGATGATGACGGCGATAGTAAAGCGGCTCAGCAGCGTCTCTCGGTTAAAATTTAAATATTTTTATTTTACCAGGTAAGGGCCACTGAGCTGTGAGCTTATTTTTCTCAACGAAGTGGTTTATCACGTGGAAATTTAGAGCGGCCAAATACTCTAAACGTACGTTCATTCTAAATTTGGAGAGAAAAACCAGAGGACCGGAGAAAAATTCACGTTACCACGGGGAGAATATGCAAACTACAAATGTACAAGTGTCAGGGTCTGGATCGAACCCACGACCTCCAGGCGAGGTAGCTAACATCTCGCCTCCGTGGCGCCCCAGTCACCGTAACTCCTCGTCTCCCCGTGCGTCTCCCTGACTCACTTGCTTCTCTCCGTCTCTCCGTCTCGCAGAACTATAAGCGACCCATGGAGGGCATGTACGGCCCGCCGGCCAAGCGGCACGAGAGCGAGGCCTACGGCCTGGCCTACCCGGCCCAGCCGCCCTCCGACCCCTACGCGGGCTACCCGTGCCGGGGGCCGCGGGGGCCTACGGGGACCGCCGGGCGCCCCCACGCACGCCCCGGCCCCGCCAGCCAGTTCCCTTCGGCTACGCGCCGCCCGACCGCGCGCCCCGCAAGCCCCCCAGGCCATCGTGGGCGCCGACTCGGGCCCCCGCCGGCGCAGGGGTCGGCGGGGGGCAACCGGGCTGGGGCCGGCGCGCGCCGGGGGGGGCCGGCGACTGGCGGCCCCGGGGACGCGGCGTACCCCCCTACCCGAGCCGCCCGCCCTCGCAGGCCCCGCCGTACCCGGGCGCGGCGGGGGGCGGCCGCGGCGCGGGCGAGGACGGGGGGGCCCCCGCGGGGGAGCCGCCGGGCCCGCGGGCGCCGGGCGAGTGGCACTACGCGCAGAGGCCCGCGCCGTACGCGGCGACGCCGGCGCCGCAGCCCCACGGCCACGCGACGCCCGGCCAGAGGCCTCAGTACCGCACGGCCGGCCCCGCCGGATACCCGCAGGTAGGTGGCGGCGCCGTCGCGCGGGCCGCACGGCGGCCGCCCCCTCCCCACGCCCCGGCTCGACGCGGCGCCGGCACCGTCGCGACCGTGACCGACCGCGCGTCTCCGTGCCGCCGCCCGTAGGTGTCTCCGAGCAAGCCGCCGTACCTCTCCGCCGGCGGCGTGCGGATGCAGAAGGTGGGGCCCCCCGTGCCGGCGTCGCAGCTGCCGGGGGCGGGCCCCCGCGCCGCTCGCTTTGCTGCCCCCCCGCGCAAGGACCCCCCCTTCCCGCCGGGATGCGTGGAGGCGACGCAGGCGGCCGTGAAGGCGCGCCGCCGCCTCACCGCCAAGGACGTGGGTGAGCAGTGCACGCGCACCGCCGCTCTCCAGGCGCCACCTCTCGCCACCGTTCACCACCGCGCATCGCTCCCCGCCTCTCGCCACCGCACATCGCTCGCCAATGCTCACCACCCTCGCCACCGTTCACCACCGCGCATCGCTCCCCGCCTCTCGCCACCGCACATCGCTCGCTATCGCACATCGCTCGCCACCGCACATCGCTCGCCATCGCTCGCCAATACTCGCCACCTCTCGCCACCGTTCACCACCGCGCATCGCTCCCCGCCTCTCGCCACCGCACATCGCTCGCTATCGCACATCGCTCGCCACCGCACATCGCTCGCCATCGCTCGCCAATACTCGCCACCTCTCGCCACCGTTCACCACCGCGCATCGCTCCCCGCCTCTCGCCACCGCACATCGCTCGCTATCGCTCGCCAATACTCGCCACCTCTCGCCACCGTTCACCACCGCGCATCGCTCCCCGCCTCTCGCCACCGCACATCGCTCGCCACCGCACATCGCTCGCCACCGCTCGACACCGCACATCGCTCGCCAATGCTCACCACCCCTCGCCACCGTTCACAATCGCTCCCAGCTTCTCGCCACCGCTCGCCACGACTCGCCGCTCGCCGGCACTCACCGCTGGCGACGTGGCTGTGGGAGCAGGCACCCCGGAGGCGTGGCGGGTGATGATGTCGCTCAAGTCGGGCCTGCTGGCGGAGAGCAGCTGGGCGCTGGACTCCATCAACGTGCTGCTGCACGACGACGCCACCGTCGCCAGCTTCAGCCTCTCGCAGGTGCTGCCCTGCTGCTCGGCACCACCCTGCGAGCCGCACTGCACCGCACGGCACTACACCACCACCCTGCTTTATACCACCCTGCACTGCACCGCACGGCACTACACCACCCTGCACTACACCACCACCCTGCTTTATACCACCCTGCACTGCACCGCACGGCAATACACCACCACCCTGCTTTATACCACCCTGCACTGCACCGCACGGCACTACACCACCCTGCACTACACCACCACCCTGCTTTATACCACCCTGCACTGCACCGCACGGCACTACACTACCCTGCACTGCACCACCACCCTGCACTGCACTACCCTTCACCTGATAATGTTGATGATAATGGTGATGGTGATCATGATGATGATGGTGAGCATGATGACGATGACAATGATAACAATGGTAATGATAATGATGACGGTGACCGTGGTGGTGATGACAATGACGATGATGATGGCAATGATGATGATGATGGTGGTTGTGACGAATGATGACGGTGCTGCCGCTGCCCAGCTGCCCGGCCTGCTGGAGCTCCTCGTCGAGTACCTGCGCCGCTGCCTCATCCACATCTTCGGCATCCTGCGCGAGTGCGAGATCGGGGTCGCGCCGCTTACGACGACGACGACGACGAGGAGGAGGATGAGGAGGAGGAGGAGGACGGCGAGGACGGCGCCGCGCAGGACGCGGAGGAGCACGCGGCCGCCTGGGCCGGCCACTGGGTCGACGACGACGACGAGGAGGAGGAGGGAGAGGAGGGAGAGGAGGGAGAGGGAGAGGAGGACCCGGGTTGGGACGAGGAGGAGCAGGAGGAGCAGGAGGAGCAGGAGGAGCAGGAGGACGAGGAGGAGGAGGAAGAGGAGGATGACGAGGCCTGCCCCGCCGGCCCTCCCGACGACGATGTCAACGACGACGCAGGCGGTGACGGCGCCGTTGCCGCGAGGGCGAACGCCAACGAGCGGCCGCGGCGACGGGGGGGAGCGGCCGCCCCCGCCGGCCGCCGGGGCCGTCCGCCGAGCGCAAGCGCAAGCAGGCGAGCCGCTTCGACCGGCGGCCGCTGGCGCTGGCTCTGGAGGACGCGGACGGGGCCTACGTGCTGGACCGCTCGGCCCGCCTGGGCCAGCCGCGGGAGTTCGACAGCGGCCTGCGGCACTGGCGGGTGGGCGGCGGCGACACCACGTGCCACATCCAGACGCACTTCGAGCGCCGGGACGAGCGGCCCAGGAGCCCGGCGCCGCCGCGGCAACCGCAACAGTCACCGCAGCAGCATGAGCAGCAGCAGCGGCAGCAGCAGCAGCGACCGGCGCAGCAGCAGCAGCAGCAGCAGCAGCAGCAGCGACCGGCGCAGCAGCAGCGGCAGCAGAACGGGCCCGTGGAGGGCGCGCGGCCCAACGGCGAGAGCAACGGCGCGCGCGCGGACGGGGAGCCGGCGGGCGGGGAGGAGGGCGACGCGCCGCCCGTGCGGAACGGCACGGGCGGCGAGGAAGCGGCGGAGCGAGCGGCCGGGGGCGGCGAACCGGCGCCGGGCTCGCCGGACGGCGCCGGCCTCGCCCGGGGCAGCCCCAAGCCGGCGGCGAGGGCCGGGAACGACGCGGACCGCAGGCCGTCGGCCTCCAGCAGGCGGGAGACGGCGCAGCGGGGCCAGCGGCAGCAGCTGGGCCAGCAGCGGAAGCGGCAGCAGATGCTGGAGGACGAGCCGCAGGGCCGCGACGAGGCGCCGCTGAGCCGCACGCGTCCCTGGCAGGAGTCGCTGGTGGGGCGCTGCGCCTGCGTCTCCAACATCGTGCGCAGCCTGTCCTTCGTGCCGGGCAACGACGCCGAGATGGCGCGCCACCCGGGCCTGCTGGTCATCCTGGGCCGCCTCGTGCTGCTGTGCCACGTCCACCCGACCGCCGGCCGCCGCTGCGCCAGTGCCGGCGCCCCCGCCGGACGCCTCCGGCGACGAAGCGGGGGGGACGGTCGCCGCCCCGCGGCCGCCGGCGAGCGGGGCCGAAGGAGGAGCGGGAGGAACCGGCGGCGACGAAGGCCGAGAAACGGCCGGACGGCGACGACGGCGACGGCGCCGCGCGCGAGCCCGCCGACGGCGCCGGCAGGACGGAGCGGAGGCCGTGCGGCGGGGGCGACGCGTGGGGGGGGTGGGGGGCGTGGGCCCCGGCGTCCGTGGTGCCCGCCGCCTGGCAGGAGGAGTGGCTGCTGGAGTGCGTGGAGACGCTGCGCGAGAACGCGCTGGTGACGCTCGCCAACATCGCGGGCCGCCTCGACCTGTCGCTCTACGCCGAGAGCGTCTGCCTGCCGGTGCTCGACGGCCTCCTGCACTGGGCCGTGTGCCCGGCGGCCGAGGCGCGCGACCCCTTCCCGTCGCTGGCGCCGTGCGCCGTGCTCTCGCCGCAGCGGCTCGCGCTGGAGACGCTGTCGAAGCTCGGCGTGCAGGAGGGCAACGTGGACCTCATCCTCGCGACGCCGCCCTTCTCGCGGCTCGAGTGCCTCCTGAGCGCGCTGGTGCGCTTCGTGGCCGAGCGGCGCAACCCGGTGTGCCGCGAGATGAGCGTGGCGCTGCTCGCCAGCCTCGTGCAGGGCGGCGGCGCCGACGGCGTGCCGGCCCGCGCCGTGGCGCGGCACAAGGGCACCGTGGGCAGCCTCGTGTGCTTCCTCGAGGACGGGCTGATGGCCGCGCTGCAGCAGACGCAGCAGCAGACGCAGCAGCAGACGCAGCAGCAGCAGCAGGCGCAGCAGCAGGGCGGCGGCGGGGCGGAGGGGGCGGGGCAGCCGCCTCGCTGGAGCCGCCCAGCGTGGACATGCTGCGGCGTGCCGCCGGCGTGCTGCTGGCGCTGGCCAGGCTGGACGGGTGCCGCGCCGAGTTTGTGCTGTACGAGGGCCGGCTGCTGGACATCGCCATGTCGCACATCCTCAACCCCTACATCTCCCCCGTCGTGGCCGACGTGCTTTACGTGCTGGGCCACACGTGACCCCGCCCCGCCCCCCGCTAGACGCGCGGCCCGCCCCACCCCGTGTCCCCCGCCGCCCTCGCCGGGCCCCGTGTCCCCGTGTGGTCTCGCTCGGGGGGGGGGGGGCCCGTGGCGTCGCTACCGGCCGGGCCTCCTCTCCGCGCTGCCCCGCCCGTTATTTTCCCCGCGTCTTAGTTTTGTGGTTTTATTTTCCCTGATCGTCGAGTCCAACGCCGCCGCCTCCGCTGGCAAGGCCCGGCCCGAAACCTAGGAGGGGACAGGATCTCCCCGCAGCACTCCCTGAGAAGCGGCGGACGTTCGAGGCGCCGTGCCGGGCGGNCGGGCGGGCGGCAGTTGGGATGGAGGGCACTTTGCGCGTGCGCCGAGTGTTCACCAGGTCCAGCCGGGTGCCGTTTAAAAGCCACGAACAAGGAACTGAAACTGAAACCCGGCGCCCCCCCACCCACCCCGGGGCGCCCCTGCCCTGCGGCCGCGCGGTGCCCAAAGCGCCAGCCAATCGGTACTCCTCCTCCTCGTCGCTAGCGCCGAGCCCTGCGTTTGGTACCGGCCCAGGAGACGTCGACGTGTATTTAATTATTATTGACGTGGCAGAGTTGAGGTTGTGCGACGCGTGTGTGCGACGCGTGCGTGCTTGCGTGCGCGTGTGCGCGTGCGCGTGTGCGCGCGTGCGTGCGCGCACGCGCTGCCCGTGGTCTGGGGCCCAGAGGACGCTGCCCTGTGCGTGAAAGGGGCCGCTCGGAGCCCCGAGCCTGCCAACCTACGTGAGGGTGGGTGACTGCGTGTGTGTGAAAGAGTGAATGTTTATATGTGTGCGTGTGTGCGTGTGTGCGTGTGTGCGGATGACTGTGCGTGCATTTCTGCCTTTGTCTAAGCGCGTTCGGGGTGGGGGGTGATTCCGCTTGCGTGCGTGGAGGCGCGCGTGGTGGTGGTGGTGACCGTGCCGTGGACAGCAGTGGGACCCGGTGCATCGCCGGTCAGCTTTGTTACGGTGGAACTTGGGAGACCGCCCAGTGCCAGGCCGCGAGGACGTGGAGAGCTGCAAACCGCCCGGCAGCCCGCGGCAAGGCCGTGGATTTATAATCGCGACCGCGGCGGCGGCGGTGGCGACGGTGACGGTTATCGTTATTATTATAATTATGGTTGTCGGCGCGTAAGCTGGGCCACCGGGCCCCGTTCCCGCCCACCGTCATCCGTCGCCCCCCCCCACCATCACCACCACCACCTGCCCCCCACTCGCGTGCCGGGCGCGGCGTGCTCGCTGTACATACCTGTACATTGCCTACCCCCCCCCCTCCCCACCGCGCCCCCCTTATCATTATTACTGCTATCGTTATTATTACTGCGTGTATTTTATTTCACGTCCGTTTATAATTATTATCGTACTTTTCATTTTGTTTTATAAACCCGCCCCCCCCCCCCNTTCTAGAAGGAAGTAATTGTAGCTAGAGTTGTGAGGACTGCTCCCCCCACCCACCCACCCCCCACCATCATC
The DNA here is from genome assembly GCA_018977245.1 of Lethenteron camtschaticum. Classification (NCBI taxonomy): domain Eukaryota; kingdom Metazoa; phylum Chordata; class Hyperoartia; order Petromyzontiformes; family Petromyzontidae; genus Lethenteron; species Lethenteron camtschaticum. The sequence goes on along the minus strand of MU249617.1, from coordinate 3,204,722 downwards.
CCCAGTGCTTAATGGTGGGGGGAGGGGCGGGGTTCCCCGTGCCAGTGTACAGCCTCCCTCCTGCGTCCAGCCAGCGAGCGACTCCTCCTGCCGCGCCAGCCGCCCCCCTCGCGGGAAGACTTGAGGAGCGACGCGAGAGGGCACCGCTGCTTGGCGCCAGAGTCCTCCGCATCTTTGTATTGCCCAACAGCTCGCTCCCCAGCCCCCCCCCTTCCCCCCCCCCCGTGTACATTCTGCCCACGGCGAGGTGACCCCCGCCCCTCGCCCCTGCCACCCCGTGCCATTTATTCTTTATGAATCTTTATACTGTATGTCCCCCCTCCCCGCCCCGCCCCCCCCATGGTAAAAATAAATGTACATGAACCGCTTTCTACACGTCCAGTTGTGACCCGGACTCTCCACCCTCATCACCCGCGTCTCTTCCAAGTCAGCCCTGCCCTGGGTCAGACCTGGTCCAGCCCTGGGTCAGACTTGGTCCAGCCCTGGTCCAGCCTGGGTCTGCCCTGGGTCAGCCCTGGTCCAGCCCTGGGTCAGCCCTGGTCAGCCCTGGGTCTGCCCTGGGTCAGCCCTGGTCCAGCCCTGGGTCAGCCCTGGGTCAGCCCTGGGTCTGCCCTGGGTCAGCCCTGGGTCAGACCTGGGTCAGCCCTAGGTCAGACCTGGGTCAGACCTGGGTCAGCCCTAGGTCAGACCTGGGTCAGACCTGGTCCAGCCCTGGTCCAGCCCTGGGTCAGCCCTGGGTCAGCCCTGGGTCAGCCCTGGGTCAACCCTGAGTCAGCCCTGGTCCAGCCCTGGGTCAGCCCTGGGTCAGCCCTGGGTCAGCCCTGGGTCAGACCTGGGTCAGCCCTAGGTCAGACCTGGGTCAGTCCTGGGTCAGACCTGGGCCAGCCCTGGGTCAGCCTGGGCCAGCCCTGAGCCAGACCTGGGTCAGACCTGGTCCAGCCCTGGGTCAGCCCTGGGTCAGCCCTGGGTCTGCCCTGGGTCAGCCCTGGGTCAGACCTGGGTCAGCCCTAGGTCAGACCTGGGTCAGACCTGGGTCAGCCCTAGGTCAGACCTGGGTCAGACCTGGTCCAGCCCTGGGTCAGCCCTGGGTCAGCCCTGGGTCAGCCCTGGGTCAACCCTGAGTCAGCCCTGGTCCAGCCCTGGGTCAGCCCTGGGTCAGCCCTGGGTCAGACCTGGGTCAGCCCTAGGTCAGACCTGGGTCAGTCCTGGGTCAGACCTGGGCCAGCCCTGGGCCAGCCCTGAGCCAGACCTGGGTCAGCCCTGGGTCAGCCCTGGGTCAGCCCTGGGTCAGCCCTGGTCCAGCCCTGGGTCAGCCCTGGGTCAGACCTGGGTCAGCCCTGGGTGAGACCTAGTCCAGCCCTGGGTCAGCCCTGGTCCAGACCTGGTCCAGCCCTGGGTCAGCCCTGGGTCAGCCCTGGGTCAGACCTGGGTCAGACCTGGTCCAGCCCTGGGTCAGCCCTGGGTCAGACCTAGGTCAGCCCTGGGTCAGACCTGGTCCAGCCCTGGGTCAGCCCTGGGTCAGCCCTGGCCCAGCCCTGGGTGAGCCCTGGGTGAGCCCTGGGTGAGCCCTGGTCTAGCCCTGGTCCAGACCTGGGTGAGCCCTGGGTCAGCCCTGATCCAGCCCTGGTCCAGACCTGGGTGAGCCCTGGGTGAGCCCTGGGTGAGCCCTGGTCCAGCCCTGGTCCAGCCTGGGTCAGACCTGGGTGAGCCCTGGGTGAGCCCTGGGTGAGCCCTGGTCCAGCCCTGGTCCAGACCTGGGTCAGACCTGGGTCAGACCTGGGTTAGACCTGGTCCAGACCTGGGTCAGACCTGGGACAGCCCTGGCCCAGACCTGGGTCAGACCTAGGTCAGCCCTGGGTCAGACCTGGGTCAGACCTGGGTCAGACCTGGTCCAGATCTGGGTCAGCCCTGGATCAGACCTGGGTCAGACCTGGTCAGACCTGGTCCAGACCTGGGTGAGACCTGGGTCAGACCTGGTCCAGCCCTGGGTCAGCCCTGGGTCAGACCTGGTCCAGCCTGGGTCAGCCCTGGGTCAGACCTGGGTCAGACCTGGGTCAGACCTGGGTCAGACCTGGGTCAGAGTTGGGCCATTAATGGGTTTCATGTAAACCGCCCTGTCTCCGCAGCTGGCCTCAAGACGTGCTTTCAGGAAGGCCCCGTGCTGGGATGTTTGGCCGATTGTCGATGTCGTCTTTGGCTTCGATTGGGAGGAGACCTCGGTGCTTGGAGAGAGAGAAAAAAAACCCCCGCCATGGTGCGACGGTCAGCGTACAGGACTGGCCATCCAGAGGTCTCGCTGGTTCAATTCCATCTCCCGGCGCTGCAGTTGCAACAATGGGGCAGACATCTCAAATCCCCCCCCTCCCCACGCCAAAGCCTCTGTCCACCCAGCGGTGTCAGAGGTCGCCGGTTTGACCTCGCGGGGCGTGGTGGTGGAAAAGATTTGGTGCGGTTTTATTGAATCTCTCCCGCACCCTGAGGACACCGCAGTCGGATGACCGGCAGGTCGCGTGCGGTGGGGTTATTTTGACTTAGCTTTCGTGACTGCAGGAATTCTTATTCTATGGTTCTTTCGGTAAAGTCGCGTAGATACAAAAAATAACAATAAAATCACGAAAATGAAAATGAATGAAAAATAATAATATCACGTTTGTTATCGCAACACAAGTGGTCGTTCTTGATGACGACCTATTGTGTTGCGATCGAAACGTCGTGATATTTTTTTATTTTTTATTCACTTTATTTAAAAAAATTATTTTATTATTATTTTCTATATCTACGTGACTTTACCGAAATAACCACAGGATATGGTGGGGTAGTGTGTGGGTACTCCCATATCTTCCAACACGGTTTGGCCAGCATGGAAGAGTAGGCCAATAGCACTCGGGTCTCGAGGGACTCCTTTCTTGTGGAGGCCCTTCTGGCACCAGTGGCGACGTCAAGAAGTTTCAGGGCCGAGGGAAAAACCGGAGGACCCGGAGAAAATCCACGCGACCACGGAGAGAGAGAGACACGCAGACTCCAAATATACAGCAGGCGTCCGGATCGGGATTGAACCCACGACCTCCTGTATACCAGGCAAGGTAGTTAACATCTAGCCACCGTGGCTTTGCCGACCTACACTTACCACTGTGGTGAAGTATGGTCAAATGCCACGTGGATCGAGAATATCGGGAATGTACATCATTATAACGTGCCACGGATGGGGACGCGCCCGAGGAGACGGAGTGACGTGTGCTGCGTGGTTCGTTACGGCGTCGCAGGATCGTGAGAGGAGACGGCGGTGAGGGGAAGCCTTCATCCAGCAGTGGATTGACCATGGCTCGTGATGATTCTTCATTAACAATTGTGTTCAAAAACCAGCCACGCGGCTTCGGGATCGAGTTGTGAGTTAAAATCCTGATACTGGTAGGAACGAAGTGAACCAGCCTACAATAGATTATATCGTCCGTCCGTCCGATATCCGATTAGGTGTAGCAACATCGCTCCCTACTGCAAACACTTGGCAGGACCCTACAAAAATCTTGAGACTCAGTGAGGCTTTCCTGGCTAAACAAGTGTAATAATACATTATGTTTATATTCTTTGGTTATTTGTTCCTACCAGCCCACCCGCAGGGACCTGTTTTAGGGATTGACTCTGCCAATCATCCGTGGTGGGGTCGGTAAAATGAATACACAGAACTCTTCATGGAGGGGGGGGGGGGCAGATGAACAGTGGTCGTCCTATGGATAGACTCGCCCCGTTATAGGAACGTGGAATTTCCCCCACGGCTCTGAGATGAGCACCAATGCCTCAACGTGCATTTGAAGACGTCACGTGTGTACGTTTATCGTGATGCCGCTTGCTGACCCAGGAAAGCCTCGAGTCTCAGGCCTTCTCAAGTCGGAGTGGCGATGTTGCTGCTGGGGAGCGGGCAAAAGTGCTACGAACCCGGCGACCCGAGTTCGATTCCCGCTGGTGGCCACCAACACCAGTGACGATTATCTGAATCGGTTCTGGGCCTCCCGTAGGTCGACTCGGCCTCAAATGAGTACCTGGTGTGGTGTGTAAACATCGCCACTGGGGAGACAAAGGCGGTCGGGCGTGTTGTTGGCCACCCACCCCCTCGTGCGCCTTGCAGGCCTTCATAGGTGCTCGCTAACAGCACTTGCCCCAACAGTCTGTTAAGGCTATATGGGGGATCTTTGTCTTTGATCTCAACTGCGTGATTTGCAGGTGATTTTTATTCAGCATTGGGGGATCTGGTTTTGGCCTACACCAGTTGGTTACATTGTGTGTATGTGTCATAGTTACACTGTGTGTGTATTTGTTACACTGTGTGTATGTGTCATAGTTACATTGTGTGTGTATTTGTTACATTGTGTGTGTGTGTGTTACACCCAGGACCCTATTCAAACCCATAGTGGCCTGGTCTCGGCTAGCTGATGAAAGATGCAAGCGATAATTTCATCATTGCTTGCAGCTGGGGTTGGCATCTCCCCCACTCCTGATGCCGAGGGGAAATGGGCGAGGTTTAGGAATGTGGCTCATGCAGCTGCAATGGCTGCCTTGGATACACGGTCCAGACCTCCCCAGAGACCCTGGCTGACAGAGGTGTTCAGGCTGGCTGAGAAAAAGCGACAGACCCACTCTCATCGGCTACAGCATCCCACATCGGAGAATGAGGAGGCTTACCGCAGCCTTCGCTCGGAGGTTCGGAGAGCCGTGAGGCGCTGCAAGGATGGGTAGTGGTCGCAGGTTGCTGAGGATATGGAATCTGCCTCTGGCCCGCGATCACAAATCACTCTTTAATTCCATCAAAAAAGTAACTTGTAGTGCCACACCTATCACCATCAGGGGAAACAACGGTTATCCAATCTCCGACCCCCAGGAACAGGTTTGCAGATTTTCTGAGCATTTCTGTGAGATCTTGGGGAGGGAAATCCCTCAGCCAGGAAAATATCATGGGGCAAAGTGGGGATGACCCTGCGGAGGCTGCAGTGCCTCAAATATTGTAAGAAGTAGTCACCCCCTGTGAGAGTGGCTAGCTGAGGTGCCATCTGTTGAAGTACTGAAGGCGATCCGGAGTCTGAGACCAGAAAAGGCACCGGGCAGAGATGATCTCCCAAGCGAAATGTTGAGGGAGAGTGGCGTTTGTGCACATACTGCCCTACATGACATCATTATTACAGTCTGGACCACTGGATGGGTTCCGCAGGATTGGAAGGATGTCCTCGTGGTCCCCCTCTTTATGAAGGGGACCGCTCAGACTGTAACAACTACAGGGGCATCTCACTCCTCAGTGTGCCGGAAAGGTCCTGGAAAGGATTATTCAACATCGCCTTGCTAGGCACACTGAGAGGCTTGCGGAGCCCCAATGCGGTTTCAGCAAAGGGCAGTCTTGCACAGATGCCATATTTTCTGTTCGTCTGCTACAGCAGAGGTGGAGGGAATTCCAACAAGACCTACATCTCAGCTTTATTGACCTGGTCGTGCTTTCGGAGTCCCTGATGCTTTGCTCACAATCATTAAGACCTTCATGATGGTGAGTGGGCCCGGGTAAACTACGTGGCCGGAGTCTGAGCCATTTCCTGTTCACCTTGGGGTGCGACAGGGATGTCCTCTGGCTCCCACATTATTTAACATCTATTTCGACTATTTTTTGAAGCCTTCGATGGCTGTACCAGAGGAATTTTCACCTTGTACAGATACAATGGGAGGCTGATCGACGCCCGGGTGCGATCAAGGGATGGCTCCCTATTGGTCAACCACGTTATGTATGCCGATGATTTGGTAATAGCTGCTCATTCAGAAGAGGAGTTGGAGACGCTGCTGCTGAGACTGGAGCGTGCCACTAAGAGGTGGGGCCTTACCATCAGCCCCACCAAAACTAAGCACCTGCCGGGGTATTTTGTACCATCGGACACTCCACCCCACAACTCCCAATCGGTGATGGGGCAGTAATGGAGAGAGTGGAGAGTTTCCCATACCTGGGCAGTGTGCTTATGACTGCCCCAGTTTAACAGCAGAGGTCTCACTCCGTATCAGTCGAGCGGCAATATCTTTTCATCGGTTGCATAACGCCGTGTGGAAGTTACCTGGTCTGTCGCTCCGCACGAAGCTTCAGGTCTTCTCGGCCACAGTCATTCCCTCCCTTCTCTACGCTTGCGAAACGTGGACCCCCTAATGTAGCATCTTCGCCGGTTGGAAACATTTAGGCTGGCCTGCCTACGATCCATCCTGGGTTTAACCAGGCCGGATTGTGTGAGGAGTTCACAAATCCTTGAAAGATCTGGGCAAAGTCCCATCAGTGAGCTCCTCCGGCAGGCAAGGCTGCGTTGGCTGGGTCATGTAGCCGCATGCCCAGCCACCGCATGCCTAAACAGCTTTTGTTCGCCGGATCGAGGGGGCTAAACGGGCGCGGCACGGGCTGAGAAGAGATGGAGTGATGTGGTACAGGAGGACGTGGAGCTGAGTGGACTTGCGATGACTGGTACCAGCGGTGTCAAGATGGCCTCAGTGGAGGAGGCTCGTGAAGGACGCTACTGGGCAGTTGGAGGCAGTCGCCTCCAACAACAACGGAGGGCGGAGGAGCGACGCTCACAACAACGAGCGGAGCGCCGGGTGGCTAAAGCACAGAAAGTTGGTACAGTAGGGGGCACAGGTGGTGCATCAGCCAGTCATCTCGGTCATCTCGTCAGTCGACCCGTGGCACCTGCTGGGTCTGCCCCGTGACCTCCTGCCAGCGGCGTTCGACACTTCACGTGGCCTCAAGGTGCACTTGGCCTGGCACAAGCGTCGTGGTGATGTCACCACCACTTAGTGGCGATGGCGGTTGTTGTTGTTGTGGTGAGTGAGTCACAGTGAGTGAGTGTGAGTGAGTGTGAGTCACAGTGAGTGAGTGTGAGAGTGAGTGAGTGTGAGTCACAGTGAGTGAGTGTGTGAGTGAGCGTGAGAGTGAGTGATTGTGAGAGTGAGTGAGTGTGAGAGTGAGTGTGAGTGTGAGTGAGTGTGAGAGTGAGTGTGAGAGAGAGTGAGTGTGAGTGAGTGTGAGTGAGTGTGTGAGTGAGTGTGAGTGAGTGTTAGTGAGTGTGTGAGTGAGTGTGTGAGTGAGTGTGAGTCAGTGAGTGAGTGTGTGAGTGAGTGTGAGTGAGTGTGAGTGAGTGAGTGTGAGTGAGTGAGTCTGTGTGTGTGAGTCACAGTATGAGTGTGAGTGTGTGAGTGAGTGAGAGTGAGTGAGTGTAAGAGTGAGTGTGAGTGTGAGAGTGTGAGAGTGAGTCTGAGAGTGTGAGAGTGAGTGTGAGGGTGTGAGTGAGTGTGAGTGTGTGAGTTAGTGAGTGTGAGTGAGTCACAGTGAGTGTGAGTGAGCGTGAGTGAGTCAGTTAGTGAGTGTGTGAGTGAGTGTGAGTGAGTCAGTGAGTGTGTGACTGAGTGAGTGAGAGTGAGTGAGTGAGTCTGTGTGTGTGTATGAGTGTGAGTGTGTGAGTGAGTGAGTGCGAGAGTGAGTGAGTGTGAGAGTGAGTGTGACTGAGTGAGTGAGTGTGAGTCACAGTGAGTGAGTCACAGTGAGTGAGTGAGTCACAGTGAGTGTGAGTGAGTGTGAGTCACAGTGAGTGAGTGAGTCACAGTGAGTGAGTGAGTCAGTGAGTGTGAGTGAGTGTGAGTGAGTGTGAGTCACAGTGAGTGAGTGAGTCACAGTGAGTGTGAGTGAGTGTGAGTGAGTGTGAGTCACAGTGAGTGAGTGAGTCACAGTGAGTGTGAGTGAGTGTGAGTGAGTGTGAGTCACAGTGAGTGAGTGAATCACAGTGAGTGTGACTGAGTGTGTCACAGTGAGTGTGAGTGAGTGTGAGTCACAGTGAGTGAGTGAGTCACAGTGAGTGTGAGTGAGTGTGAGTGAGTGTGAGTCACAGTGAGTGAGTGAGTCACAGTGAGTGTGAGTGAGTGTGAGTGAGTGTGAGTCACAGTGAGTGAGTCACAGTGAGTGTGAGTGAGTGTGAGTGAGTGTGAGTCACAGTGAGTGAGTGAGTCACAGTGAGTGTGAGTGAGTGTGAGTGAGTGTGAGTCACAGTGAGTGAGTGAATCACAGTGAGTGTGACTGAGTGTGTCACAGTGAGTGTGAGTGAATGTGAGAGTGTGAGAGTCACAGTGAGTGTGACTGACTGAGTGTGTCACAGTGAGTGTGAGTGAATGTGAGAGTGTGAGAGTCACAGTATGAGTGTGACTGAGTGAGTGTGAGAGTGAGTGAGTGTGAGAGTGAGTGAGTGAGTGTGAGAGTGACAGAGTGAGTGAGTGTGTCACAGTGTGAGAGTGACTGTATGAGTGAGTGACTGTCATGAGTGAGTGACTATGAGTGAGTGNATGAGTGAGTGACTGTATGAGTGAGTGTGTGTTATGAGTGAGTGACTATGAGTGAGTGACTATGAGTGAGTGTGTGAGTGAGTGACTGAGTGAGTGACTATGAGTGACTGTTATGAGTGAGTGACTATGAGTGAGTGTATGAGTGAGTGACTGTATGAGTGAGTGACTATGAGTGAGTGACTATGAGTGAGTGACTATGAGTGAGTGGCTATGAGTGAGTGACTATGAGTGAGTGANTATGAGTGAGTGACTATGAGTGAGTGACTATGAGTGAGTGTATGAGTGAGTGACTATGAGTGAGTGACTATGAGTGAGTGACTATGAGTGAGTGACTATGAGTGAGTGACTATGAGTGAGTGACTATGAGTGAGTGTGATGAGTGAGTGACTATGAGTGAGTGTATGAGTGAGTGACTGAGTGAGTGAGTATGAGTGAGTGAGTGNATGAGTGAGTGACTGAGTGACTGACAGTGAGTGACTGAGTGAGTGACTGAGTGAGTGACTGTATGAGTGACTGAGTGACTGTATGAGTGACTGAAGTGACTGTGTGAGTGAGTGACTGAGTGAGTGACTGAGTGACTGAGTGAGTGACTATGAGTGAGTGANTATGAGTGAGTGACTATGAGTGAGTGACTATGAGTGAGTGTATGAGTGAGTGACTGAGTGAGTGACTATGAGTGAGTGACTATGAGTGAGTGACTATGAGTGAGTGACTGAGTGAGTATGAGTGAGTGTGAGTGAGTGAATGAGTGACTGAGTGAGTGACTGTGACACTGAGTGAGTGAGTGAGTGACTGTGAGTGACTGTATGAGTGAGTGTGAGTGAGTGAGTGAGTGAGTGACTGAGTGAGTGACTGAGTGACTGTATGAGTGAGTGACTGAGTGAGTGAGTGAGTGACTGTATGAGTGAGTGACTGAGTGAGTGTGAGTGACTGAGTGACTGACTGTGTGAGTGAGTGACTGAGTGAGTGACTGAGTGACTATGAGTGAGTGACTATGAGTGAGTGACTATGAGTGAGTGACTATGAGTGAGTGACTATGAGTGAGTGACTGACTGAGTGACTATGAGTGAGTGACTGTTATGAGTGAGTGACTATGAGTGAGTGACTGTATGAGTGAGTGACTGTATGAGTGAGTGACTGACTGAGTGACTGAGTGAGTGACTGTATGAGTGAGTGACTGTATGAGTGAGTGACTGTATGAGTGACTGAGTGTATGAGTCACACAGTGACTGAGTGAGTGACTGAGTGAGTGACTGAGTGAGAGAGTGAGTGACTGAGTGAGTGACTGACTGAGTGAGAGCGGCAGTCGTCGCCATGGAGTCGCTCCGCTCCTCGCGTTGTTTGCGCGCCCGCGTCCCCATGGCAACCACGACGCCGAGCCACGTGGGGGTGGGGGGGTGGGGGGGTGGGCCGTGGGCACCCGGGGCCCCATTGAGACGGCCACGCGGCTGGGACCGGGGCAGACGCAGCAGGGTGCAAGAGGGGCAGCACTAGGGGGGGGGGCAGCACTAGGGGGGGGGCAGCACGAGAGGGGGGGCAGCACGAGAGGGGGGGCAGCACGAGAGGGGGGCAGCACGAGAGGGGGGCAGCACGAGAGGGGGGCAGCACGAGAGAGGGGGGGGCAGCACGAGAGAGGGGGGGGCAGCACGAGAGGGGGGCAGCACGAGAGAGGGGGGGGGGNCAGCACGAGAGAGGGGGGGGCAGCACGAGAGAGGGGGGGGGGCAGCACGAGAGAGGGGGGGGCAGCACGAGAGAGGGGGGGGGCAGCACGAGAGGGGGGGGGCAGCACGAGAGGGGGGGGCAGCACGAGAGAGGGGAGGGGCAGCACGAGAGGGGGGGCAGCACGAGAGAGGGGAGGGGGCAGCACGAGAGGGGGGGGGCAGCACGAGAGAGGGGAGGGGGCAGCACGAGAGAGGGAGGGGGCAGCACGAGAGAGGGGGGGCAGCACGAGAGAGGGGAGGGGGCAGCACGAGAGGGGGGGGGCAGCACGAGAGAGGGAGGGGGCAGCACGAGAGAGGGAGGGGGCAGCACGAGAGGGGGGGGGGCAGCACGAGAGAGGGAGGGGGCAGCACGAGAGGGGGGGCAGCACGAGAGAGGGGAGGGGGCAGCACGAGAGAGGGGAGGGGGCAGCACGAGAGGGGGGGGGCAGCACGAGAGGAGAGGGGGGGCGCCATGGGGCCCGCGGGCCGCGCGTCCCTGCGGCGTCTCCTGGATGGCACGGAGGCCGCGCACCGCGCCGCGGTGGCCACCTTCACCCGGGGCCACCTCAACCCCGACCGCGTGCTCCGCGCGGCCCCGCCGGGGGCGGCCCCTGCCCGCCTCGCCTGGGCCTCGGCCCGGCGGCCCGCGGCGGCCCCGCGCTCCCGTGGGGCCCTCGGGGTCCGCGGGGAGCAAGAGGCCCGCGTGGCAGCGATGACCGAGCGGCTGGCGTCTCTCACTCTGGGCGCGGGGGCCATGCGTGGCCCGACTCGGTAGGAGGTGGCATGGGGGGGGGTGACTGTCGTCCACTCTGTCCCAGGCTCGATCCGCTGCTGGATTACGGCCTCGCTACTCCCCTCCCACCCCCACGCCCGTGGGAGTGGGGGTGGTTGTTGTGGCCACGCTGGGTGCTGTGTGTGGTGGTGGTGGTTGTTGTTGTGGCCACGCTGGGTGCTGTGTGTGGTGGTGGTGGTTGTTGTGGCCACGCTGGTGCTGTGCGTGTGGTGGTGGTGGTTGTTGTGGCCACGCTGGGTGCTGTGTGTGGTGGCGGTGGTTGTTGTGGCCACGCTGGGTGCTGTGTGTGGTGGTGGTGGTGGTTGTTGTGGCCACGCTGGGTGCTGTGTGTGGTGGTGGTGGTGGTTGTTGTGGCCACGCTGGGTGCTGTGTGTGGTGGTGGTGGTTGTTGTGGCCACGCTGGGTGCTGTGTGTGGTGGTGGTGGTTGTTGTGGCCACGCTGGGTGCTGTGTGTGGTGGTGGTGGTTGTTGTGGCCACGCTGGGTGCTGTGTGTGGTGGTGGTGGTTGTTGTGGCCACGCTGGGTGCTGTGTGTGGTGGTAGTGGTTGTTGTGGCCACGCTGGGTGCTGTGTGTGGTGGTGGTGGTTGTTGTGGCCACGCTGGGTGCTGTGTGTGGTGGTGGTGGTGGTTGTTGTAGCCACGCTGGGTGCTGTGTGTGGTGGTGGTTGTTGTGGCCACGCTGGGTGCTGTGTGTGGTGGTGGTGGTGGTGGTTGTTGTGGCCACGCTGGGTGTGTGTGTGGTGGTGGTGGTTGTTGTTGTGGCCACGCTGGGTGCTGTGTGTGGTGGTAGTGGTTGTTGTGGCCACGCTGGGTGCTGTGTGTGGTGGTGGTTGTTGTGACCACGCTGGGTGCTGTGTGTGTGGTGGTGGTTGTTGTTGTTGTGGCCACGCTGGGTGCTGTGTCTGGTGGTGGTGGTTGTTGTGACCACGCTGGGTGCTGTGTGTGTGGTGGTGGTGGTTGTTGTGGCCACGCTGGGTGCTGTGTCTGGTGGTGGTGTTGTTGTGACCACGCTGGGTGCTGTGTGTGTGGTGGTGGTTGTTGTTGTTGTGGCCACGCTGGGTGCTGTGTGTGGTGGTGGTGGTTGTTGTGGCCACGCTGGGTGCTGTGTGTGGTGGTGGTGGTTGTTGTGGCCACGCTGGGTGCTGTGTGTGTGGTGGTGGTTGTTGTTGTTGTGGCCACGCTGGGTGCTGTGTGTGGTGGTGGTGGTTGTTGTGGCCAAGCTGGGTGCTGTGTGTGGTGGTGGTTGTTGTTGTTGTGGCCACGCTGGGTGCTGTGTGTGGTGGTGGTGGTGGTTGTTGTGGCCACGCTGGGTGCTGTGGTGGTGGTGGTGGTTGTTGTGGCCACGCTGTGTGTGTGGTGGTGGTTGTTGTTGTTGTGGCCACGCTGGGTGCTGTGTGTGGTGGTGGTGGTTGTTGTGGCCACGCTGGGTGCTGTGTGTGGTGGTGGTGGTTGTTGTTGTGGCCACGCTGGGTGCTGTATGTGGTGGTGGTGGTGGTTGTTGTGGCCACGCTGGGTGCTGTGTGTGGTGGTGGTAGTGGTTGTTGTGGCCACGCTGGGTGCTGTGTGTGGTGGTGGTGATTGTTGTGGCCACGCTGGGTGCTGTGTGTGGTGGTGGTGGTGATTGTTGTGGCCACGCTGGGTGCTGTGTCTGGTGGTGGTGGTGGTTGTTGTGGCCACGCTGGGTGCTGTGTGTGGTGGTGGTGGTTGTTGTTGTGGCCACGCTGGGTGCTGTGTGTGGTGGTGGTGGTGGTTGTTGTGGCCACGCTGGGTGCTGTGCATGGTGGTGGTGGTGATTGTTGTGGCCACGCTGGGTGCTGTGTGTGGTGGTGGTGGTTGTTGTTGTGGCCACGCTGGGTGCTGTGTGGTGGTGGTGGTTGTTGTGGCCACGCTGGGTGCTGTGTGTGGTGGTGGTGGTTGTTGTTGTGGCCACGCTGGGTGCTGTGTGTGGTGGTGGTGGTTGTTGTTGTGGCCACGCTGGGTGCTGTGTGTGGTGGTGGTTGTTGTGGCCACGCTGGGTGCTGTGCGTGGTGGTGGTGGTTGTTGTGGCCACGCTGGGTGCTGTGTGTGGTGGTGGTTGTTGTGGCCACGCTGGGTGCTGTGTGTGGTGGTGGTGGTTGTTGTTGTGGCCACGCTGGGTGCTGTGTGTGGTGGTGGTGGTGGTTGTTGTGGCCACGCTGGGTGCTGTGTGTGGTGGTGGTGGTGGTTGTTGTGGCCACGCTGTGTGTGGTGGTGGTGGTGGTTGTTGTTGTGGCCACGCTGGGTGCTGTGTGTGGTGGTGGTGGTGGNTGTTGTGGCCACGCTGGGTGCTGTGTGTGGTGGTGGTGGTGGTGGTTGTTGTTGTGGCCACGCTGGGTGCTGTGTGTGGTGGTGGTGGTGGTTGTTGTGGCCACGCTGGGTGCTGTGCGTGGTGGTGGTGGTGGTGTTGTTGTTGTGGCCACGCTGGGTGCTGTGTGTGGTGGTGGTGGTTGTTGTGGCCACGCTGGTGCTGTGTGTGGTGGTGGTTGTTGTTGTGGCCACGCTGGGTGCGGTGTGTGGTGGTGGTGGTGGTTGTTGTTGTGGCCACGCTGTGTGTGGTGGTGGTGGTGGTGGTTGTTGTGGCCACGCTGGGTGCTGTGCGTGGTGGTGGTGGTTGTTGTGGCCACGCTGGGTGCTGTGTGTGGTGGTGGTGGTTGTTGTGGCCACGCTGGGTGCTGTGTGTGGTGGTGGTGGTTGTTGTGGCCACGCTGGGTGCTGTGCGTGGTGGTGGTGGTTGTTGTGGCCACGCTGGGTGCTGTGTGTGGTGGTGGTGGTTGTTGTGGCCACGCTGGGTGCTGTGCGTGGTGGTGGTGGTTGTTGTGGCCACGCTGGGTGCTGTGTGTGGTGGTGGTGGTGGTTGTTGTGGCCACGCTGGGTGCTGTGCGTGGTGGTGGTGGTTGTTGTGGCCACGCTGGGTGCTGTGTGTGGTGGTGGTGTGGTGGTTGTTGTGGCCACGCTGGGTGCTGTGTGTGGTGGTGGTGGTTGTTGTTGTGGCCACGCTGGGTGCTGTGTGTGGTGGTGGTTGTTGTGGCCACGCTGGGTGCTGTGTGTGGTGGTGGTGGTGGTGGTTGTTGTGGCCACGCTGGGTGCTGTGTGGTGGTGGTTGTTGTTGTGGCCACGCTGGGTGCTGTGTGTGGTGGTAGTGGTTGTTGTGGCCACGCTGGGTGCTGTGTGTGGTGGTAGTGGTTGTTGTGGCCACGCTGGGTGCTGTGTGTGGTGGTGGTGGTTGTTGTGGCCACGCTGGGTGCTGTGTGTGGTGGTGGTGGTGGTTTTTGTGGCCACGCTGGGTGCTGTGTGTGGTGGTGGTTGTTGTTGTTGTTGGCTAGATGCTCCACCAGGTGGTGCTGTGGCTACACGGGCGATAAACAATCCAAGTGTCCGACTGAGTCGACAAAAATGTATCCACATGGAGTTTGTGAGGACTCGGTCAGGACCGCTGTTTTTTTATTTTAAGATGTTTTCAGCCAATTAATGATTGTTTATACAAATAGGAGGAAAACGGAGCACCCGGAGAAAACCCACGGAGAAAACTGCTATTCCAATCATAAAAAAAACAATTGTTAGTTTATTTTTTTAATTTTACCAAGTAAGGCTCTTTCCAGAAGCGATCTGGCCACAAATTATAGCTCAGCGAAGTGGCTTATCATGTGAACATTTCTAGCATCCAAATATTCTAAACGCGTGACATTTATTCTAAATGTGGAGGTAGAAAACCGGAGGACCCGTAGACAAATCCACGCGACTACGGGGAGAGAGACACCGCTAACTCCAGATCTCCAGCAGGCGTCAGGCTCGGAATATAACCCACGACCTCCTGTATACCAGGCGAGGTAGTTAACATCGTGATGATAAGAGAGACACGCAAACTCCAAATATAGAGCAGGCGTCAGGGTCGGGATCGCACCCACGACCTCCTCCATACCTGGCGAGGTAGTTAACATCTCCTAGCCACCGTGATGACGATGAGAGAGACACGAAACTCCAAATATACAGCAGCAGGCGTCAGGGTCGGAATAGAACCCACGACCTCCTGTATACGAGGCGAGGTAGTTGACATCTCCTAGCCACCGTGATGATGATGATGAGAGAGACACGCAAACTCCAAATATACAGCAGGCGTCAGGGTCGGGATCGAACCCACGACCTCCTGCATACCTGGCGAGGTAGTTGACATCTCCTAGCCACCGTGATGACGAGAGAGACACGAAACTCCAAATATACAGCAGCAGGCGTCAGGGTCGGAATAGAACCCACGACCTCCTGCATACCTGGCGAGGTAGTTGACATCTCCTAGCCACCGTGATGATGATGAGAGAGACACGCAAACTCCAAATATACAGCAGGCGTCAGGGTCGGAATAGAACCCACGACCTCCTGTATACCAGGCGAGGTAGTTGACATCTCCTAGCCACTGGTGATGAGAGAGAGAGACACGAAAACTCCAAATATTCAGCAGCAGGCGTCAGGGTCGGAATAGAACCCACGACCTCCTGTATACGAGGCGAGGTAGTTGACATCTCCTAGCCACCGTGATGATGATGAGAGAGACACGCAAACTCCAAATATACAGCAGGCGTCAGGGTCGGAATAGAACCCACGACCTCCTGTATACGAGGCGAGGTAGTTAACATCTCATAGCCACCGTGATGATGATGATGATGAGAGAGACACGCAAACTCCAAATATACAGCAGCAGGCGTCAGGGTCGGAATAGAACCCACGACCTCCTGTATACCAGGCGAGGTAGTTGACATCTCCTAGCCACCGTGATGATGATGAGAGAGACACACAAACTCCAAATATACAGCAGGCGTCAGGGTCGGGATCGAACCCACGACCTCCTGCATACCTGGCGAGGTAGTTGACATCTCCTAGCCACTGGTGATGAGAGAGAGAGACACAAACTCCAAATATTCAGCAGCAGGCGTCAGGGTCGGAATAGAACCACGACCTCCTGTATACGAGGCGAGGTAGTTGACATCTCCTAGCCACCGTGATGATGATGAGAGACACGCAAACTCCAAATATACAGCAGGCGTCAGGGTCGGACCCACGACCTCCTGTATACGAGGCGAGGTAGTTAACATCTCATAGCCACCGTGATGATGATGATGATGAGAGAGACACGCAAACTCCAAATATACAGCAGCAGGCGTCAGGGTCGGAATAGAACCCACGACCTCCTGTATACCAGGCGAGGTAGTTGACATCTCCTAGCCACCGTGATGATGATGAGAGAGACACACAAACTCCAAATATACAGCAGGCGTCAGGGTCGGGATCGAACCCACGACCTCCTGCATACCTGGCGAGGTAGTTGACATCTCCTAGCCACCGTGATGACGATGAGAGAGACACACAAACTCCAAATATACAGCAGCAGGCGTCAGGGTCGGAATAGAACCCACGACCTCCTGTATACGAGGCGAGGTAGTTGACATCTCCTAGCCACTGCGGTGCCCTAGGATGGTGGCACTGCCCGGGAGCCATTCACTCTTTTCCAGGATTGTCCCTGCATGCTGATGATCTTTGTAGAGTTCCAGTGGCACTTGAGGAAGAAGGGATCTCGTAGGTAGCTCTGTGATATCCGCTTCCGTGGGCCACGAACACACAAAGGGTCGCACTGTTCCCAATACTTTTTTGTTCCATATTTTATTGCATCCTCTCCCCCTTCCCACAATTTTTTGCCAATCGTGGTGTCGGCGCCCCGCTATCAGACGAATCAATTTGGAAAACTCGGTGTTCGAGAAGTGCCCGCAGAAGCGGATGTCACAGAGCTAGCGCCTGAGATGCCTCGCTGAAGTGACCTCTGGCTTCATGTGGGAGGAAAGCGGGCAACACCCACCCGGCCTACGCGGGTGTAACACTTAACGCTCCGCACAGATGGATTTAAGAATGCGATCTCATTGGAGCCACGTAGCGGCAGGCCCACAGCGCCTGGCGTCTCCACAGTCGTCTCCCACGCAGGTGCGAGCCAGGCGCCACTCTCTGCCCACAGAGTCCGCGCTGAGAGCGGCCCGCCTGCGTTGCCCGTGGTCGACCCCGGCCAGGAGACGGCCGAGTCAGCCGACCGAGGGAGGCCCAGCGGCTGCGGTGGCCTCGAGGGGGCCCGAGGAGGGGGGCCCCAGGGGGGGCCCACCCCCCGAGTTGGTGCTGGGCGGGGTCACGTGGCGGGATCGGTACCGCTCCCTGCGGAAGGTTGACACCAATCTGTTCGGTAACCACCAACCCCCACCACCACCACAACCACCACCACCCCTGATTAGCACGGTTCACTACGTACGGTGCGAAAGAAGTTCAACATGCGTACGGCACATACCCCCTGCCTCCTCTTCCCTCTGCCCGACCCCTCAAATGACCCCAGCGATTCGGGTGCAATGATGAGCGTAAACAGTAAAGCCATCTCTCAAAAGCAGAGCTGGAGGCACGTTCCAAAAGTCCTGTCGAATTGCAATTTAATATTCCTGTTCAAAACGCATCAACCCGGCGAAACGCTCGAGACGGGGACTCATGTCGCAAGGGTCGGAGGTCACCACGAATGTGTCCGTGCTGACCGCCCCTCGCTCCACAGGCGCCAGCGGACGGGCGGTGGGGGCCAGGCCGGGTGCCGGACGGCGCGGGACGCGACCCCTTGGGGTAAGGTCCCCTGACTTCCCCGTTCATCTCTTCCGCAACGAATGGACCCGCGGGCGTGAATTATCGCGGCTCCTGGCTCCCTCCCGTGTCGTGATGAGACCGTCGCTGTCAGTCCATCACGGTGTATACCCCGTATTCTTGGACAGGGGACATCGAGTTTTCAGGTCCGTACGGCGTACAGCCGTTTCAATCGGACACGTTTTTTCGTCTATTTGTGTTTCTCCCTCGTGATGGGGACTTTGTGGGATGAACGTTGAGATGTACAAGGGGCACGGGGTGACCAACAATGTCTGAACTGGTCTGTAATAAGTTAGGCAGCTCTGATAAGGTGTTGCCAGGTATGCGAAACGTCTCGGCAGCGATCCACGTGCCAGTGGGGGAGCGATTCGTAATTATTTATTGGCGAGTGCTTTGTGGGGATGCTTTTTGTTGTTAACGCAGAAACATTTGAACCGAGATTGATATCGATTATTGTTTGTTTTAGTAAGACGGGGAAAGCCGGGAGAACCCGGAGGAAGTGTGTGAGAGAGAGAGAGAACATATAAACTCGTAGGTTTTTTCGGTAAAGTCACGTAGGTAAAAATAAAAATAAATAATAATGAATCAAATGATAGAAATAATATAATAAATCACGACGTTTCTGGCGCAGCACAAGCGCCCGTCATCAGGTGGGACAACCACAGCACGAAACAAACGAAAAAACCTAAGAGTTTGAATCCTTGCAGTCACGAAAGCTTCAAATCTAGAACATACAAACTCCACGCAGTGGCCCACTGCAACGCCACTCTGCACACAAGCTAGGCGAGCGGGGATGGGCACGTGGGTAACGTACAGATCGACGCAGAGTCCGTCGGAGGCACCGATGGCTTCGGCTGAGAGAGAACGACAGAAAGCCAGGACTACTGGAGCAGAGAGCACGTGGAGGGGAGTTAGGTGAGAGTGGAGAGGCAGGAGAGTGCGTGGAGGGGAGTAGAGTGAGATGAGAGGGAGAGGCAGGAGAGTGCGTGGAGGGGAGTAGAGTGAGATGAGAGGGGAGAGGCAGGAGAGTGCGTGAGGGGAGTAGAGTGAGATGAGAGGGAGAGGTAGGAGAGTGCGTGGAGGGGAGTAGAGTGAGATGAGAGGGAGAGGCAGGAGAGTGCGTGGAGGGGAGTAGAGTGAGATGAGAGGGAGAGGCAGGAGAGTGCGTGGAGGGGAGTAGAGTGAGATGAGAGGGAGAGGCAGGAGAGTGCGTGGAGGGGAGTAGTGAGATGAGAGGGGAGAGGCAGGAGAGTGCGTGGAGGGAGTAGAGTGAGATGAGAGGGGAGAGGTAGGGGAGTGCGTGGAGGGGAGTAGTGAGATGAGAGGGGAGAGGCAGGAGAGTGCGTGGAGGGGAGTAGAGTGAGATGAGAGGGAGAGTGCGTGGAGGGGAGTAGAGTTAGATGAGAGGGGAGAGGTAGGAGAGTGCGTGGAGGGAGTAGAGTGGATGAGAGGGGAGAGGTAGGAGAGTGCGTGGAGAGGAGTAGAGTGAGATGAGAGGGGAGAGGTAGGGAGTGCGTGGAGGGGTAGAGTGAGATGAGAGGGAGAGGTAGGAGAGTGTGTGGGGGTGAGGGTAGTAGAGTGAAGGTGAGAGAGGTGAGCAGAGGCGAGTCCATGGATAATCTTGAATCGGGGGATGGAGTGCGATCTTGAATCTGATTTACGATCAAATCGTGAGCGGGAGAAGGGACCGGAGTCGCTGACACGTGGACCCCTCCTCCCTGAGGTCGCAAACGGGTTTTGATTCCTTACCCGTACCCGGCCACACCAGGGTCGCAAACGGGTACCCGTACCCTACCCGTACCTGGCTGGGTACGGGTAGGGTACGGGTATCCGTTTGGCTGGGTACGGGTAGGATACGGGTATCGGGTACCTGATTGCGACCTCTGGGATGAAGCCATGTTGCAGGCGCGGCTGGGTTGATTCTAGGAACTTGAATTGTGAGAAGAGACAAGACGTTGGGAAATGAGTGACAAACGGTGACTCACCAGTGACTCACGGCCTTCCCGTACCCGGCCGCACCAGGGTCGCAAACGGGTATCGGGTATCGGGTAGGGTACGGGTATCAGGTACCCGGTTGCGACCTCTGCCTCCTCCTCCTTCCGCGCCCTACAGGCGACACCGACGTCGGCGTCACGGCCCGGCCGGGCTGGAGGCGCCTACAGGAGCGGCGGAGCGCCCTGCAGGCGGTGACGCGCCACTCGACCGCCCTCGGCGACCTCATCGGAGACATCGTGGTGAGCAGTCGCCGCCCCGACAGCTACTTGTTGCACACTCGAAATGAAGGACGTGGGCAGGTGCTCCAAGTCGAGGGCAAGCACATTGATTGTGGTTAATAGCAATTTTGTGAAGACCAGCACCGTCACTCTGTGTAAAATGCAACAGCACGTGTCACACGCAGCAATTATCCCGAGTCGCCATTAACCACGTGGCTGGTGTATCCGCGCGGTTCTTCATGAACAGTTTTCTCTTAAACCCAATTCTACTACTGATAAACCATCTTTGTCTTTGACAATCACATTTGCACATCACTATTGGAATATTCCTTTAATCCTAAGCTGTGTGTCTATCTATACCATCCACTTATATCGGTATCTTACACCCATTATATGTACTGTATGTGTGCAGTATACGTACTGTATGTCACCATTGTACAGCTTACTACTTTACATGTGTTCTATTTTCAATAGCATTGCAAGTAGTCATACTCTGGGTACATGGGCATGGTTATAGACTAAACCGTATTAGAGTTAGAGAATTACAATGACAGTAACTAATTACAGTGCGTCATCCCTTTACAATGCACAGTACTATAACGCCTCTAATTGCATATATCACAACGAACAATTAAAAGCCAAGCTTAAAGTCTAGAACAAGTCTAGAACAAGTCTAGAACATTTATATAACGATAAAAACCTTTGGATCTCGATTTAATGCTGTCGTGACTGCAGGGATTCATCTTCTTGGTTCTTTCGGTAAAGTCACGTAGAATGGAAATAAAAGAATAAAATAAAACATAATAAAATAATATAATAAAAATAAAAATACTAATATAATATTATTTATTATGTTTTATTTTTATTATTTTATTATTTCCATTCTACGTGACTTTACCGGTAAAGTCACGTAGACTTTACCGAAAGAACCAAGAAGATGAACCTTTGGATCCTTTACCTGTAAAATGCACCAGCACGTGTCACACGCAGCAATTATTCCGAGACGCCATTAACCACGTGACTGGCATATCCGCTCGGTCATCCAATAACCCTGCCAGCCACCTTACAGGCCCGACTCAGACATTACATGCTGCTGTACACACATGCATTGATGCACTGCACAGCACATCAGGACTTTCACAGAACCACACTCTACTCCCTTGCTGCACAAGGACATAATTAAAAGAGTGATCCATTCCTAATGTGCCACATACTACTGTCAGCAGATACCCCTATAGCTACTACTGTCAACACAGTCACTCCTATAGCTACTACTGTCAACACAGTCACCCCTATAGCTACTACTATCAGCACAGTCACCCTATAGCTACTACTGTCAACACAGTCACCCCTATAGCTACTACTGTAACACAGTCACCCCTAGAGCTACTACTGTCAACACAGTCACCCCTATAGCTACTACTGTCAACACAGTCACCCCTATAGCTACTACTGTCAACACAGTCACCCTATAGCTACTACTGTCAACACAGTCACCCTATAGCTACTACTATCAGCACAGTCACCCCTATAGCTACTACTGTCAACACAGTCACCCCTATAGCTACTACTGTCACACAGTCACCCCTATAGCTACTACTGTCAACACAGTCACCCTATAGCTACTACTGTCAACACAGTCACCCCTAGAGCTACTACTGTCAACACAGTCACCCCTATAGCTACTACTGTCAACACAGTCACCCCTATAGCTACTACTGTCAACACAGTCACCCCTATAGCTACTACTGTCAACACAGTCACCCCTATAGCTACTACTGTCAGCACAGTGACCCCTATAGCTACTACTGTCAGCACAGTGACCCCTATAGCTACTACTGTCAACACAATCACCCCTATAGCTACTACTGTCAACACAGTCACCCCTATAGCTACTACTGTCAACACAGTCACCCTATAGCTACTACTGTCAACACAGTCGCCCCTATAGCTACTACTGTCAACACAGTCACCCTATAGCTACTACTGTCAACACAGTCACCCCTATAGCTACTACTGTCAACACAGTCACCCCTAGAGCTACTACTGTCAACACAGTCACCCCTATAGCTACTACTGTCAACACAGTCACCCCTATAGCTACTACTGTCAGCACAGTGACCCCTATAGCTACTACTGTCAACACAATCACCCCTATAGCTACTACTGTCAACAGTCACCCCTATAGCTACTACTATCAACACAGTCACCCTATAGCTACTACTGTCAACACAGTCACCCCTATAGCTACTACTGTCAACACAGTCACCCCTATAGCTACTACTGTCAACACATCACCCTATAGCTACTACTGTCAACACAGTCACCCCTATAGCTACACTGTCAACACAGTCACCCCTAGAGCTACTACTGTCAACACAGTCACCCCTATAGCTACTACTGTCAACACAGTCACCCCTATAGCTACTACTGTCAACACAGTCACCCCTATAGCTACTACTGTCAACACAGTCGCCCCTATAGCTACTACTGTCAGCACAGTGACCCCTATAGCTACTACTGTCAACACAATCACCCCTATAGCTACTACTGTCAACACAGTCACCCCTATAGCTACTACTGTCAACACAGTCACCCCTATAGCTACTACTGTCAACACAATCACCCCTATAGCTACTACTGTCAACACAGTCACCCCTATAGCTACTACTGTCAACACACTCACCCCTATAGCTACTACTGTCAACACAGTCACCCCTATAGCTACTACTGTCAACACAGTCGCCCCTATAGCTACTACTGTCAACACAGTCGCCCCTATAGTTACTACTGTCAACACAGTCACCGCTATAGCTACTACTGTCAACGCAGTCACCCCTATAGGTACTACTGTCAACACAGTCACCCCTATAGCTACTACTGTCAACACAGTCACCCCTATAGCTACTACTGTCAACACAGTCACCCCTAGAGCTACTACTGTCAACACAGTGGCCCCTATAGCTACTACTGTCAACACAGTCACCCCTATAGCTACTACTGTCAACACAGTCACCCCTATAGCTACTACTGTCAACACAATCACACCTATAGCTACTACTGTCAACACAGTCACCCCTATAGCTACCACTGTCAACAGTCACCCCTAGAGCTACTACTGTCAACACAGTCACCCCTATAGCTACTACTGTCAACACAGTCACCCCTATAGCTACTACTGTCAACACAGTCACCCTATAGCTACTACTGTCAACACAGTCGCCCCTATAGCTACTACTGTCAGCACAGTGACCCCTATAGCTACTACTGTCAACACAATCACCCCTATAGCTACTACTGTCAACACAGTCACCCCTATAGCTACTACTGTCAACACAGTCACCCCTATAGCTACTACTGTCAACACAATCACCCCTATAGCTACTACTGTCAACACAGTCACCCCTATAGCTACTACTGTCAACACACTCACCCCTATAGCTACTACTGTCAACACAGTCACCCCTATAGCTACTACTGTCAACACAGTCGCCCCTATAGCTACTACTGTCAACACAGTCGCCCCTATAGTTACTACTGTCAACACAGTCACCGCTATAGCTACTACTGTCAACGCAGTCACCCCTATAGTACTACTGTCAACACAGTCACCCCTATAGCTACTACTGTCAACACAGTCACCCCTATAGCTACTACTGTCAACACAGTCACCCCTAGAGCTACTACTGTCAACACAGTGGCCCCTATAGCTACTACTGTCAACACAGTCACCCCTATAGCTACTACTGTCAACACAGTCACCCCTATAGCTACTACTGTCAACACAGTCACCCCTATAGCTACTACTGTCAACACAGTCACCCCTATAGCTACTACTGGCAACACTGTCACCCCTATAGCTACTACTGTCAGCACAGTACCGTGCCGGCCTTCATAGGTGCTCGCTAACAGCACTTGCCCCTCCAGTCTGTTAAGGCTACACGGGGATCTGTTTTTTGTGCGTCACTGTGCGTGTGTCTGCGTGTGTGTCACTGTGTGTCTGTCTGTGTGTGTGTCACTGTGTCTGTGTGCCTGTGTGACTGTCTGTGTGTGTGTCTCTGTGTCTGTGGGTGTCTGCGTGTATGTCACTGTGTGTGTGTCACTGTGTGTGTCTGCGTGTGTCACTGTCTGTGTGTGTCTGCGTGTGTGTCACTGTATATGTGTGTGTGTCTGTGTGTGTCACTGTGTGCCTGTGTGACTGTCTGTGTGTGTGTCTGCGTGTATGTCACTGTGTGTGTGTCTGCGTGTGTCACTGTCTGTGTGTGTCTGCGTGTGTGTCACTGTATGTGTGTGTGTGTCACTGTGTGTGTGTCACTGTGTGTCACTTTGTGTCACTGTGTGTGTCACTTTGTGTCACTGTGTGTCACTTTGTGTCACTGTGTGTGTGTCACTGTCTGTGTGTGTCACTGTCTGTCTGTGTGTCACTTTGTGTCACTGTGTGTCACTGTGTATGTCACCGTGTGCCACAGTGTGTGTGATCGTGCTGCGTGGGCGTCAGTGCTCGTTACGGGAGCCCCCCCCCCNGACTACCCCCCCCCCAGGGTTCCACTCATCCTGCCCCCCCCCNGACTACCCCCCCTCCCCCACAGAGAGAATACGATGAGTACCTCGCGGTGCTGATGGACGCGCATCAAGGCGTCGACTACGAGGTGGGTAGAAGGCAAAGGCGCAGACCGGCAAGTGCTCACTCGCACCCCCCCCCCCGAAGGAGCTAGGGGGTATTTGGTCTACTCTTCCACTCGTCCACGCTGGCCAGACAGCTCGGAAGAGGTGGGGGCTTAGCTGCGGGTGGCACCCATTGTGTACGAACTGCTGGGTGGGCAGAGGCGGTGCGGGTGGGAGAGTTGGGGCTGGAGATGAACTTCAGGAACTCCTCTGGCTTGACCCCGACGAGATGAAGCCAGAGGTCACGTGCAGAAGGCTTCGTGTGGGAGTGCATCGCAGAGAGGACCCTGTGATATCCGCTTTTCGTGGGCTCCGCTCTCTGTCGCGACGAGTCATCGCACTGCTGCGCGAGAGATTTACGAAGTCTCACGACGGGGCAAACGACGCAATAGAAAATGTAGAACAAATCATTCGGTATTCTTAGGTTTTTTCGGTAAAGTCACGTAGGTAAAACATTAAAATTAATAGGTTCCACCTGAAGACGGGAGCTTGTGTTGCCTCCGAAACGTCGTGATTTTTATTTTATTTAACTTTTATTAATTTTAATGTTTTACCTACGTGACTTTACCGAAAAACCTAAGAATATGAATCCTTGCAGTCACGAAAGCTTCAAATCTAGAACAAATCATTCGGAGCGATGCGACCCTGCGTGTTTGGAGAGCAGCCCACGGATGCAAGTGTCACAGAGCTACCTCCGAGAGCCCTTGTTCAACTGACACTGGGTTCATGTGGAAGGGCGCAGAGAGGACCCGGATGTCAGAACTAGCTCTGTCATATCCACTTTCGTGGGCTGCGTTCTCTAACAACACGGAAGCGGGTCCCGGCCATCGGACAGGAAAATAAAAAAATGTACCCGTAAAAACAAAGTTTTTCACTCTAAATCCTTTATATGCGTGGCGGCTCTGGCTTGAGATGGCTGACACCTATGGGTCAGATGATTGTCTGCCAACATTAAGCAATTGGTAATTAAATATTTTTAAAAATTCCCTAAACAGTGTAAAAATTTGGAATGTCAGCTCGATTGGATCACGGAAGTGGGTTAAAAAACGACCGAAAGATTTGCACGGTCGTAAGCAAGCAAGCACGCAAGCAAGCAAGCAAGCACGCAAGCAAGCAAGCGAACTTAATATAAAGGATTTAATAAAAACAAACACTGGAACGGGGTTTCTCTGGAGTTTTAATTTTAAGTAATAAGTGTGACCACATCGCCACCTGGTGGAGGCGGATGAACACGACGTTTTAGTCGCATGCCTCTTCAGGCTGTCAGGGGCGCGCCGTGGTGGCAAGATGATAATGATCTCGCCTGGTACACAGGAGGTCGTGGGTTCGATCCTGATCCTGACGCCTGCTGCTGTATATTTGGAGTTTGCGTGTCTCTCTCTCCCTGTGGCCGTGTGTATTTTTCTCCGGGTCCTCCGGTTTTCCCCTCCACATTTAGAATCAGCATCACGCGTTTCGAGCGTTTGCCTGCTACATACAACACGGGCGATCATTTTGTGGCAAGGTCGCTTCTGAAGAAACAGCTGCATAGCTCAGTGAGCCTTACCTGGTCAAATAAAAATAGTTTGTTGATTAACCGCGACTAACCCAGCCAATAATAGGCGCGGCATATTCTCAGATGAACACGATCCATTGTAACTTATCTGACTACATTAACCCCGCTCTGGTCTTCGCAGGTGATAGGCTCAAAGTGATGCCATCACTTCTAGATTTGAAGCTTTCATGACTGCAAGGATTCATATTCTTAGGTTTTTTCGGTAAAGTCACGTAGGTATAAAATTTAATTAATAAAAGTAAAAAAAAAAAAAAATCACGACGTTTCGGAAGCAAAACAAGCTTCCGTCTTCAGGTGGAACCGTCACAGCACGATTGCTGCATCAAGTAAAGAGAAATTCCAAGAAAACCGTCCTTGTATATATACTGGTTGAGGGTGGGAGAGCCAAGGTAGGCCCCTGGATATAATTATTATTGTGAAGTTGGTGCGGCTAAAGCCGCTGCTAAGAATGAGCCTTTGTTGTGTAGACTGGTTGAACTGGGAGGTTCCAAGAGTTGTCCAGGTGCGGCTGCTGTAAAGGTGCGGCTGCTGTAAATGGGACTGAGCCTTTGTTATGTAGAGGTGGTGCGGCTGAAACCGCTGCTATGAATGAGTCTTTGTTGTGTAGACTGGTTGAACTGGGAGGTTCCAAGAGTTGTTCAGGTGCGGCTGCTGTAAAGGTGTGGCTGCTGTGAATGGGACTGAGCCTTTTGTTATGTAGACGAAACAGCACGTTGCTACGTTGCTGGGATTAATTCTAGATTTGCCAAATATGTGTGGTAAAACTTTTTATTTTATTTTATTTTACTTTTATGAATTTAAATTTTTTACCTACGTGACTTTACCGAAAAAAACCTAAGAATATGATGCCATCACCTTAACTCCGCTGTGTGAGAGCAAAGCAGGAAGACTTCTTGACACTTCTGGCTGTCGCCTGACGAAGTTGGTTGTTATCATCAGCAGCAGCGAAACGTCACAGTGCTAGCATTGTAAATGTTGTGGGTTTACGCTCCAACACACCGGTGTGCTGAAGTAGTAGCTACTTGCC
Source organism: Lethenteron camtschaticum (assembly GCA_018977245.1). Classification (NCBI taxonomy): domain Eukaryota; kingdom Metazoa; phylum Chordata; class Hyperoartia; order Petromyzontiformes; family Petromyzontidae; genus Lethenteron; species Lethenteron camtschaticum. Next base: position 3,177,760 of record MU249617.1, on the reverse strand, counting down.
ACGTTTTATTTACGCGACAAACCTTACTACTACTTCGCTGTGTCGGGTGGTGGTGGGTTATCGACACATTGATATTTACACGATCTAACCCAAAAACCTTTATTGTGAATGTTGTTGGTCGCGAAAGCCTGCTACTACGCGCTAAACTGAACTATATATAATGACAACAGCCACCGCCGTCACATCAACATCTCCAGGCGACACAGGCGGTCTCCATCACGTACCACAGCGAGTCCTCGCTCCACGCGGTCGTCGCAGTAGTCGGCGCCTTCATCACAAGCGCCGCGTTCAGCGACGACGAGTTCCCCCGTGATGTCGTTTGGCCAACACCGGTTTAAACCGCGTAGTATTATTTTATTTTTCTGCCACGGGGGAAGAAAACCCCGCGCAAGAACCAGCCGGGCAGAACTCGGGAATCGAACCCGTGAGGTTGCACCTCGCGACCTCGTGGGGCCAGCGCCGTTCCCCGCCGCCGCTGTTCAACTTTGCCTCCCGTGGCGGCCAAATGATGATTGCCGTTCGTAATTATTCGTAAGATTACTGCGAGAGTAATAACGCACGGACGGGAGGGGGGGCATTTTTAGACGGCAACTCTCTCCTGCCTCTCGCCGCCCCCCACCTCCCCCTAGGTTCTCGTGGCTCAGCTGCGCTGCGTCGGCGAGGGGCGAGACGCGGAGTTGCGGGGGCCGAGCGGGAGCTGTGGGACCTCGAGGCGAAGGCCAGGGCCGCGCTGACGCGGAACGAGCGGTGGGAGAGACGCGGCGAGGGGTGGGGGCTGCGTGTGCGTGGGGGCTACGCGTGTGTGGGTGGGGGGGCTACGCGTGCTTAGGGTGGTGGGGGAGTTCTGAGTTCTTCCTGGGGTATCAACCACATGCCATCATCATCACGGGCATCATCACTTTCATCGTCATCATCGTCATCATCACTGTCATCGTCATCATCACTGTCATCGTCATCATCACTGTCATCGTCATCATCGTCATCACTGTCATCGTCATCATCACTGTCATCATCATGGGCATCGTCATCATCATCACTGTCATCGTCATCATCATCACTGCCATCATGGTCATCATCACTGCCATCATCATCATCACTGTCATCATGGTCATCATCATCACTGCCATCATCATCATCACTGTCATCATCGTCATCATCATCACGGGCATCATCGTCATCATCATTTTCTGTCATTGTCATCATCGCCCCTGGTCATGCGGATGAGGTCACGGTGACCCCACGCCTGTGACCCCCCCGACCCCCCCCCNTCCTTCCCTTGTGCCACAGACTTCGCGCTCAGCTGCGGGAACAGGAGCGGGAGCCAGCAACTGCGGAGACTCCGGTTCTCATCCCGGGTCAGTGGCGGCCGCTCGTCTGTGTGTGTACACGCACAGTAGCGTACGTGCACCCCGTGTGTGTGTGTGCGTGCACACAATGTGTATGTACACACACACTGTGTTTGTAGAGCGTACATACACATTGTGTGTGGGCGGCAGGTCGGCCCAGTGGTGTTGTTACTCGTGCCTCGCATCGAGAAGCGCCTGGGTTCGATGCCCGACTCGTTCTGGACGGTGGTTGTTTCTTCTCTCTCCTGTTCTGTATGGGGTTCCTCTGGGTTCTACAGTTTACTCCCACGGCTGCACGCACGCACGCACACACACGCACGCACACACACGCACACACACGCACGCACACGCACGCACACACACACACACGCGCACGCACACACTGTGTCGGGCAGACACTGCAGGGCGAGCAGGTCAGAGGCCTACTGTTGATGGAGGTGCCGCTGTGCACGCGCCGGTGAACTTATTTCGCCCCGTAGTTAGCCATTCGTGCGAGTTGGCGGCGCTATCAGCACGGTGACATTGTAGCCGGTATTGGCCAAAACGTTGCGATGCTGTAAAACCACCTGCATTTTGCTCAATTGAGATCACACAGCAGCAGCGGCAGCAGCAGCATCTCCCCCCCCNTCGTGCAAACGCAAGGCAGGACCCTCTTGAAAAGGAGTCGTGAGACTCCTGGGTAAAAAGCGCCGTCATAATAACGACACGAATGATGCACCGGACGCCCTCCGCGTGTTCCCGCAGCCTGCGTCGCTCTGCACACGGGCCGCTGACGAGTTCACCCTCTACCCCCCAAAAAACAGAGCCCCCACCCCCACGGACCCCCGTGCCCCCCGGGGCCCCGTCTGCGTCGTCCCGCGTGCGAGCCCTGCACGCGGAGCTGGCGGGCGCGGCGCGGGCGCTGGCCGGCGCGAGGACGCGGCGCCAGCAGCAGCTGGTGCCCCGCACGGACACTCAGCTCCTGGGGCAGAGAGTGCGCGACATGCGGGTGAGCCAGTGAGCCTGTGTGACACGGGGCCACGTGGGGCAGTTGTGGAGAGAGAGTGGAGTTTCCCACGCCTGGGCAGTGTGCTCGTGACCGGCTCCGGTTTGACAGCAGAGGTCTCACTCCGAATCAGTCGAGCGGCAATATCTTTTCATCGGTTGCGTAACGCTGTGTGGAAGCGACCTGGTTTGTCGCTCCGAACGAAGCTTCAGGTCTTCTCGGCCACGGTCATTCCCTCCCTTCTCTACGCTTGCGAAACGTGGACCCCCCTAATGAAACATCTTCGCCAGTTAAAACATTTAGGCTGGCCTGCCTACGATCCATCCTGGGTTTAAACAGGCTGGATTGTGTGAGAAGCTCACAAATCCTTGAAAACTCTGGACAAAGCCCCATCGGTGAGCTCCTCCGGCAGGCAAGGCTACGTTTGCTGGGTCATGTAGCCCGCATGCCCAGCCACCGCATGCCTAAACAGCTTTTGTTCGGCCGGATAGAGGGGGCTAAACGGGCGCGGCACGGGCTGGAGAAGAGATGGAGTGATGTGGTACAGGAGGACGTGGAGCTGAGTGGACTTGTCGATGACTGGTACCAGCGGTGTCAAGATCGGCCTCTGTGGAGGAGGATCGTGAAGGACGCTACTGGGCAGTTCGAGGCAGTCGCCCTCCAACAACAACATAGGGCGGAGGAGCGACGCTCACAACGAGCGGAGCGCCGGGTGGCTAAAGCACAGCAAGTTGGCACAGTAGGGGGCACAGGTGGTGCATCAGCCAGTCATCTCAGCCAGTCGACCCGTGGCACCTGGGTCTGCCCCGTGATCTCCTGCCAGCGGGCGTTCGACACTTCACATGGCCTCAAGGTGCACATGGCCTGGCACACTTAGTGGTGAATGGTGGTTGTTGTTGTTGTTGTTCAGCACACACGAGGCGAGTGTGAGTGTCACCAGAGTTGGTGTCACTCAAATTCAGTGAAATAACGAATGTGATTGTGATGCGATTGTACTGCCACTGTGCAATTTGTCGGGGCTCAGCCCATCAACTGTGGCTGGGGCCAAAACCCGGATTGGCTGGCCGAGCCACGCGGCCACCTAGCGTCATTTTAGCATCGCTGATAAACGTCCTGGATTCTGCACCGGTCGCTGGAACAGGGTCGGCGGGTGACGTCGCGACCTTGGGTCTCGTTGTGACCTTGGGTCTCGTTGCGACCTTGGGTCTCGACGTCACCTTGGGTCTCGTTGTGACCTTGGGTCTCGTCGCGACCTTGGGTCTCGTCGCGACCTTGGGTCTCGTTGTGACCTTGGGTCTCGTTGTGACCTTGGGTCTCGATGTCACCTTGGGTCTCGTTGTGACCTTGGGTCTCGTTGTGACCTTGGGCCTCGACGTCACCTTGGGTCTCGTTGTGACCTTGGGTCTCGTTGTGACCTTGGGTCTCGTTGTGACCTTGGGTCTCGATGTCACCTTGGGTCTCGTTGTGACCTTGGGTCTCGTTGTGACCTTGGGCCTCGACGTCACCTTGGGTCTCGTTGTGACCTTGGGTCTCGTTGTGACCTTGGGTCTCGTTGTGACCTTGGGCCTCGACGTCACCTTGGGTCTCGTTGTGACCTTGGGTCTCGTTGTGACCTTGGGCCTCGACGTCACCTTGGGTCTCGACGTCACCTTGGGTCTCGTTGTGACCTTGGGTCTCGTTGTGACCTTGGGCCTCGACGTCACCTTGGGTCTCGACGTCACCTTGGGTCTCGTTGTGACCTTGGGCCTCGACGTCACCTTGGGCCTCGACGTCACCTTGGGTCTCGTTGTGACCTTGGGTCTCGTTGTGACCTTGGGCCTCGACGTCACCTTGGGCCTCGACGTCACCTTGGGTCTCGTTGTGACCTTGGGTCTCGTTGTGACCTTGGGTCTCGTTGTGACCTTGGGCCTCGACGTCACCTTGGGTCTCGACGTCACCTTGGGTCTCGTTGTGACCTTGGGTCTCGTTGTGACCTTGGGTCTCGTTGTGACCTTGGGTCTCGATGTCACCTTGGGTCTCGTTGTGACCTTGGGTCTCGTTGTGACCTTGGGCCTCGACGTCACCTTGGGTCTCGTTGTGACCTTGGGTCTCGTTGTGACCTTGGGTCTCGTTGTGACCTTGGGCCTCGACGTCACCTTGGGTCTCGTTGTGACCTTGGGTCTCGTTGTGACCTTGGCCTCGACGTCACCTTGGGTCTCGACGTCACCTTGGGTCTCGTTGTGACCTTGGGTCTCGTTGTGACCTTGGGCCTCGACGTCACCTTGGGTCTCGACGTCACCTTGGGTCTCGTTGTGACCTTGGGCCTCGACGTCACCTTGGGCCTCGACGTCACCTTGGGTCTCGTTGTGACCTTGGGTCTCGTTGTGACCTTGGGCCTCGACGTCACCTTGGGCCTCGACGTCACCTTGGGTCTCGTTGTGACCTTGGGTCTCGTTGTGACCTTGGGCCTCGACGTCACCTTGGGTCTCGACGTCACCTTGGGTCTCGTTGTGACCTTGGGTCTCGTTGTGACCTTGGGCCTCGACGTCACCTTGGGTCTCGTCGCGACCTTGGGTCTCGACGCGACCTTGGTCTCGACGTCACCTTCGGTCTTGTTGTGACCTTGGGTCTCGTCGCGACCTTGGGTCTCATCGCGACCTTGGGTCTCGTCGCGACCTTGGGTCTCGACGTCACCTTGGGTCTCGTCGTGACCTTGAGCGAACGGGTTCAAGTGCGTCGTCGTCTGCGTGTCTAAACGGCGCTGTACCTGCGCCGCAGGTGGAGGCGGCCAGACTGGCGCGGTCCACGCAGCGCCTGGACAAATCGGCCGAGGTGAGCTCCGGCGTGCCCACACTTTGCGACTCTTGCGAGTTGGCGGTCTTGGTGATGACGATTATTCCGCTGGCTTACGCACGAAGGCCTCCGTCTCTTCGTGGCTCTTCTTCGGGAGGGTCCTGTCAGGTCTCAGCCGTCGGGCGCCCCGCGACCACTTGCCACGCGCTTTCCCAATTGACAAATGTGCGATTTGTGAAAATTTGGCAAACTTTGGACCGTGATGCCGGCACACAGACGGCCGCGTCTTCTCGAAACGACGTCGCAAATTATTTCGCGTCCACTGTAGGTAAAGCTGGCGCGCGAAGTAGTCGTATTTAACGGTTAAAACGCACACCGCTGGGCAGCCTGGCGGGTTTGAACCGCGTTCCTCTTTCGACAACAAGCAGCGAATGCTGGGCCGCAGCAACGCCCAGCTACAAAAATAATTTCGGCAAAAAAGAAATCGGAGGGCGCATGGGAGGATGCGTCCTTTGCCTTGTGCTCGGGGGGGCGGGGTAGCGAGAGGTCATGGCAAGACGGGATAGAGCATGGTGCGTAAGTCCGCAAGGGAACGCGGCAGGGCGAGTGCTGTAGACACGAACGGGCTGCGCTGGGCGGGACGCCGTGTGCAGGGCGAGGGCCGATTGCTCGGCCAGGCAGCTGGAGAGCGGCCCCGCGAGTCTGGCAACCGACGAAAAGAGAGAACCTCCGAGCGGACGGAGGGAGCCCGAGGGCAGAACTTGGTTCTCAACGAGTCTGTGGGTCGCCGCGTGTCTCCGTGTTACTCTCCAGGTCTCTGTGTGAGTCTATGCCAACGAAAATAACAATTGGAGCCATTTTGTCGAATTTGGCAAAAGGGCCGCGATGGTGGTCCTTAATAAATAAGGTCACGGAGCAGTTGAGAAAGACCCCTGGTCTGTGCATCTCTTTGTAAGTGTGGGTCTTGGTGAGTCTGTGGGCGTCTCTGTGAGTCTTGGGTCTCTGTGAGCCTCAGAGCAGAGGGTGGGAGACTTGTCAGGGTAGATATTGTATGTCTCGTCTCTGCCGTGCAGCAGTAGCCGTGGGATCTGGAAGCAGGGGGGGAGGCGGTGGTGGCGGCATCAGCGGCTTGGGCGACGGTGACTTCTCGATGTACGTGTGTACGTTGAACTTCTTTCGCGCCATACGTAGCCAACCGTGCTAATCGGCGGTGCGGGGGGAAGGCCGGTAAACTACACACGAAGCAGTTCTCAAGACGCGAGTTTTCAATCGCGATGTCGAGAGATGTCGTGGTGGTCACACAGAGCGGTGATCGTGAACTCGCTGCTCTGGCCGTGCAGGAACTGGAGCGGGAACTCCGCCGCATCCTGGCTCGATACAAGATCCCACCAGAAGCACAGGGGTACGACGCCCACACTGCAGACTCACTCGCTCGCGGACTCACCCAACACACGCTTAAGACTCACCCACTGAACACTTGCACGTAGACTCACCCAACACTCGCTCGCAGACTCACCCCAACACTCGCTCACGCGCACGTAGCCTCACCCAACACTCGCTTGCACGTAGCCTTGCTCGCACGTAGACTCACCGAACTCCCATGTAGACTCACCCAACACTCGCGAGTGTTCAGTGGGTAAGTCAAAGCACGTAGACTTACCGAACATTCGCACGCACGTAGATTCACCCAACACTCGCTCGCACGCACGTAGACTCACCGAACACTTGCACGCACGTAGAATCACCCAACACTCGCTCGCACGCACGTACGTGGACTCGCCCAACACTCGCTTAGACTCACCCACTGAGCAATTGCACTCACCCAACACTCGCACGCACGTAGGCCTGAGTGGGAATCTAACTCACTCGAGCGAGCGAGGATCGTGTTGAATGGATCACGTGGCCAAGCATTCCCATATCACCTGGTCCTGCCCCATGACCTCCTGCCAGTGTGGCTGCTGCACACACAGGAAGCCTCAACATTTCACATGCACCTAGCCTGTCACAAGTGCGATGCGGGCATGACTCGTGGAAAACGTCAGTTGTGAGGTGGCGCAATGGTTGAGCACACCGCTGTGAACCTGGCCGACTTCTATTCCCAGCCACTGTGGGTCATGGGCTACCCCTAGGTCAGCTCAGTCTTGAACAGATACCCAGTGTGAACATCAGCACGGGAGAGACAAAGGCGGCCGGGCGTGGTGCTGGCCACAACACCCCCTCAAGCGCCATTGTAGCAGCACTGGCCCGACACTTCATGGAGGCTATGGGGGGGGGGGGTGGATGTCACATATCCAGGTCAAACGTGGACACACGGACAACCCCAGCTGATGCTGACGTCACGTACACAGAGACAAAGATCCCCACGTACACTGAGACCTCCTTTACCAGTGGCAAAATATAGTAGTAGGTTTTTACCCTTTAAACTGGTACAAAACTGACACCTTTATACAAGGCAATACTCTGATAGTGCACTGTTTTTGAGTTGTGCGCCTTTTGGCGTCATGTGGTCCAACACCAATGGAGACTAGGCTCTAAGGAAAGCTGTCTCAGGTGTGGACCAATCAACTTCAAGGACAGTGCATATCATTACCATTATCAGAGTTGTTTCTTTTTGTTTACATTTTGACTGGTGTTGTGGTTATTGCAAACATGATGCCTTGTATAAAGGTGTCAGTTTTGTACCAGTTTAAAGGGTAAAAACCTATTACTATATCCCCAACGTAGCCCACAGAACCGGTGGTGGAGTACGTTCCACGGACGTCCGGGTCAAGCCCACGTGGCGAGGTCAAAACTGGACGTCCGTGGAACGTCCACCGCTGGCTCTCCTGGGCTGTGCCCAGCAGAGGAGCCCCAACTCCTCAATGCTCATGCGAGCTGGAGGCCCACTTGGACTTTTGGCCACGAGAAGGGATTGCGCGAGTGCTGAAGAGAGGCGACCGCGTGGGGGGAGATGTTGTGAGAAATTGCCGCTGCAACTCTTCGCGTGCACCTCCTTCAGAAGTCCGTCGTTAGCCGGTGCACTACTGCAGCGACGCGGGCGGGTAACGTGGTCGGCGGGTAAAGTGGCGTGGTTGCCGTGCGCCGCAGGGAGCTGTGGCGAGCGATTAACGACGGTGCGGGGACTCGGCTTCCGCGCGACGCAGAGCACCCACGTGGGAGCCTGGATCCTCCTCCCACGACGACAAGTCAATAGGCCAAAGTGAGTCTCACGTGAGAGGCGTTCTCTCCGATGTTGCAGCGAGCTTGTTTCTTGCGACGTCCGAATTGTTGCGAGGCCCTGGACGACGATGCTGTTATGGGCACCTCCAACCTTGTTTGGCAGCCTTCACTTTCTTAATGTGGTCACGGGCGGTGGTGTAACCTCTCTCCTGGTTCCAGGCACATGCTGAACTTCTTTCGCACCGTACGTAGCCAAGCGTGCTCATTGGAGGTGTGGGGGAAGAACTAAACCATTTGCTTTCCTACTTTGCCCCCCCCCCCCCCCGTCCCGCACTTCACTTTCAATGCACTGGCCATGAAAATGTTTCTTGTCAGGAGAGTTTGTTGCTTAGAACCAGAATGAATTCATGAATTCTCCCCTCCAGCCTGAACGAGAACGTTCAGGTCACCCGTCGTCTTGCAGGTGGTGATCAGACGTCCTGCTTGGTGCCATGGCAGCGTCACGTCGGACCGGCCGCGTGTCGAACACCCCAACCCTCGTCCGTCCCATCCGAGCGAAGACTGCTGGGACTTGCTGCCACAGCAAGGCTTCCTTGTTGTTGCGTGATGTGTACACCACCCCAGCCCAGGTGAACGTGGAGTCCAACTGCTGACTGTCCACCCACGCCCTACGCGCACGCCACGTGAACTCAAGACGCACGACACAGTGACGCTTAAATGAAACCTATTTATTTTGCCGAATGTCCACAAGTTTTGAAAAAAAAATCAAATCAACAACTCACCGAGTCTGCGTCATTTACATTCGGAAAGGCGCGAGCTCAAAGCAGCCAAGGTCACCGAGGCCCGGTCACTCTCGGGGGGCAGGGAAGCTGGATCCCGAGCAGCGGCAGGAGCCTCTTGCTCGAGTACGGAGCCAGACCCCCAACAGACCCCCAAGCCTCGCGAACGCACCGTCCCTGGCTCGTGGTGGGGACAGCGCTGGGTGGACGCTCCTGCCAATCAGGGGGAGCTAAAGCCCTGGGGGGGGGGGCGGAAGGGCCTGAGGGGCCACAGAGCACCCCACCCCCTCCCCTCCTCATCCTGCCGCCGCATGCCGCCAGCTACAAATTACAACGCAAATCCATCCCGTGACACGGCCTGTCACACACCGGGTCCCCTTCGCCTCAGGGCTTCCCATTTCTCGCTCGATATTTTCCAGGCAACTGGGGGTAGGTGCACTTGAGCCAGTCTTCACCACAGGCGTGGTGAAGAGGTGCACGGGCAGCCGCCTATCCGGATAGACCCCGCCCCCCCCCCCCCTCCGCCGAGATTTTATTAAAGCCCCCACACTCGCTCGCCTCCTTCCCCACCACCCCCTCCTTTGATGAAACAACTCGGGAGGGGCCTCGACTCGACCTCAACGGCCGAGAGTCCGATTCGCACCCTCGGCCTGTCCCTGCGAGACTCCCCAGGACTACCGCTCTCCCTCCAACGCAAAAACCCAACACGCAAAGCGCTACGGTAACGCGACCGCCGGCGCAACACAAGCGGTAGCCGCGGGCGTGAGAATTAACGACGGCATCTGTTTTGCTAACGGCGGTGCACCTCGACGAAGAGACATTTATACAGATAAAGAAATCAGCCCAGCAGACAAAACGTCATGTGCACGTAACCCGTGTTATTTCTCTTGATTACAACAACGGGCACCAGCGTCGCAGAGATACACGGGTGTGTGTGTGTGTCGTGCACTCCGCGTGTGTGTGATGTGCACGGTGCCTTGTGCGTGGTGTGGTGCGCTGCGTGTGCACAGTATGGAGCCCTATGTTTACGGAATAGTTACTCGCTCATTGTGGTGTGACGTGGTCATTGCATTGTGCAGCTGTGGGCTTTGCTCAGTGTGGTGTCGCGGTGTGGTGCGCTCCGTGAGTTGGTGTGGTGTGGCGACGCAAGTTGGTTTGGTGTGGTCAGTGTGGTGTAGTGGTGCGGCGTACGAAGTGTGGTGTAGCGGTTTGGTCCGCTCAGTGTGGTTTAGCGGTGTGCTCAGCGAGTTGTAGCGGGATGGTGGACTCGGCAAGTTCTAGTGGTGTGGTTAGCGGTGTGGTGCGCTCGGTGTGGTGTGCAAGGTATGGAGTGGTGCGCTGTGCAGCAGTGTGCAACTGGCCGGCTCACATGCGACGCGTCTCGTGCCTCTGCCAGTGCCGGGTGGTTTCGTATCCCGTGGGTGCGTCGGATCGCACGCACGGCTCTCTCTCTCTCTCCGTGTTACCGGGAGCTGGGTGTGCCGCGGGGGAGTGTGCCGCACTGGAGGGGAGTTGGTGGTGGGAGGGGGGGGGGGTGAGGGGAGGTGTGCCGCTGGCTGTGCGGTCAGGACGTGGCCTGGGCGGCCGATTTGCGCATTGACTCGAGAGCCTTCTCCCTCAGGGCCCGCTCCAGGTCGTCGAGCCCTCCTGAGTCGTGCCGCCCCCGCCCAGCCTGGACAGCCCAGACAGACTTACACTCACACACCCGCACTCACACTCACACGTACACACACACCCGCACTCACACGTACACACACACCCGCACTCACACACACCCGCACTCACACTCACACGTACACACACACCCGCACTCATACACCCGCACTCACACGTACACACACACCCGCACTCACACATACACACACATACCACCCGCACTCACACTCACTCACACACCCGCATGCACTCACACATACACTCACACACCCGCACTCACACTCACACACCCGCACTCACACCCGCACTCACACTCATACATACACACACTCACACACCCGCACTCACACATACACATACACACACTCTCACACCCGCACTCACACATACACGCACGCACTCAACCGCACTCTCACTCTCAAATACCAGCACTCTCACACCCATACATACACCCACATGCTCGCACACTTTTGCTCAATCACACTGGTACTCTCTCCGCAACAGCCACTAATTCGTCGCTAAGTGGTGATGACGGCACCAAGGCGCTTGTGCCAGACGTGGCGCACTGAAGCCTCGTGAAATGCTTTTTGTGCTAGTTTGTTGTCCTTCCCTACAAACCTTCGATTAGCACGGTTGACTACGGAGGGCGTGCAAAAAAAGTTCACACGTACATACAAGTGTCGAACGCTCGCTGACAGGTCACGGGACAGACCCAGGTGTTATTGGTTAACTGCCTGAGACGGAGAGCTTAATTAATGATTGTGAGCAGAGGATCAGTGACCGAAAGAAAAGTCCAGACCTTTCCATGGTATTATGGGGCTTGACCAATGTCGCTCAAGCAGACACACACCTGCTCACAATTCTCACCTATCCAGACACACACTCACCCAGGCACACAACCACTCGCACCTACACTCACTAACATTCTCACTCGTACACCCGCATACACCCACACACACACAGACTCGCACACGATCACACTCGGTCATCCGTAACAGAGGCATCTGCCTGCTCAGAGAAACTTGGTTCAGCTCCACCAACATCAATACCTCACCCAGCCGCACACGACAAACCCATCGTAAGCACCACACACAACAATCATAGACCACTTGCCATGACCGAGGCCATCACATGTCCATCTCCATTAACCTTAACAAGCTTAAAATATTTTTATATAATTTTTTTTGTCTTTTCCCGCAGTCGTATCCCCATCGTGCTATCGGTGTTGTATCAAGCGACAAAGAATCGTTTTGGAAATCGCGCAGAGCAGTGCGACCCACTCGTGTTAGAGAACGGCCCACGAAAGCGGACTTCACAGAGCTACCTCCGAGGTCCCTTCAAAGTGGCCGCTGGTCTAGACAAGAGGGGGCAGCACTTTCCCACTCGCCCTGCTATCTCAGAGTAATGTTCCAAACGATATTTTGAATTCTCCGAGCAGGAATGTTGTCCATCAACTTACTGCGTTTTTAGAACGTGGGTTGTTAATGAGAGTCGTGGCGGGCTCAGCGCTCCGACCTCGGAAGTTCAGAGCTCGTCGCTGTGGGACAGCACCGATAACCGGGACACCCAGAGCCGGGACACCCAGAGCCGGGACACCCAGAGCCGGGACACCGCCTGCACAACGTGGAAGCAGCACCACTAACTCCGCTGGGTGCTCGGTGCCACCGATCTCATGAGCGAGAGCGGGCACAGATGGTGGCTGCAGGGAGCATTGGGGGGTATCTATCGAGTGTGCAGGCGGTGCAACTGCTGCCGGGGCCCACTGGCTGGAGGGGCTACGAAGAGGGTGGAGGAGTGGAAAATTGGACTGCGTTGGGAGGCCCATTGCATTCCTTGCACCAGGGCCCAAGTTCCCCACTCGACCCCACTGCCAAAGACATTTTTTATATTCCCACAACCCTATTCACAATCACCGATATATCAAAAAAAAAATCTAAACCAGAGCTATTGATTGCAGACCGCAGACTGCGTCCTGCACTCGGCACCGAAGGCGCCTAAACGCCAGGGGCTGGGGAACCTCCGGCTTCCCCCCGGGGGCCGGACACGAAGCCATCACTTTATTTCACATGGCCTGCGGCAGGCCCACGGGAAACATTAAAATGGGTCACTGCGAGCGCGTTAGCCACACTAACCCGGTACCGGGAGGGGGGGGGGGAATTTTCGACTGTGGCAAAAACAAAAAACCCGCCACGTTTAGCACTGATGAAGCGCCGCGCTCAAAGTCACTTAGGTGACAGAAGTGGCTGCGGCATGAGCGTGTTGATGCGACTATACCCCCCACCACCCTACCAGAACAACCAATCGTAGAGTCCTAACCTGCCCTCGGTAAGGAAGAGAGGCTCCGCCCACCCCCCCCGGCCCTGCTCGCCGCAGGTGGATGGGCGCACGGCCGCCACCCCGAGTTCAATGAGAACCAAGCGGCGTTCGTTTCACCCGCGCACGCACGCACGCACGCACACACACACACGCAAGCACACGCGGGGTCACTCAGCGCCCTGGCTGACCCTGCGTGCGAGGGGTTAGGTCGAGGCTAGGGGGGCAGCACCTCGGGGCCAGGTCGCCGCGCTCCTTGCGATGCTTCTTGTGTTTGCGGTGCTTCTTCTCCTTCTTGTGCTGCTTCTTCTCCTTTTTCTTCTTCTTTTTCTTGGACTCGCCGTCCGACACCTGCCCCACACCCCGCCACAAGGCTCAGTTGAGTCGAGCGACGAGCAACGTGCACGGCGCACGTGTATCGATATCGCAGGGCAAGGTTATGCTGCTAAAAAACACACGCCATGTAAAAACAAAAATGCGCCGACGTTGGTCGGAATATCCTTAATCGCGCGACGTGAGAGCTCGTTGCAATCATCGGCTGTATGACGCGTAGCAGGGAGAGCGCACGCGTGCACGTACCACGACATCACATGCACGCAAAGACATAGATCCCACATATACCCTGAACACTGTTGTTAGCGAGCACCTATGAAGGCGGGGACGGCACACGAGGTGGCGAGCGACCAGCACCACGCCCAGCCGCCGTTATCTCCCAAGTGGTGAATTTACGTGCCGCAATAAGTACTCATTTGAGGCCGAGTCGACCTCGGGGAGGCCCAGGACCGGTTCAGATAATCGTCACTGGTGTTGGCCGTGAGCGGAAATCGAACTCGGGTGGTCAGGTTCATAGTGCAGCGCGCCATCTCTCATGCTACCGCTTGCCACAAAGCCAAAGATCCCCCAGTATAGCCTTAACAGACTGTTGGGGCAAGTGCTGTTAGCGAGTAGCACCTATTGAAGGCCGGCACTGCACACGTGGGGGTGGCTGGCCAACACCACTCCCGGCCGCCTTTGTCTCCCGAGTAGCGATGTTTACACACCGCATCAGGTACTCAATTTAGGCCGAGTCGACCCAGGGGAGGGCCACACACACACACGTTCTCACAGGCATCCACAAACCTGGTCAGGGGATGCGCTGTGGGAGTCGTCGTGGTCCACGTGTGGAGGGGACGCCAAGGCGTGGGGGGGGCCCGGGCGGTTGCGGGGGGCTCGCTGCCAGAGCGCGAGGGCGAGTGAGAGGCGGAGCGCGAGGCGGAGGGAGATGCAGAGCGCTCCGCCGGCCGCTTCACCCCGCGCGCGTCGCCTCGCCGCTGCCGTCACACAGATGAGCACAGCGTGAGCGCAGCCATCGCCACGGAGACTCGGACACACTCACACGCCCTAACCCGACTCCTAACTACAACACGAACAATACCCCAACGCACAACGCTGCCCGCCACTCTAACCCCTACCCCAAACTCTAACACTACCCCAACCGCCAACTCTAATAAAACCCTATAACCCTCTTATGCCTAACTAACCCGACCTCAAATATCCATTTTACTGGTAGGAACGAAGTGGACCAGCCTACAATAGATTATTTCGTCCGTCCGTCCGTGTAGCAACATCGCCCCCTACTGCAAACACTTGGCAGGACCCTACAAAAACCTTTCGACTCAGTGGCCCTTTCCTGGCTAAACAAGTGTAATAATACATTATGTTTATATTCTTTGGTTATTCGTTCCTACCAGCCCACCCCGCAGGATCCTGTTCTATTGCACATCCAAGTTGTGCCAGCACCGGGCCAGCACAGGACAGGTGGTTTTCCACTGAAATTTCACCAAGCAGAGCCGGAGCAGAGCCAGAGCAGAGCCGGGTCAACTCAAACACAGCGTCACGGCGTCACGGCGCCACGGCGTCACCTACACGCGTCCCGACGTCACGCGCCGCGCGTGTCAAGCGAGCGGCACGGCTCGGCTCGTTGCGGCGGGAAAGCAGCCGGCGCCTGCTGACGCGCTGCGTGCTGGCACGGCACGGACTCGGAACGGCTCGGTCACGCCAGCGGACAAAAAAGAAAGTTCAGGGCACCGCTAGGCGGTGATTTGCCGGCGCGGCGCTCACCGCGTGTCGGGCGGGGCGGGCGCCGGTGCCGCCCGCCGCTCCTCCGCCGGCTTCTCCCCCGCGGCCCCGTCGAGGGGAGGGCCGCCGGGCGGGCGTCCCAGCGGGCGCGGGTCTTGACAGGGGGGGCGCGGGCGGGGGGGAGGGGCTCCCCCTGTCGGCGGACCCCCTCCTCTCCGGCCCGGGCGACGGTGACGCCCGGTCCCTGCGTCGCGGGGGCGGGGGGGGCTCGCGGACGCGGGGCGGCGCGGGAGGGGCCTGGGGGAGGGGGACCTCGCGGGCCCCCCCTTCTTCGCTTGGGGCGGGGGGCTCGGGGGAGGGGAGGGGACCCCGAGAGAGAGGCCTCGCGCCGCGGGGGAGGGGCCGGGGGGGACGCCCCGCGTCTCGCGGCGGGGGGCGAGGCGGACCCCTGCCGCCGCTTGATGCGCTGGGGGGCACGGGGGACGGGGAGGGGGAGGCGCGGCGCTTGGCCCTGGGGGGGGCGGCGGCGAAGGGGAGTGGGAGGGGGCGCGGCGGCGGGGGGCGGCGGGGGGACCCGGAGGAGCGGCGCTTGGGCCGAGGGGGAGGCGGGGAGGGGGCGAAGGGCGGCGGCGCACGGCGGGGGAGCGGTGACGGTGGCCCGGAGATGGGGACCTGCGGAGGTAGAGAGACGCGGTTCAGTACGGGGGAGATGGCCTTGCACAACACACAGCAGCACAGCAGAGACACAAGCACTACACACAGCAGCACAGCAGAGACACAAGCACTACACACAGCAGCACAGCAGAGACACAAGCACAACACACAACAGCACAGCAGAGACACAAGCACAACACACAGCAGCACAGCAGAGACACAAGCACTACACACAACAGAGACACATGCACAACACACAGCAGCACAGCAGAGACACAAGCACTACACACAGCAGCACAGCAGAGACACAAGCACAACACACAACAGCACAGCAGAGACACAAGCACTACACACAGCAGCACAGCAGAGACACAAGCACTACACACAGCAGCACAGCAGAGACACAAGCACTACACACAACAGCACAGCAGAGACACAAGCACAACACACAGCAGCACAGCAGAGACACAAGCACTACACACAGCAGCACAGCAGAGACACAAGCACTACACACAGCAGCACAGCAGAGACACAAGCACTACACACAGCAGCACAGCAGAGACACAAGCACTACACACAGCAGCACAGCAGAGACACAAGCACAACACACAGCAGCACAGCAGAGACACAAGCACAACACACAACAGCACAGCAGAGACACAAGCACTACACACAACAGCACAGCAGAGACACAAGCACAACACACAGCAGCACAGCAGAGACACAAGCAGTACACACAGCAGCACAGCAGAGACACAAGCAGTACACACAGCAGCACAGCAGAGACACAAGCACAACACACAACAGCACAGCAGAGACACAAGCACAACACACAACAGCACAGCAGAGACACAAGCACAACACACAGCAGCACAGCAGAGACACACGCACAACACACAACAGCACAGCAGAGACACAAGCACAACACACAACAGCACAGCAGAGACACAAGCACAACACACAACAGCACAGCAGAGACACAAGCAGTACACACAGCAGCACAGCAGAGACACAAGCACAACACACAGCAGCACAGCAGAGACACAAGCACTACACACAACAGCACAGCAGAGACACAAGCACTACGCACAACAGCACAGCAGAGACACAAGCAGTACACACAGCAGCACAGCAGAGACACAAGCAGTACACACAGCAGCACAGCAGAGACACAAGCACAACACACAACAGCACAGCAGAGACACAAGCACAACACACAGCAGCACAGCAGAGACACAAGCACAACACACAGCAGCACAGCAGAGACACAAGCACTACACACAGCAGCACAGCAGAGACACAAGCACAACACACAACAGCACAGCAGAGACACAAGCACAACACACAACAGCACAGCAGAGACACAAGCACAACACACAACAGCACAGCAGAGACACAAGCACTACACACAACAGCACAGCAGAGACACAAGCACTACACACAGCAGCACAGCAGAGACACAAGCACAACACACAACAGCACAGCAGAGACACAAGCACTACACACAGCAGCACAGCAGAGACACAAGCACTACACACAACAGCACAGCAGAGACACAAGCACTACACACAGCAGCACAGCAGAGACACAAGCACAACACACAGCAGCACAGCAGAGACACAAGCACAACACACAGCAGCACAGCAGAGACACAAGCACTACACACAACAGCACAGCAGAGACACAAGCACTACACACAGCAGCACAGCAGAGACACAAGCACAACACACAACAGCACAGCAGAGACACAAGCACAACACACAGCAGCACAGCAGAGACACAAGCACTACACACAGCAGCACAGCAGAGACACATGCACAACACACAACAGCACAGCAGAGACACAAGCACTACACACAGCAGCACAGCAGAGACACAAGCACAACACACAGCAGCACAGCAGAGACACAAGCACTACACACAGCAACACAGCAGAGACACAAGCACTACACACAGCAGCACAGCAGAGACACAAGCACTACATACAGCAGCACAGCAGAGACACATGCACAACACACAACAGCACAGCAGAGACACAAGCACTACACACAGCAGCACAGCAGAGACACAAGCACAACACACAGCAGCACAGCAGAGACACAAGCACTACACACAACAGCACAGCAGAGACACAAGCACAACACAGCAGCACAGCAGAGACACAAGCACAACACACAGCAGCACAGCAGAGACACAAGCACTACACACAACAGCACAGCAGAGACACAAGCACTACACACAGCAGCACAGCAGAGACACATGCACAACACACAGCAGCACAGCAGAGACACAAGCACTACACACAACAGCACAGCAGAGACACAAGCACTACACACAGCAGCACAGCAGAGACACAAGCACTACACACAACAGCACAGCAGAGACACACGCACAACACACAGCAGCACAGCAGAGACACAAGCACTACACACAACAGCACAGCAGAGACACAAGCACTACACACAGCAGCACAGCAGAGACACAAGCACTACACACAGCAGCACAGCAGAGACACAAGCACTACACACAGCAGCACAGCAGAGACACAAGCACAACACACAACAGCACAGCAGAGACACACGCACAACACACAGCAGCACAGCAGAGACAAGCACTACACACAACAGCACAGCAGAGACACAAGCACTACACACAGCAGCACAGCAGAGACACAAGCACTACACACAGCAGCACAGCAGAGACACAAGCACTACACACAGCAGCACAGCAGAGACACAAGCACTACACACAGCAGCACAGCAGAGACACAAGCACTACACACAGCAGCACAGCAGAGACACAAGCACTACACACAGCAGCACAGCAGAGACACATGCACTACACACAGCAGCACAGCAGAGACACAAGCACTACACACAACAACACAGCAGAGACACAAGCACTACACACAACAACACAGCAGAGACACAAGCACTACACACAGCAGCACAGCAGAGACACACGCACTACACACAACAACACAGCAGACACATGCACTACACACAGCAGCACAGCAGAGACACAAGCACTACACACAACAACACAGCAGAGACACATGCACTACACACAGCAGCACAGCAGAGACACACGCACTACACACAGCAGCACAGCAGAGACACAAGCACTACACACAACAACACAGCAGAGACACATGCACTACACACAGCAGCACAGCAGAGACACATGCACTACACACAGCAGCACAGCAGAGACACAAGCACTACACACAACAACACAGCAGAGACACAAGCACTACACACAGCAGCACAGCAGAGACACACGCACTACACACAACAGCACAGCAGAGACACATGCACTACACACAGCAGCACAGCAGAGACACAAGCACTACACACAACAACACAGCAGAGACACATGCACTACACACAGCAGCACAGCAGAGACACAAGCACTACACACAACAACACAGCAGAGACACATGCACTACACACAGCAGCACAGCAGAGACACAAGCACTACACACAGCAGCACAGCAGAGACACATGCACTACACACAGCAGCACAGCAGAGACACAAGCACTACACACAACAGCACAGCAGAGACACAAGTACAACACACACAGCAGCACAGCAGAGACACAAGCACTACACACAACAGCACAGCAGAGACACATGCACTACACACAGCAGCACAGTAGAGACAGAAGCACAACACACAGCAGCACAGCAGAGACACATGCACTACACACAGCAGCACAGCAGAGACACAAGCACTACACACAACAGCACAGCAGAGACACAAGTACAACACACACAGCAGCACAGCAGAGACACAAGCACTACACACAGCAGCACAGCAGAGACACAAGCACAACACACAGCAGCACAGCAGAGACACAAGCACTACACACAGCAGCACAGCAGAGACACAAGCACAACACACAACAGCACAGCAGAGACACAACACACAACAGCACAGCAGAGACACAAGCACTACACATAACAGCACAGCAGAGACACAACACACAACAGCACAGCAGAGACACAAGCACAACACACAACATCACAGCAGAGACACAAGCACTACACACAGCAGCACAGCAGAGACACAAGCACTACACACAACAGCACAGCAGAGACACAAGCACTACACACAACAGCACAGCAGAGACACATGCACTATACACAGCAGCACAGCAGAGACACACGCACAACACACAGCAGCACAGCAGAGACACAAGCACAACACACACAGCAGCACAGCAGAGACACAAGCACTACACACAGCACCACGTGCACTACACACAACAGCACAGCAGAGACAGCTGTACGACACGGACGAGGGGCTCGGGGGGAGCGGTGCGCGACCTGCGGTGGCGTGTGGTGACGGGCTGCGACGGCGCCGCGGGGAGGGCGAGCGCCTACGACGTCCGGGGGAGCCGCTACGGCGCCGCCTGAGCGAACAACGGCACGACGTTACACACGCACAGATCCCCGCGTAGCCTCACCAGACTGTTGGGGAAAGTGCCGTTGGCGAGCACCTGTTTAGACCACCGGCAAGGCGCACAAGAGGTTTGGCCAGCACCATTCCTGGCTGCCATTGTCTCCCAGTGGAGATGTTTACACACGACACTAGCTACTCATTTAGGGCTAAGTTGACCTTAGGGAGCGCCCAGGACCTGTCTAGATATCACTGGCCACCGATGTTTGACGTAGCTAGGAATCAAACCCAGGTCGCCGAGTTTGCAGGACAGTGTTGCTAACCTCTATACAGACACACTCCTCCATAACCACGCTCACCACGTCACTACCTTGCGAGCAAGTCTTCAAAAACGTTTCCGATACCATCGGGAACATTTGAAGCCAAGCAGCAGTGAGCCTGGTTAGCGGATGGGTGGCCACCAGAGCTTGCCATGGGGTTTTAGGACATGTGGCTGCCAGCTGCGTCGATCACATGGCCGTGGCGAGCGTAACCCCCCCTCATTAGCACGGGCTTTCATCCGGCCTCTGGTTTCCTCCAACTTGACAAAAGACTCATTCACGGATTTGGCCAAACATCCCGGCGTAACTTGACACTCTTCAAAAAGCCCCCCCGGGACTCGGCGAGGATTTTAATTGCCATCGGCACTGCATCACACAACGGGGGAGGGGGGGCTGGGAGGGGACCTCGGCGCCATCTCGTCAGGCTCCCGCCCGTGACCGTGGGCGCTAGGCCGGGCGTAGAGCGTGCCGGTGTGTGCCGGGCGATGTCCCACCTTGGTGGTGCGGTGGGGGTGGGCTTCCACCGGTGGCGCCCTGGCAGCGTGAAAACGACACAAACGCACGCGCACCACGGCTTTACCCATCGGCACACGCAGTCCCGAGAGCCAGCGCCGGTCACCACCGCCTGCTCCACAGCGCTACTACCTGCTCCACAGTGCTACTACCACCACCACCACCGCCTGCTCCACAGCGCTACCACCACTACCACTATCACCTGCTCCACAGCGCTACCTCCACCACCACCATCACGTGCTCCACAGCGCTACCACCACCACCTGCTACACAGCGCTACCACCACCGCCTGCTCCACAGCGCTACCACCACCATCACCACCTGCTCCACAGCACTACCACCACCACCTGCACCACAGCACTACCACCACCGCCTGCTACACAGCGCTGTGTGTGTTTGTCTCCGTGTCTGTCTCCTGGCACAAGCGCCATGGTAATATCACCGCCACTTAGTGGCGAATGGCGGCTGTTGTTGTGTCTGTGCCTGTTTGTGTCTCCGTGTCTCGCTGTGTGTAAGGGTGTATGTCTCAGTCCTCTGTGTGTCTGTATATGTGTCCGTGTGGATTACCTCCATGTCTCCGTCTACGTGGATCTCCATGGCTCTGTATATCTACGTGTATGTGTGCACGTGTATATTACTGTGTGTATCTCCGCGTCTGCCAGTATACCCCTCCACGTCTCTATCTCAATGTATCCGTGTGTTCTTCCGCGTCTCTCCGCGTGTGTATCTCCACTCGACCACGGGGAGAAAGACACGCAAACTAAAAATATACAGCAGGCGTCAGGGTCGGGATGGAACCCACGATCTCCTGAATACCAGGAAAAGCAGTTAACATCTCGCCACCGTCGAGGCGGCGGCGAAGATGACGCTACTCTCGACGGCGCGACCCCCACCTGGGCGGCGAGTGGTCCCTGTGCCGCGGGCGACGCGGGGGGATGGGTGGGGATGCACCACCTCCTTCTCCGCCACCTTCACCACTGCCGCCGCCGCCGCCTCCTCCTCCTCCGAGGACGATGACGGAGACGAGTCTGAGAACGACACGGAGCGGCGAGAGCCACGCACGGGCGTCAGGTGTCGGCGCTGGCGAGAGGGGGCGAGGAGGGGGCGAGGGAGGAGGGGGCGAGGAGGGGGCGAGGGAGGGGGCGAGGGAGGGGGGCGAGAGAGGGGGGCGAGGAGGGGGCGAGGGAGGGGGCGAGGGAGGGGGCGAGGGAGGGGGGNCGAGGGAGGGGGCGAGGGAGGGGGCGAGGAGGGGGCGAGGGAGAGGGCGAGGGAGGGGGCGAGGGAGGGGATCGCGAGCAGTGCGAATGTGTGGGCTGTGGCACGGGTTTTTTTTTACTAAAAAGACAAAGATCCCCTGTGTAGCCTTAACAGACTGTTGGTGCAAGTGCTGTAAGTGAGCACCGATAAAGGCCGGCACAGCGCACGAGGGGGCGGGTGGCCAGCACCACTCCAGGCCATCTTTGTCTCCCGAGTGGCGATGTTTACACACCGCACCAGGTACTCACTTTGAGGCTGTACACACACACACACCCTTACCGGAGCTCGAGTCCTGGTTCTGGCGTCGGTACTGGCGCCGGGTCTGCACCGAGTCCGGGTTCGTCCCCTTCCTCTCCTCGTCTGAAACACAAGTAGCAGCACCTCGTCAACAGCTCCTCCTCACCCCCCCCCACACCCCAATCAACCATCCTCGATAAACAACCCTCGTCAACAACCTCGGCGTGAGCCTCCGTCAAAAACTCCTTGGCCTCCCCCTCGCGAGTACCTCCTCACCAGCAGCCCTTGTCAATCTACGTGTACAGCCCGTTCGTCAATCCACTGCTAGATGAGGGCCCCCCCCCCCCCCTACGCCGTGTGGATGTGGGTGGTTTTTTATTTCCGCAAAGTACGTCGCCACGTCACCACGTCACCACCACGTCGCCACGTCACCACCACCTCGCCACATCGCCACGTCACCACCAACACCACGTCACCACTAACACCACCACGTCGCCGTCACGTCGCCACCACCACCACGCCGCCACGTCGCCACCACCACGCCACCACGCCACCACGTCACCACGTCGCCGTCACGTCGCCACGTCGCCACCAACACCACCACGTCACCACGTCACCACGTCGCCACCACCACTTCACCACCACCACCACGCCACCACGCCACCACGTCGCCACGTCGCCACGTCACCACGTCGCCGAGCAAGGGTTCGGAGGGCATTGCGGCCAAGTCCACTTGCACCGCACCACGCTCACCGCCTTCACCAACACTCTGACGCCACCTCGTTAGCCAAAGCCTCGTTAAACGCCCCCCCCCCCATCGTCTACATCCCCCGCTCGTGCTCACCAGAGTCGGAGGATCCAGCCTTGGGAGACTTGGACAAGGAGCGGCCTCCTCCTCCGTGCCGCTTCACGTCTGCGATGAACGTGAAGAGGAAAGTGCGTCAGATGAAATCCATCGCGCGGGCAGTGCGAGCTAGCCTCTACCAGCTGTGCGACCAGGACTAATGTGGTGCTCGGTGGGCATGAGAGGGCGTGTGGTAAACTATAAAGCTGTTAAAACAATAAAATGTTATTATTTTACCAGTCAAGGCCCACCGAGCTATTGAGCTCCTTTTCAGAAGCGACCTGAAAACAAATGATAGCTCAACGGAGTGGCTAATCACGTGGAAATTTACAGCAGCCAAATACTGCAAACACGTGTTTCTAAATGTGGAGGGACAGACCGGAGGATCCGGAGAAAAGTCCACAAGACCACGGGGAGAACATGCAGACTCAAACTATACAGGCGTCAAGAGTTTGGGATCGAACCCACGACCTCCGAGATACCAGGCGAGGGAGTTAACATCTCACCACCGCGGCGTAGTGGGCGAGTATGAATCTGCATGTGTGTCAGGTGACTGCGATAAGGGTGTGTGTGTGTGTGTGCACGAGCAAGGGGAGTGGGCGGGTGTGCGAGTGAGTGTGTGTGTGTGTCTGCATGAGTGGGGAGAGGTAGCGGTTAGCGCTACGCTGTGCTATGAACCCGGCGACCCGAGTTAGATTCCCACTCACGGCCAACACCCAGTGGCGATTATCTGAACCGGTCCTGGGCCTCCCCTAGGTCGACTCAGCCTCAAATGAGTACCTGGTGCGGTGTGTAAACAACACCACTAGGGAGACAAAGGCGGTCGGGCGTGGTGCTGGCCACCCACCTCCTCGTGCACCGTTTCGGCCTTCATATGTGCTCGCTAACAGCACTTGCCCCTACAGTCTGTTAAGGCTATACGGGGGACCTTTGTCTTTGTCTTTTGTGTGCATGAGTGAGGGCTACCCACCTGGGTGAGGAGAGTGGGAGCGGTGAGGGTGGCGCGTCCGGTGAGGTGCCGACCGATGTGAGTGGCGCCGGCGTGGTGAGGAGGCACTGAAGGATCGAGACCGGGATTTATGCCTGTGCCAACAGCAGCAGTCACCATCATCATTAGAAAACTACCACACACACCACCACCACCCTAGCACACTGGCCATACTACAACACAACTACACACATCACCCATAGCATACACAATTCTCACACTACCACACACAACAACATACACCACCAATCCCACCAACACTACCACCCTAGCACACCGGCCATACTACAACACAACAACACACATCACCCATAGCATACACACTTCTCACACTACCACACACAACACCATACACCACCAACACTACCACCCTAGCACACTGGCCATACTACAACACAACGACACACATCACCCATAGCATACACAATTCTCACACTACCACACATAGCACTACCATACACACCACACTACCCATAGCACACACACTTACTCACACTACCACACATAGCGCTACCTACCATATACACAACACACCACACACAACACATACACCACACACAACACACATACAACATATACCACCATACAAAGACCACCATCCACATCGGAACATTAGCCACACCTTGCAGACAACCCGTACCGTACACACCACATAACGTTCACCACGCTAAACCTCGCACACAACACCGCACCGTCACACCGCACCGTCACACCGTCACACCGCGCGCAACCCTCACGTGCGCGGGCGGGGGAAGAGCGCCGTCCGCGGGAGCGTGAGCGCCGGCGCGAGGACGAGGAGTGGTGGTGCGACGGTGACGGGTGGCGGTGGCGCCGGGGGCTGGCTCGGCGCATGCGGTGAGGCGAGCTGCGGCGACGCGTCGGCGACGACCGGCGCCGCGAACGCGACCTGCACGCAGGCAAAGACAAAGATCCCCCGTGTAGCCTTAACAGACTGTTGGGGCAAGTGTTGTTAGGGAGCACCTGTGAAGGCCGGCACGGCACACGAGGGGGTGGGTGGCCAGCACCACGCCCGGCCGCCTTTGTCTCCCCTGTGGCGATGTTTTACACACCGCACCGGGTACTACCTCGGGAAAGCCAGGGATTGGTTCGGTCGTGAATGGGAATCAAACCCAGGTCACGAAGCACAGTGCGCAAACCACTGCACCACT
The DNA here is from genome assembly GCA_018977245.1 of Lethenteron camtschaticum. Lineage (NCBI taxonomy): Eukaryota > Metazoa > Chordata > Hyperoartia > Petromyzontiformes > Petromyzontidae > Lethenteron > Lethenteron camtschaticum. Next base: position 3,152,308 of record MU249617.1, on the reverse strand, counting down.
GCTCCCCGTACCATCACACATACCCCACCCAACCACCCGTATCACCACACCACCCACATATAGCTCGCACACCACCACCAGCACCAATAATACCACACACCACCCATACCTCTACTTAAGTTACATCTAAAGCTCAGTCCGCATTACACATTCAGGCCTTTTGTCAATCCACTGCTGGATGAGGGCCTCACCACACCTATGCGAGTCTTGTGAAGTTACTTGACCATACTTCACCACGCTGGTCAGTGCGGTCTAACCAAGAGGGAGCACAGGACCGGTTCAGGTCTCACTCGACACAGACTTTAGGCAATGGAACTCGGGTCGCCGGGTCCAGAGCGCAAGTGCGCCCGCCACTATGCCACCGCTCCACCCTAAGTTTCCCATGAGAGCCGGTTGAACAGCCACTTCTCTATGAGACGGCCTTCATCCAGCAACGGAGCGATCGCGGCCGGCGGCGCGCGGTCTCACCGCGAGCGGGAGCGGTGGTGCGGGCGCCGTCGGGAGTGTGAGCGCGAGCGCGAGCGGCGCCGGTCCTTGCCGCGAGCGGCACGCGCTTCGCCCTCCGAGTCGGCCGCCTCCACCTCCTGCTGCTTCTTCGCGGGCAGCGACGGGGGCGGCACCGCCGTCATTCCCACCTCCACTCCCCCCGCCAGCGCCGCCGCCTCCAGCCTCATCACCTCGCTGGGTCCACGCACACACGCAGGCCGACAGGGCATCAACGTAAGTTTTGCGAGATCATTACACGACCAAACCCGGAAATCTCTCATGATGCGTAGGGTTGTTAATTGAGCTTTCTCGCGTGATTGATGAACGCAAACACAAGGGAGAACAAAACAAACGGATATGCACGGGTTGTGTTCACGCATTCCAACGCATGGCTGGTCTTCGGCAGAGGTTAAACGGCGATGATGACGATGATGGCGAAGTCGCGTTACTAGCCGCACAACGAACGAGGTGACGTCACGGGTGAAGACGTCGTCATGGGGATGCGAGCGAGCGCGTGTGTGGCCACGTGATGTCATCGCCTAGGCCGTCATTAATACAGTTATCTTTACGAGAGTTAGCGCATGCCCTCGTGTTCGCCGGACAAATCGACAGAGCGAGCTAGCGCATTAACGCTGTGAAACGTGCTTGGAATGCATTAACGATGAAATTGCGAAATACAATTACAGACATACGAGGTAAGCTATACCGCGTGTCGTATCGTGAGAATTCATATCACACCGTACGGTATTGCGAAAGTGAACAACCAAGCGCTGATGCAATTCGGAACCCCCTGGGGACGAGGCTGGTGCCCACCTGGTGGTGGAGGTGACCTCGGGGACCGGCGACGATGCCGCCAGACCGTGGTGCGCCGCCGACTGATCGGGTAGCGCCGGGGGCGAGTCTCCATGGTGAGTGCCCGCCGGCGGGTGGCTCATCTGCCCAGCGCGTGCGCCAGCGCCGACAGCTGCGCGAGGTTGGGCACGGCCGACACAGGCGTCGCGGCCGGCGCCGGGGTCGGCTGCGCGGCGGCGGCGGCGGCGTTGGCGGCCTCCAGGAGAGCGGCGTGGGGGTGGTGCGAGGGGCGTGGGACGGCGCCCGTGACGGGGACGGGGAGGCCGAGGAGGAGGAGCGACGGCGGTCGCGACGGCGTGGGGAGCGAGAGTGGGAGCGGCGCCTGGACAAACGCACGCCAAGGCACGCGGACAAACACGCGTTTTCACGTGCCCCCAATAAGAAAGATCCCACGTGTAGTCGACACAAGTGATGTTAGCGAGTGGCACCTGCGAAGGCAGGCATGGCACGCGAGGGGTGGGTGGCCAGAACCACCCCGGGTGCCTTTGTCTCCCCAGTGCTGACGTTTACACACCGCACCAGGAACTCATTGAAGGCCCAGGACCAGTTCAGACATTGGTAACCGACGCTAACCGTGAGTGGTAACCAAAGTCTGGTCACAAGGTTCGTAGCGCTATGTATGTACGTTGAATTTCTGCACTAACCAATGCACCACCGCTCCAACGCACCCTCACAAAGACGACAATAACAGCACACATTCGACCATTCAGTGATGCCGACCGTTGTCCCGGCCATGCGTTTGCGCGAGAGGCGCCCGTTCACCTTGTGGGGCCGCTCCGACGAGGGGACTTGGAGCGCTCCCGCGCCTTCCTCTCCTCCTCCCTCTTCTCCGCCAGCGCCTCCTCCTTCATCTTCAGAGCTGCCAGCTTCTCCTGTTCCAGCTGAAACCGGCAGCAGCAGGAAAGCGTCACCCTCGGTAGGCTCTCAAGGAGGCGGCCAGGAGAGCTCTGTCTGCTGAGGTCACTATCCCAGAGCTACATTAATAATAACAATGAACATCCCAAAGCATCTTCTTGGTTCTTTCGGTAAAGTCACGTAGAAGGGAAATAATACAAAAATAAAACATAATAAAATAATTCTCACGACGTTTCGGCCACAACGCAAGCAACCGTCCTCAGGTGGAGAACAGGTCTGTCGAGAAGACAGAGGATGTTTTATTCTTATTATTTTATTATTTCCATTCTACGTGACTTTACCGAAAGAAGCAAGAAGATGAATCCCTGCAGTCACGAAAGCTTTAAATCGAAATCCCAAAGCATCTCTGGATGAACAGATGATGCCTTTTACAATTCACAAGCAGCACACACGCCTCTAAATCATCCACAGTGCACCCGATCTTGTCAGATCTCGGAAGCCAAGCAGGGCTGGGCCTGCACAGCCCTTGGATGGAAGATGTTCGTGTCTAAGACAGGTGTCATCGGCTGCCACAGGGCCGCACGGAGCAGTGAAGTACTGCCAAATAACTCCCTCAGTCCACACGGGATGGGGAAGTCCTCATCCAGCGGTGGATTAACAAGAGGGCTACACACGAGCAATGTGTTAATGTGACGCTGCGAATGAAGCCAAGCATGCTTGGGAAGGACACTCGTGGCTTGAGGTATGTATGTATGTACGTCATGTTCCCATCACTAACGAAACATCACTACTAATTACTAGCCATTTCTCATCACCACAAACCACAGCCCATATATAAACATTTAAGTACGTACTTTGACCTTCTTTCGCACCGTACGTAGCCAACCGTGCTCATTGGAGGTGTGGGGGTACGACGGCCAGTGGCAGGGACTAACTCCTGAGTGGCAGCCCAATGATGGGACACGTTCGAGAGAGGACGCCCAACACAGGAGACGGAGCGGTAAAAACCGGCTCGTGCGCCGGCGCCGGACGGAAAGTCGCGTCGCGTGACGGCGAGACGCGGCGGGCAGCCTGCGGAGGCCGTTCACCGGGCGGCGAATTGATGGTGGCCGTTGACAAGGGGCGAGCGAGCGTGACGAACCTGTCTCTGCTTGATCTCCTCTTTCTTCTGTTCGAGGAAGATGGAGGGGATACCGGCGATGTTCTCCTGCGCGCTCAGCAGCAGCGGCCACAGCTCGCCCACGAAGAGCCGCGCGTTCTTGCCGTTGAGAAACCCCGTGAGGTTGATCTGCATCAGGCGCCCGTCGGGGTTCTGAGGGCAACAAGGGGCACAATGGCGCCACACCGCGCCGATCTCAGCGCCCGAGCGCCAATCGGCAGTCCGATGCACGTCACTCGTCAAACTGACACATGCAGGGTCCAGAGCCCCCCCCTCCCCCCCCAACAATCTCTCCCCCCCCCCATCCACTCCTCTGTCAGTGACGCAAACTTCTTAAAGTGTAAAGTCGCCCAACAGGCCTCGAAAAAGTCACTAGATTGGCATTCTCAAGTAGTCAGACACGGCGTTAGACAACTGCAGTGATTCGTAATACATTTTTTGGGTCAGGCCATGTAATGATCTGGCTAAATTTTTGTCGCAAGACCCACCCCCTCACCACCCCACATCGCCAATAAAATTACATTTTCAAGCGTTTAACGTAAACACCTCCGTGTTAAATTTACGAGGCACTCAACAGAGTTGCACCCACCTCGTTGCCGTCGGGTACGCGGCTCTAAATGCTTTGAGCGCACGCACAGAGCTTTTTCCAAAATCCACTGTTGTACTCCACTTCTATGCTCCAGCACTTACACACCCCGCGTTGCCGAGCAAGAACGGCCACGGCCCATTGGACTCCACACGCCCCCCGACGGCCGCAAGAGGCAACTTAAAGGGCCACAAAAAGATTCCGAATCTGGAGTTAATTTGCCCGGCTACATCGCTTTTTTCCAAGGGCGACTTGGCTACCAGAATTAAAGGGCAAGGCGGAAAACAGAAATAAGTGAAGCCTCAGATTTTCTCGGCAAGGTGTCGCCAACTAATAAGGGTACAGCGTAGTGTCCTGCTAACAAGGGCTCAGGAGAACCAGGTGAACCGATAAAGGATTGACGATCCTTAACGCACACTCCTCGGAACCCCTACTAAACCCCGCACGACGACCATGCCCTCATCCTAGGAAGTCACTAGGTGTAATCGCTTTTAGGGGAAACGCAGAAAGTCGCTAAATCTAGCGACACACCCCCGGCGAGTCGGCAATGCCGCGGTCCGCGTGGCGAGACCCACGGCCGAGTGTGCGCGTCGTCACAGCCTGCCCTCCTCATCGGGCTCCCCGTAAAACAATGGCTACCAAAGCGGAGCATCGCATACGAGCCCACTCGTCAGCAGGGCCAGCACAGGGCGAAGACTTCAAAAGCAGCGCCGTGCGGGGTGGAGGAATTGGGATCAGTGGCGCTTGCCGCAGAAGAACAAAATCACTTGGGCTCGCTTACGCGGAAAAATATTACGCAGAGTAATGAACCAGTATGTATTCATTTAAATACGAATAATGCTCCACAAGGGCACTCAATGCGTGTTTACGCGGTGCTGCGTATGCTAATCGTGTGCGATTGCATGAACATCACTCCGCACCTATTAGATTAACAGGGCACCGTCGTGATGACGGGAGTGCTCTTGCCAATAAAAGTCTGACGACGCACAAATGTTCATTTAAGTTCACTTAAACAAACGCTGCCGATTAACGCAAGTGTGGAAGAGCAATAGGCCGACAGACTAAGACACTTTGTTTCCTTTATGCTAAGTGATTAAGGTGAAAAAAGCCGATTCATCTATTTATAACGGTCCACTGCACACTACGAAACTTACACAATAATACCACAGGGAGAGATGTTCTAGTGCTGACCCTGCTCACAACTGGGCACACAACTTTAACTCACAACACAGAGAGCGGTCGAGCTATCTCTGACAGCGGTTCACCGGTGCTGGCGAGACGAGTATCGGCAGTGGTGGTGGTAGTAGTCGTGATATCGTGGTGGTGCGGTGGCAGTGAGGATGCACCGGAAGTACTAAGACATCGGAGGAAGGAAGGAGAGTGCATGCGAGAGTGGCGTCTTCAGACGTGGCGCTCGCCGGCGGGGCGGGCAGGCTGCAGGGCCGGGACGTGCCCCCAGGGCCGACAGACATGCGTCTCTCTCACCGGGCCCTCCCCCGCTAGCGCAAGCCATTACCAACCATGTACCACACATCTGAATCGCAACACACGAACAAGCAACCATGAGATGGGCCCCGCGACACACAACGCCCTAAGCTAGGGTTTGAGGCAATGCTGCCACGACTGGATTGTCCTACGGGTTAGACTCGCCATCGCAACGCAATTGGTCATGGTCAAACACCGCAATGCAGGAGCCCGCCTGAAAAAGTTCGGCTTTCCTGGATAATATTTTGCTGGTTAGCAAAAATATTATTCTAGCAGAATTATCGCCGCTCATTTTACATGACATAACAAAAGCACGGTAAAAATAGAGTTGGGAATAAATGGCCGTTAACCCATTTAATCGGTGCTTCACAAAATGACCGACATACTTTCAGCAGTCCGTTTAATTATTTAACGGTTAATTACATACGCGGCACAATTATCGCAGTCACGGCACGCGGGCAGTGAACAAATTGCATCTGAAGAACGCGCGTATCATTTGCGGGTGCTGGAAAAGCACAAACACGATACGCCGCGATACAACTGTGGCCTGCAAGTAGCAGGTTACGGGAAACAGATATTGCGATAATTGTTGTATCGCGGACATTTATTTATCCAGTGTCCCATCCGTAAAGGTTGAGTATCGAAAAATGGGATCGTTAATCACTACTGCCGTGAGATTTCACTCGTAGCACCAGCAGCAGCGGCGCCACCGCGATTACCTCAGTTCGGAGAGAGAAGTGACTAAATCTGAGCGTGGAACACCACCACTGCAACTTTTTTTTCTTGAAAAATCAACGTCAACATTGTAACGTTTAACACGTAGGCTTTCGCGACCAATGTTATTCATAATCAACGTTTTTGGGTTTAGATCGCGTTATTTATAAATGTGTCGGGTGGTGGAGGGTTACGACACATTTATAAATAACGCGATCTAAACCCAAAAACGTTGATTATGAATAACATTGTAACGTTTAACCACACACACGCGCGCGCGCGCACACACACACACTGGCCACGAGCGATAGTAAATTTAAAATAGATGCGGTTAATTATGCTCCGAATATAATTAGTACATTGTTTAAATTAACATGTGAGTTTTTGCCGCCGTTCGTAATCCCGAGTGCGGTTTTCCGGGTCGGGCTGCGTGTTTGAGCGTTCTTTCTCTCAACCTTTAACGCCACACACTGCTTGCTTACTTACTTAGGGCGTGCACAAAAGTTGACTTCAACGAAAAAAAGAGACCCGGGAAACCACACTTGGGATTTGAAATCACCATTTAAATTAAGTATTAAAAACAAATATGCCATTCATAGTTAATCGAGTATAAAATGTACTTCTGCCGATCGGCAGCTACAAAACACATTGGATAACAGTTTAAGGCATTACAATTATTACTTTGTGCAATTAACCTGCTTGTCAGACTCACCTCCGCTTAACACAGCACTGGAGAATAGGAGTCATGATGTGTGAGCTAACAACTTGAGATGAAATAACTCCAAATTGGGTGTCAGGCCTTTTAAATCATAAATCACATCATTAGACACCATCAACACAGAGTGTGGACAGTCAACAACAGTCATTGTGCATTTGCTTACAACAACAACACAATTTCAAGGTTCATACCCCCCCNTTCATCAACAGACGCCCAGCAACAACAACAGCAACAACGACGACGAGAGAGAGGCAAGGCCTCGTCGCTAGCGCGTCGTTACGTGAAGCTGCGTGCGCCATGAGCAGCGACTGCTGCCTCTGCTGGATTCTCTCCCGCGCCGGAGCTGCTGCGATACGAATCGTCGCCGTACCGCATACCACAACCCATCTACTGGGATCGGACTTGGATTCTGCATCGTGTTGTTTTTGTGGCTTGCTGTACTTCCTACCCAAAATATTTATTATTCGACTGCGGTTCACCAAGCTTAAGGCTGCTACGAGTATCCTAGTCACTATAGTTACATTCTGTAAATGCTGATATTTGGCAGTTACACAAGAAAACATCATGATGACGTCATATATAATAACCCTTCTGCTGCCAATTACTCTGGAACACATTTTGCAAAGCATGTATTTATTTAGAACATTAAATACTGCGTTGGTTGTTTCAGGGGAGACAGCTCAGAGGGTGCCGCTCATTGCAGAGGTTCGTGGTTCAAATCCCACGGGCCACCCTGGTTATTACTGTGGTGTGCATTAACGGGAAAATATCACGCGTCGTCTGCCTCTCTGCGGATGTGAAAAGATCCCTCAACGTCATTCAAATTGACTAGGCCACTCCGCGCCAGCATCTTGGTTCCAATTTGCCAAATTCGATAACACATAGCGACATCACCCATGTGATGAGTCTTCCTTCCTTCCTTCGTAAAAGCCTCGTGCGATCAGAAAGACGCGGATACCAAAATGGACTAACCTATTCCTCTAATTCATAAATAAATGTTTTTGTTAAGAAACTAAATCTATTTTTTACGCTAATCGGAACACGATATATTGCGAAGGGGGCGATGCGATTATCGTGGAGTCCCTCTGTATCGAACTACGGCCATATCGCAGCAACCCGACTACGTGGAGAGAGTGCAGCAAAAGGCCTCTTCTGCAATCGCTACAGCGCACTGTGCACAGCAGCAAAGAGCCATCACGGACGGGCAGATAAACTGCGCCAAGCTCAAGGCTTTGGTTACATGTAAAAGGGTTGCGGACGCTAGCAATTAGGCGTGTAATGACACTCAAGATCCCTCGATTTGAATCGATTCTCACGGTTCATGTTATGTGCGTCCAATTGACGACAGGTTGTTCACAGTTCATGCACGAGAGTGGTACGATTTACAATGCAACATTTAGGCTGACGGTGTCAACAAAATTGAACAATAAGCGACGAATTATACAGTTTGTCCTCGAAATGATGCGCACACGTGGTTATACCGCGTGTAACAGGTCGTTTTGGAGGGGCCGCTAAAATTTGTAATAAAAAATATAAATCAAAGCACTGCTGACGCTCGACACTGGAACGCAACGGCAAATTGTCGTGAGCTGCGTCTCCATGCTGCTCTTACGCGTCACGCTTACACGCCCAGTCATCACTGGATTGTGCGCTCAGGTATTGGCTTGTGATTTTTGGTGGTTTCAGCGGAGGTTTTATTTCCCCTTTATAATGATTTTCATGTAATTTGTTATTGAATACAAATAACAATATAACGAGACCAATAATGCCGAATGCAATTGATGAGGTTTGGTTCCAAAAACGGATGTATACCGGGGCACACCCACCCCTATCAGGCATCCCGCTCTTTCGAGACACACTGTTGTTCAAGGTGTAAAAACAAAGCAATGAGAGAGAGCAAAATTCAATAAAATCGTGACCGCAAATTGGGATAACTGATCGAATCGTCGAGCTGATGAATCGTCACATGCCAACTGGGATCGCCGTGACGTCACAGCCGAGCGCTGTGGCTCTCCGGTCCGTGATGACGGATCGCTGGTGCTGGGCGCAGGTGTCACAAGTGCGTGTCTCACCTTCTCCTCCAGCTGATTGAAGACGAACTCAATTACGACGTCGTCCTCAAAGCCGAGCATCTGTGTGATCTTCTGCGTGATCCACGGCTTGATGGTCTCCAGGTTCACCTTGGTCATGTCAACCTGGAGACAGCGGGACACCAGTCAACACGAGCCGCACACCCGCTGAGTTCGTCCAAACCGAGGCTCTGCCCGTCAGAAGCGTCGCAACAGTCGTGTTCGCTGCCATCATTATCATAAACACCGTGGAGTGGAAGATCTAGCAATCACAGGTTCGTCCGTGTCTCACCCACACGCTTATTGTCAACAACCATGATCAATCCACTGCTGGACGAAGGCCTCCCTAAGATGTCATCATCCCTCCGTCAACACGATGCGATAGTCCACCCGACTCCTGCACATGATCTCATTAGTGGCCATATTTTAATAACTATCATAGATGCAGCGATTCCACTGTCGCGATTCACTGCCGATGTTTTAAGAATGGAGTGTTATTTTTGTTTTACATTGCGATGGATGGGAGAGCAATCGGCGGCTACAGGGGTGACATGAACCCATGAGGTAACAAAAAGGAATGAAAACACCTCGATTCGAAAGCACGAAACTTGAGTCACGCGTCACGAGGGTTAGAAATCCGCAGCAATTGACGATGCATCATTCCACCACCATCAACGTCACTTAATCCAGGCATGCATTCCACTAATGCTATAAAAGTCAATTTTTTTCCTTTAAGACTCAATTTACAGTTGATATGCACTCGTACGCAACACGATATAGTCTAGCATTGGTGTATGGTTCAATCAACTTCCAATTATCTGGGTAACAGAGGAAGGGGTGGCCCAGGTAAAGAAAACACTTGGACAATGCAGTACAATGTCACTTAGGTATGAAATATATTAATCGTTTAGCGATGTGAAACAGGAGTGAATCCAGGACGCATTTTCTGTTTTCATTGCTTATCCGGTTTACTTACCAACGCATGGGCAGTCACGTGAGCTCCGAGTCGATGACATTTGACGAGTGAGGAGTAGCTAATGATTAAACCAGCGTGCAAGTAAAACATACTTAAGAAATAAATTTCACCATGCACGGTTAATCTACAAACTGGGTAAATCCGCAGTTTGCAATGCCCAAGGGCAGCAATAATAATAATCGGCAAACTTCAACACTTTCTGTAAACAATGAGAAACACATTTCTTTGAACTGTAATATCATTCCCATACTTGTCAACCCATACGGTTTACCCCGAGGAATAGAGTTTTCAGGTCCACACGGCATACAGCTGTTTGAATACGGGAAAAAAAACCCATGGTTTTTGTATTTGTTTGCGTTTCTCCCTTGTGATGGGATTTCGATGGATGAACGTCGAGATGGAAAGGAAACGGGGTGAACAATAAGGTCTGAATTATCTGTAATAAGGTAGGCACTGTGATAAGGGGTTGACAGAAATGCATTCCTCGTGTTTGTTTCCAGTCGTGCACACTCTCCTGTCTGCAGTACTACTCATTTACATAAACGTGTTCGGTTTGGCAGCCACCATTCCCTTCCAAACCACAGTGGAGCTACCATGGTTGCAGTCAAACAAATCCAGAAAACCGAATGCCCAAGACTATAATGCGTGTACGGTACAGGCCATGGACGATCGCATTTTCCACATCGCAATTCGTTTTTAGTGTGCCTGCAGCGTGCTGCGAATGAGTGTGGTGTAGTGTACGCCATGGGACCTCCCTTGCCAGTATAAACATATTAGAATAGATTTTACCCTTTCTGGCAATAAAACAGGTGTTAAGATTTTGATTTAAAGCTTTCGTGACTGCAGGGATTCATATTCTTGGTTCTTTCGGTAAAGTCACGTAGAAGGGAAATAACAAAATAATATAAATATAAAATAAAAATTCTCACGACGTTTCGACTGCAACACAAGCAATCTCATTTTCTTGCTGTGGATATCACACCTGATGATGATTGCTTGCGTTGCAGTCGAAACGTCGTGAGAATTTATTGTTAATTTTATTTTTTATTTCCCTTCTACGTGACTTTACCGAAAGAACCAAGAATATATATGTTAAACCACCAAACAGAAACCTTTTTCAAGGAATCATGTCTGGATTAACCACATATACTTGTGGCGAACATGCAAACTAAAACACATGCTCTGATAGTATATGCATCGTCTTCGAGTCCGTGGTGTGTTGGATCATTCATCACCTTTTTCTCCAGTCCTTCGGCAAATTTCATCTGCTTCATGAGCTTCTTCTGCTTGTTGCAGAAGCGATTGTCCTGGTCGGCACTCGTTCCCTGTGGAACAGTGCAGCGATGAAGACGAGAGAGCGAGACCACCACAGCTCACCATCACTATTGGACACGGGCGTGTTCACCGTGCACGACAGTAAAGTCCACACAGGATCAACGTTACAGTAGTATTACGTTTGTTTATCCAAGGAAGTATCACAGCACATGAAGACTAATTGTCAGGAGTCCTGATAATATTTGCAGTCGGCGGCGATAATTGACTCCGAATCTTTATTTCGATGAGGAATGAGATATGAAGCTCTTCTTCAAAGACATTTTCCCACTTATTAATTTAATACATTTGTAATGAAGTCAATGGTGCGTTCAAACATGAACACCAACATTAGTGAACATGAAAACAAACGTATATCACCAAATAGCTAATAACATAACGAGAGAGCGAGACAATGTTGGAAGCACAGATGTACAGTATGATGAATTCATTCGCACCTACGTAGCCAAGTGCTAATCGAAGGTGCGGGGAGAACAAAAGGACAACATACAAAGACAGACGCGGAGATAAGAACATAGGACAGAGTCGTCGGACAGAAAACCAGCACAGGAGACAGCGGCATTAGACAAACACACGAGTCGGACACGGGGCGTAATGAGACACGGACGAGCCAGGCAGGGGGGCAGAGCGATGGGACACAGACAGGGAAAGACGCAGAGAGGACTCGGACACACGCCAGAGACCGNCACACGCAAAGACTGAACGAAGCGCACAGCAGCCACAGAGACGCAATGTCGACGAACACGACACGGAGGCGACACGGGAGCCGATGGCCACATGAGGGGTTTGCGTTTATTTTGTTTACCCAGTAATCACTCACGGGGGCCCTAGTTTATAACACGTCTCCGTTTGCCGCAAGAGCGGCCCTCATTTGCACGAGAGGAGTCCCACACGCAGCGAAGACGCAGCCAGACATCGGGTGGTGTGGTGAGGGGTGCCTCGGCGTGACGACCACACCAAGCTCTAGACGTGAAGCTTTCGTGACTGCAAGAATCATATTCTTAGGTGTTTTCGGTAAAGTCACGTAGGTAAAACATCAAAATTATTTTATTATTTTCTATTAATTTTGATGTTTTACCTACGTGACTTTACCGAAAACACCTAAGAATATGACCACACCAAGGCCGAGGCCTTGAAAGCCTCCTGCACGGGCCTCACTCAACGGCCGCGCGCGCGACCAATCGCGTGCGCGCACTCGCACCACGTGACGCGCGCTCCACCAATGGGGAGGGGGCGCGCGGGTCGCCGCCGCCGCCGAAGCTCCGCGAACGACACGCGCTCCGCCATCTTTTGCCCGCCGAGTGGCGAATCGACGGCTGCCGCTGCCTCCGCGCGCGAACGCCGCGCGGCGAGCAGCAGGGAGGAGGAGGAGGAGAGGGTAACGAGGGGTGGAGAGAATCGAGAGCGGCGGCGGCGGCCGCGGCCGTGTCGGCTACGGCGCCGTCTCACCCTGAAGAAGCCCGCGTCCATCTTGGCTGCTTCTGCTGCGCCTCGCCACGGTGAACACGTGACCTGCGCGCGCGCGCGTGACGTCACGAGGAATAATTACGTCACGAGGCAACAATTACGTCACGAGCAAATGGCGTCATCAACTAAATTCGCGGTGTTGGGCAGGATGACGTCATCATGGGTCTCTTTGGGCAGGATGACGTCATCCTGGGTCTCTCTGCCCCATCGCTCTCACGCGGTATAATGACGTAATGAGGCAGTGAAGTTATACACTAAAATCACGATTTGACTTGAAGCTTTCGTGGCTGCAGGAATTTATATTCTTTGGGTCTTTCGGTAAAGTCACGTAGATAGGTTCAAAGAAAATAACTAAAATAAAAATGTACCCTTGGGCTACACATTTTCAACCTTTAAAACAGTCTGTCTCAGCAGTTGCCCGCACTCTTTTATATTACACGCTTTTTATTTAACTCACTCTCTCTACTGTTAGGTTTTTTCGGTAAAGTCACGTCGGTAAAAAATAATAATAATAAATGAAAATAATGTAATTGAGTTATTTTTATTATTATAATTTTATTATAATAAATGAAAATAATTTTATTGAGTTATTTTCATTTATAATTTTTATTTTATTATAATAAATGAAAATCATTTAATAGAGTTATTTATTATTATTATTTTATTTATTATAATAAATGAAAATCATTTAATTGAGTTATTTTCATCTATTATTATTTTATTATAATAAATGAAAATCATTTAATTGAGTTATTTTCATTTATAATTATTTTATTAGATTTTTTTTTCCTACGTGACTTTACCGAAAAAACCAAAGAGTATGAATCCTTGCAGTCACGAAAGCTTCAAATCTAGAATTAACTCACTCTGTCTGTTGTCGTTGTTGTATCCTCAAATCGTGTAACTCTATTTTAACCCACTTTCCAATGTGTTATAGATTGCAAACTTGGTATACCTATGTGATATTGATGACAATACTATATTCTATCACTAAAAATACAGAAAGTATTTTTAAACATTTTGTATATGTTATGTTTCGGCTTGGCTCTAATTGTCCACGCTCAACTGACGTTGGCTGTAAGTCACCACGTGGTCCCTTACGTCACGGCAAGCCTCGGGGCCACTTCCTGGAGTTCTGCCATTACTCGTACGGTACATTTAATAAAAGCGTGTTTTTAAAGAAAATATTTTAAAATATTACGTATTGTTATTTTCTTTGAACCTATCTTCATGACTTTACCGAAAGACCCAAATAATATAAAATATAAAATCACGTCGTTTTGCCGGATGACGTCATCCTGCGCCCACCCCGCCTACCGGACCCAGAAGCGTCGGAATCGATTCCTCGATCCGCGTTAATCTAGTCACACCGATTCCTTGATTGTTATATTTTATTGAGAGGTATTCCTCGTATTCTTGGTTCTTTCGGTAAAGTCACGTAGAATGGAAATAATAAATAATATAAATATAAACAATACATTTTTTTATTTTATGAATATGAATCCCTGCAGTCACGAAAGCTTTAAATACAAATTTTGGTATTCGTCGATTAGCATGGGATCACGATTCTATCACAGCGATTACGGTGTCACAAGATAGTTGGTGGAGGAGGTTTCTCAAATCCACCCCCGCTTCTCTCCACGCAGCAGCAGCAGCATCTCGCAGTGGCTATGAGATGTTAACTACCTCGCCTGGTATACAGGAGGTCGTGGGTTCGATCCCGACCCTGACGCCTGCTGCTGTAGGGGTCAGGGTTGTCTTTCAGACAGACCTGTTCTTTCACCTGAGGACGGCTGCTTGCGTTGTGGCCGAAACGTCGTGAGAATTGTGTTTTATTATGTTTTATTATTTTATTATTTCCCTTCTACGGGACTTTACCGAAATAACCAATATGTTAACTACCTCGTCTGGTACACAGGAGGTCTTGTGGGTTCGATCCCGACCCTGACGCTGCTGCTGTATATTTGGAGTTTGTGTCTCTCTCATCATCATCACGGTGGCTAGGAGATGTTAACTACCTCGCCTGGTGTGCAGGAGGTCTCGTGGGTTCCATCCCAACCCTGACGCCTGCTGCTGTATATTTGGAGTTTGTGTGTCTCGCTCTCATCACCATCACGGTGGTTATGAGATGTTAACTACCTCGCCTGGTACACAGAAAGTCGTGGGTTCGATCCCGACCCTGACCGTCTGCTGCTCTGTATTTGGAGTTTGTGTGTCTCCCTCATCACGGTGGCTAGGAGATGTTAACTACCTCGCCTGGTATACAGGAGGTCGTGGGTTCGATCCCGACCCTGACGCCTGCTGCTGTATATTTGGAGTTTGCGTGTCTCTCATCATCATCACGGTGGTTATGAGATGTTAACTACCTCGCCTGGTCTGCAGAACGTCGTGAGTTCGATCCCAACCCTGACGCCTGCTGCTGTAGATTTGAAGTTTGCGTGTCTCTCTCCCATCATCATCATCATCATCACGGTGGCTAGGAGATGTTACCTACCTCGCCTGGTACACAGGAAGTCGTGGGTTCGATCCCGACCCTGACGCCTGCTGCTGTATATTTGGAGTTTGTGTGTCTCTCATCATCATCACAGTGGCTCGGAGATGTTAACTACCTCGCCTGGTATACAGGAGGTCTCGTGGGTTCAATCCCAACCCTGACGCCTGCTTTATATTTGGAGTTTGTGTCTCCCTCATCATCATCATCACGGTGGCTGGGAGATGTTAACTACCTCGCCTGGTGTACAGGAAGTCGTGGGTTCCATCCCGACCCTGACAACTGCTGCTGTAGATTTGAAGTTTGCGTGTCTCTCTCCCATCATCATCATATCACGGTGGCTAGGAGATGTTAACTACCTCGCCTGGTATACAGGAAGTCGTGGGTTCGATCCCGACCCTGACCGTCTGCTGCTGTGTATTTGGAGTTTGTGTGTCTCCCTCATCATCATCACAGTGGCTAAGAGATGTTACCTACCTCGCCTGGTACACAGGAATTTGTGGGTTCGATCCCAACCCTGACGCCTGCTGCTGCTGTATATTTGAAGTTTGCGTGTCTCTCTCCCAGTGGTCGTGTGGCTTTTTCTCCGGTTTTCCCCTAATTTAGAATCAACGTCACGCGTTTAGCGCATTTAGCTGGTATACATTCCACGTGATGATGATGATGAGCCACTTCGCTGAGCCGTCATTTATGATTGCCAGGTCACTTCTGAAAAAGAGCCATTTGGCTCGGCGGGCCTTACCTGGTCAAATAAACAAAAATAGTTTATAGATTTTAGTTTAAATTGGTACCACCACGGTTACAGTCGATGACGTGCGGTTCCGTAAACTGTGGGCTACTTAAATCATGAGATTTTATTTACCAGATAAAGCCCATTGAGCTTCGTAGCTTTTTCTTCTTGGTTCTTTCGGTAAAGTCACGTAGAATGGAAATAATTAAATCATAAAAATAAAACATTAAATAATTCTCACGACGTTTCGGCCACAACGCAAGCAGCCGTCCTCGGGTGAAGAACAGGTCTGTCGAGAAGACAACGTCTGAATGTCTGAATTTAACTTTGTAGCTTTCCTTTTCAGAAGCAACCTGGCCACAAATGATAGCTCAACGCGGTGGATTATAGCCGCGTGGAAAAATTATAGCGGCCACCTTCGCGGACTTGACCTCACCGCCACGGCGGCTGGCAAGGTAATTATCCGACTAATGCCAATCTCCCCCCCGTTGTGATTGTCCACAATAACACCACGGCGTTCACTGTACGCTCCCTTGCACAGGCGAAGATTCATCCCCCAGTTGAATCGCAGGCAGTGGCCCAAGTCTGGAATCAAACCCAGGATCTCAGCGGCCCTCTGCGCTCTGACCGCTGAGCAGTGCTTTGAATTCTAGATTTGAAGCTTTCGTGACTGCAAGGATTCATACTCTTTGTTGTTTTCGGTAAAGTCACGTAGGTAAACAATCAATGAAAAATACAACTAAATTAAATCACGATGTTTCGGAGGCAACACAAGCTTCCTTCATCAGGTGTAAAAAAGGCACAGCAAAATAACTAGCGAGTTATTTGTGATGAGACATTGTTATATAGGGGACCCTATTTTGCTGTGCCTTTTTAAATCCTTTATATTAAGTTCACTTGCTTGCGTGCTTGCTTGCTTGCTTACGACCGTGCAAATCTTCGGTCGTTTTTAACCCACTTCCTGTGATCCAATCGAGCTGACATTTTGCACACAGACTCGTTGTGCGTGACAATTAATTTTCGTGAAAAAAATTCAAAATTTGACACTGTTTAGGGGATTTTTTATATTTATTTACAATTGCTTAATGCTCCAGGCTATCATCTGACCCATAGGTGGCAGCCATCTCAAGCCAGAGGACGAGAGGACTCTAGCCGCCCGTTTAAATACCACCGATGCCACGCATATAAAGGATTTATAGTGAAAAACTTTGTTTTTACGGGTTAATTTTTTTTACACCTGATGAAGGAAGCTGCCTCCGAAACGTCGTGATTTAATTTAGGTGTTTTCATTGATTTTATTGATTGTTTTACCTACGTGACTTTACCGAAAAAACTAAAGAGTATAATAGTGCTTTTACTATCGAGAGTGCAACTCCACCACTCGCGGGTCCTCCGGGGTCGAGGCGCTGGGTACGAAGAGCACGGTTGGCTACGTACGGTGCGAAAGAAGTTCAACACACGCGCAGCACCGCCGCGGGGAGGGCCCATGGCCGGAGAGACCCGGACACCGGGGCGATGCAGAGGAGAGACATTGGACAGGGGGCAATGAAGGGGTCGGTCATTGAATTATTTGCACCGGGGCCCACGCCAATCAGGCTACTATGTACACTGCTGCCACCTCCACCTGGCGCGTGTGAGACCGCGGCTATGTTTAGACACGCGCTGAGCCCTCCCTGCGCCTGACTCCCGGGCGCTGTCGTGACAGACCGCAGCAGCCACGCCGTCAATCTCAGTTGGCTGTGGACCCCCCCCAGAGATGCGCACCGACAGCCGTGTTCATTGGCCCTCCGTAGAGGCGAATGTGGGAACAAGTGAGGATGTGGGGGTTAGGGGTGAGTGTTAGGCCGACCACAGCCCCTTATACTCTGGTACGTTAAACGAGGGGGCCCAAACTGAACATGTTTGTTCACTGCTAAGCGGAATTAACTACTGGACATCTGTGAAACTACTGCACAAGAGCTTGATAACTCATCGGATTCCGCGAGTATAAATATTCTGATTCTGAACCGTGTGCGTCTCACCGTCTCCAGATATGTGTGTGTGTGCGTGTCTCATCCATTCATTCCAGCCAGGTCTATCCGGATTATTTACCTGGAAAATATATCCAGCACCTAGTAACGCAACTGAAAAGTGCATGATCCAGCATGGAGAGTGGAGAAGCACGCATCATCCAAACTGTTAAGAGACGTGAGTGGGCTTCAGCAGGGCCGGACAGGCTCACTACTCTTGGGACGAGGGTGAATAACGGATGCCGTGTCGAGCACGCCGTCGTGACGCAGGACCACGCCGTCGTGACGCAGGACCACGCCGTCGTGACGCAGGACCACGCCGTCGTGACGCGGGACCACGCCGTCGTGACGACGCGGGACCACGCCAATGTGACGTGGGACCACGCCGTCGTGACGACGCGGGACCACGCCGTCGTGACGCGGGACCACGCCGTCGTGACGACGCGGGACCACGCCGTCGTGACGACGCGGGACCACGCCGTCGTGACGACGCGGGACCACGCCGTCGTGACGACGCGGGACCACGCCGTCGTGACGACGCGGGACCACGCCGTCGTGACGACGCCGTCGTGACGACGCGGGACCACGCCGTCGTGACGACGCGGGACCACGCCGTCGTGACGACGTGGGACCACGCCAATGTGACGTGGGACCACGCCAATGTGACGTGGGACCACGCCGTCGTGACGTCACCACGCCGTCGTGACGACGTGGAACCACGCCGATGTGACGTGGGACCACGCCTTTGTGACATCACACACGAAGGAGCAGTGCGGCCGCGACACGTGGGGACGTTTATTTGAAGTCGGGGCAGCACGGCAACAAACACACGCGGCGATCGCGCAATTTACAAAAGTATTTACAAGCGAGGGGTGGGTGGGGTTGTGAGCACATGCGCCTCCTCTCAGTATGTACACCGTGTTCATCGCCACCACCCGCACGACGGGGGAGGCCACAGCGGGCACAGAGCAGACGGGGGCCTCTTAAGTGGTCCGGGAGCTGGAATTGCCTTCCACGCGTACTCCCTACAGCAGAAGCGGCGGCGGCAGCAGTAGCAGCAGCAGCAGCAAGGCAGTAGTGTATTTACAGTCGCGACAGCCAGGCTGGGCAATGCCACACTACCATGGTCTACATTCTACGCCAGGGTCGGGGGGCAGGGAAACCTCTTGCTTACGGAGGACTTTTAAATGCCTTTTGCCAGAGAGCGACACGTTAACACACAAACACAGGCGCGTGCCGGAGCTCTCTGTGAGTGACAGCATCTGCGAGGCGCGCCGTTACAATCAGACACAGCGTTGTTGTTGTGGCCAGGTCATCGGGAAAATGTTTTCGTCCCCTCTAGCACCCGACTAGTGCGGCTAAGAATCGGAGTCTTTATTGCGGCTGCAGGAGGAATCTGATGAGATGCGAAGTTCGTTTTGACACATGTCCAACTAAGACGCTAATGTGTGTGTGTGTGTACAGTTTGTAGGCCATTTCGAAGTGGTCACTCACCCAGGGGCTTAATTTCAGCTGGCTCTGTCTGCGTCAGCGACCCGAAACAAATTTTTCTCACGGCAGGCACACGGCGTCTCGCACACATGTAATTGCTTTGGACGTTGCTACGAGTCACATGCCACCCGACCTCCCAAGTCTACTGAGCAACCGGGAAAAATTACAGGGTGCTTCGAATCTTTTTTAACACTTATATGGGACTATCGTTTTTAATGGAAAAAGAACGGATAATACACTGTAACATTACGACAAATGTGATGTTAATAGCTTCAAAAAGTCTCCACTTGTTCGCCATCGTTGTCAACGCACGCCTGGAATCTTCTCCAGGTGGTCTCCAGAACCCGGAGGCACATTTCTCGTGGTATTGTTGCAAATTCTCTGAAGTGTTAACTTTTTTTGAAGCACCCTGCATTGCACGTACGTACGTACGTTACGTTGAACTTCTTTCGCACCGTACGTAGGCAACCATGCCAACCACCCCGTGGTTTCCCGCGCGCCGCACCCAACGAAGCCATGGGCCGTGCGTGGCCCGCGGGGTCTCCCGCCCGCGCCGCCGCTCTCCGCGCAAACAAAGCGTGGCCGGCTAAACCCCGCCGGGTGTCTCCCAGGAACCTCGCGTTCCCAGAGCGGTGAAGCGGGTGGTGGGGGGCGAGGGTCGTTACCACGGCGATTGCTGCCTCGCGCGGCCGAGCGGGACCACCGCAAGCGGATGTACGGCCTTCCCCCCCCACTCACGGCCTCCCCCCACGGACCCCCTCCCACCACCGCCTCTCTTCGCTGCGCCGTGCCGAGACGCGGGCGTTGTCGGGGTTCTCGGGACCCACGGGAGGGTTCGTGTCGAGGGCGTTGTGGGCTCCGCGTGGGCAGTGCGCGAGTTCACGTCGGGCGATGCCTGCGCCACAAAGTCCCCTCCCCGTTCACATCTGGCCGTACATCTTTTTCGAAAAATGAAAAAATGTCAAAAATTAAAAGACAAACCCCTGCAATCGGGCAATTCTCACTGTTGCCGACTGAGCAAGAACTACGAGCGAGAGCACAACCTCTTTCTGCCAATCGTAAGTCGGCAACCAATCGGCAGCTGGGGGCTTATACCCCAGAGCTGAATTTCAGCCGATAGCAACCTGCTGAGCACAGTAGTCGCCCGTCAGAGGTCGCAACCGGGTACCCAATACCCGTACCCTACCCGATACCCGGCTACCCGTACCCGGCCGGGTACGGGTACCCGTTTGCGACCCTGATGCGGCCGGGTACTGGTACGGGTAGGCCGTGAGTCACTGGTGAGTAACCGTTTGTCACTCATTTCCCAACGTCTTGTCTCCTCACAATTCAAGTTCCTAGAATCAACCCACCCGCGCCTGCAACATGGCTTCATCCCAGAGGTCGCAATCAGGTACCCGATACCCGGCCCGGGTACCCGTTTGCGACCCTGGTGTGGCGGGTACGGGTAAGGAATCAAAACCCGTTTGCGACCTCTTGCCTCCAAGCTCAGGCTCACGACTGCTTAGCTTTCGAGATATGATGAGATGAGGGAAGGAGGGGGGGGTGAAAGTTCACCAAATCTTTGCCGAACTTTGCACACACTCGCTACGATGGGAATCAGCAGTGAGCCTTACGAGGGGTGCAGTGACCCTTGGATGCCCTCTACTCCGTGGGTCATTCAAGCAAACACATGACAGATCTCTGGAAACACGTGGATGGATCTATGGAAAAATGTGGCAGATCTGCGGCCCTGGCAGGGCCACGCATGCACGTGGTCACACGGTGGTCAGCGATTCATTTCAGGTCGTGTCTGTCCAGTTTGGTGGCCCGGAGAATAGTTCCGCACCCGTCACACCGCACGTAGTACACTTCTCGCTCTGGCCGCGGGCCACCTTCTCCAGCCTTGGCAGCGACCCGAAAAATAACGAGTGGGAAAGTAGGCCCTGGGTAAGAGGCGAGGATGCGTGCTCCTCGCCGGAGCGACACGCGGCGGTGTCAGCTGTGAGTGTCTCCCGTGCAAGTGGTGCTGTGTGTATGAGAGGTGTGCTGCTAGTGCTGTGATCCTGTGCTGTTAGTGCTGTGTGTGAGGGGGTGTGTGTTGTTAGTGCTGTAGTCGTGTGCTGTTAGTGCTGTGTGTGAGAGGGTGTGTTGTTAGTGCTGTGTGTGTGAGAGGGAGTGTGCTGCTAGTGCTGTGTGTATGAGAGGTGTGCTGTTAGTGCTGTGATCCTGTGTTAGTGCTGTGTGTGAGAGGGAGTGTGCTGTTAGTGCTGTGTGTGAGAGGGCGTGTGTTGTTAGTGCTGTGATCGTGTTTAGTGCTGTGTGTGAGAAGGAGTGTGCTGTTAGTGCTGTGTGTATGAGAGGTGTGCTGCTAGTGCTGTGATCGTGTGTTAGTGCTGTGTGTGAGAGGGAGTGTGCTGCTAGTGCTGTGATCCTGTGCTGCTAGTGCTGTGTGTGAGAGGGAGTGTGCTGCTAGTGCTGCGATCGTGTACTGTTTGAGACGCGGTGCCAGTGCCGTGCTGTTTGTGCTGTTGGTGTCGAGCCGCAGCCGTAGCAAGATGAGCACAGTTGGCTACGTACGGCGCGAAAGACGTTCAACACACGTAGATGTTTACGAGCGGTGGTTTGTGATTCATGGTTATTGGCGGTGCTCAGTGGTTCGCGGTGATTAGGAATGGCGAGTAATTAGTAATGTTTAGTTAGTGATGGAACTGGAGTGTGTGTGTGTGTGTGGTGAGTTCTAATCAGTGGCGCTTCGTGATGGAATTTCAGTGACACTGGCCAGTGGGACGATTATCTAAAGCAGTCCTAGTTCAACACACATACACACGTGTACTGGTGATCGTGCGATGCATGCGTTGGGCCACATGGTTTGTGATGTGAATGCTGCAGGTGCCGTGCCGCGTGTTGTTCCACGTGGGTTCTGCTGTGCCGTGCGTGTTGTGCGGCGTGTTGTTCCATGCGTTGCACCCTGTGCGTTGTGCCATCTGCGTTGTGCCATCTGCGTTGTGCCATCTGCGTTGTGCCATCTGCGTTGTGCCGCGTGGGTTCTCCTGCGCCGCGTGCGTTGTGCCGCGTGCGTTGTGCCGTGTGCGTCGTGCCACGTGGTCTCGTGACGCCGCGTGCGTTGTGCCGCGTGCGTTGTGCCATGTGCGTCGTGCCACGTGGTCTCGTGACGCCGCGTGCGTTGTGCCGTGTGCGTCGTGCCACGTGGTCTCGTGACGCCGCGTGCGTTGTGCCGTGTGCGTCGTGCCACGTGGTCTCGTGACGCCGCGTGCGTTGTGCCGCGTGCGCCGCGCCACGTGGTCCACGCCGCACTGCTCAGGGCGCCGTGGCGGGCGGCGCGGCCTCGGGTCGGCGGGTCGGTTCGATCTTGGGGCGGTGGCGGCGGCGGCGGCGGCCTCGGCGTCGCCCTCGCACACGTGCACCACCACGCTGGGCGTGCGCTCCGTGCCGGCGTGCAGCTCGTACTTGTCTCCTGCACGGGGAGGGCGGCGCGGCGGGGTGGGGTACAGACGGATGGGGGACGGCGTAAACAGGTGCAGTCTCCCACTCTTGTCGCACCTCCGATGAGCACGGTTGGCTGCGGACGGTGCGAAAGAAGGTCAACACACGTAGAGCCACCAGCGTCCGCTCGACTCGCCTCTCTATCCACGTGCTAGGAATAATAAGGGCCACAGCCTGAAATGTCACATGCGGTGTAGTTTTCCTATTCAGCCCGCAGCGTTATTGACATTGAATGTGTGGAGTTGATATTATTATTATTACGGGGATTCATGTAAATGTATGGGTGTACATGTGACTATGGGTGTCTGTGTCGGTCTATGGGTTTGTCTCAGTGAGTCGATGGATCTCTGCATGGCGCTGAGATTCCTGTCGGAGCCCTGCTTGTTGCTCAGCTCTGCCCAGCAAGACGAGCAATCGGCGAGATGAGCAATTATCGGTTGTTTCATGAGCAACCACCATGGCCACAGAGGCCTCACACCGGTGAAAGCACACGGAGCCTGACTCGAGCATCACACTCACCTCACTCACCCTCACTCTCTCACACACACACTCACACACTCTCACACACACACTCACACACTCACTCACACTCACCCTCACACACACACTCACACACACACTCACTTTCACACACACACTCACTCTCACACACTCACTCACACACTCACTCACACACTCACACACTCACTCACTCACAAACAAAGATCAACAAAGATCCCCCATATAGCCTTAACAGACTGTAGGGGCAAGTGCTGTTAGCGAGCACCTATGAAGGCCGGAACGGTACACGAGGGGTGGGTGGCCAGCACCACGCCCGACCGCCTTTGTCTCCCTAGCGGCGATGTTTACACATCGCACTAGGTACTCATTTGAGGCTGAGTCGACCTAGGGGAGGCCCAGGACCGGTTGAGATAATCGTCACTGGTGCTTTCCGTGAGCGGGAATCGAACCCGGGTCGCTAGGTTCATAGCGCAGCGCGCTAACCGCTACACCACTCACTCACACACACTCTCACACACACACCCTCACTCACACACTCTCACACACACACTCACTCTCACACACTCACACACTCACACACTCACACACACACTCACTCACACACACTCACTCTCACTCTCACACCCTCCCACACACTCACACACCCTCACTCACACACAATCACTCACTCACACACACTCACACACCCTCACTCACCCTCAATCACCCTCACTTACAATGCGAGTCTGTGAGTCTCTATGCGACTCCATGAACCTCAATGTGAGTCTGTGGGTCTCTATGTGAGTCCTTGATCCTCAATGTGAGTCTGTGGTCTCTATGTGAGTCCTTGAACCTTAATGTGAGTCTGTGGTCTCTATGTGAGTCCATAAACCTCAATGTGAGTCTGTGGGTCTCTATGCGAGTCCTTGAACCTCAATGTGAGTCTGTGGGTCTCTATGCGAGTCCATGATCCTCAATGTGAGTCTGTGGTCTCTATGCGAGTCCTTGAACCTCAATGTGAGTCTGTGGGTCTCTATGTGAGTCCTTGATCCTCAATGTGAGTCTGTGGTTCTCTATGCGAGTCCATAAACCTCAAAGTGAGTCTGTGGGTCTCTATGTGAGTCCATGAACCTCAATGTGAGTCTGTAGTTCTCTATGCGAGTCCATGAACCTCAATATGAGTCTGTGGGTCTCTATGCGATTCCATGAACCTCAATGTGAGTCTGTGGGTCTCTATATGAGTCCTTGAACTTCAATGTGAGTCTGTGGGTCTCTATATGAGTCCTTGAACTTCAATGTGAGTCTGTGGGTCTCTATGCGAGTCCTTGAACCTCAATGTGAGTCTGTGGGTCTCTATGTGAGTCCTTGAACCTCAATGTGAGCCCGTATCTGACACCGTTGACCGACAACCTACCGATCTCTACGCCGCCCAATGGGCGTGTCTATGTTTCTCTACGCGAGTCTGTGCCTCACGCCACCGGTCGCACCTCCCGCGATAGGAAATTAGCAGAGAGGAGGAAGAGGAAGAGAAAGGCAAAGGCTGACCGGGTCCCAGCTGCGCGATGGCGCACAGGAGGTCGTAGTTGACGAGCGGCGCGGGGTCGGGCCTGGGCTGCCACCCCTCGGGGGGGGACCCGGGGGGGAGATGAGCCACACGCGGCCCGGCTGGGGTGGGGCCAGCGACGCCCCGGGACTCTGGGGGTCCCCCAT
Organism: Lethenteron camtschaticum; assembly: GCA_018977245.1. NCBI lineage: Eukaryota > Metazoa > Chordata > Hyperoartia > Petromyzontiformes > Petromyzontidae > Lethenteron > Lethenteron camtschaticum. The sequence goes on along the minus strand of MU249617.1, from coordinate 3,127,212 downwards.
CACGGCCTGCGCGACGGGGAGGGAGATAGGGGAGAGGGGTCAATTGGGGTTAAGGGACAGGAGACACCAGGGGGGGGGGGCAAGGGTTGAGGAGAGGGGGACACGGGGTAAGAGGAGCAGAGCAGAGGTCGCAAACGGGTTTTGATTCCTTACCCGTACCCGGCCGCACCAGGGTCACAAACGGGTACCCGTACCCGATACCCGGCCGGGTACGGGTAGCCGGGTATCGGGTAGGGTACGGGTATCGGGTACCCAGTTGCGACCTCTGGAGCAGAGTCAGGAGACGCCAATGTGAGGATATGGACACGGGGACAGGGGGGTAGGAGGAGAGGGAGACAGACAGAGGGAGAGAGAGCTGGGGACAGGGACACTGGGCTTGTCTGCAAGGATGATTCGTGTGGCCAGGTCTGCACCAGCCAGGGCGGAGCCTGGTGTCAGCAGGGCGCAGCCTGGTCTCATCAGGGAGCCTGGTGTCAGCAAGGAGCCTGGTCTCATCAGGGAGCCTGGTCTCAGCAAGGAGCCTGGTCTCATCAGGGAGCCTGGTCTCAGCAGGGAGCCTGGTCTCAGCAAGGAGCCTGGTCTCAGCAAGGAGCCTGGTCTCAGCAGGGAGCCTGGTCTCAGCAGGGAGCCTGGTCTCAGCAGGGAGCCTGGTCTCAGCAGGGAGCCTGGTCTCAGCAAGGAGCCTGGTCTCATCAGGGAGCCTGGTCTCAGCAGGGAGCCTGGTCTCAGCAGGGAGCCTGGTGTCAGCAAGAGGAGCCTGGTCTCAGCAGGGAGCCTGGTGTCAGCAGGAGGAGCCTGGTCTCATCAGGGAGCCTGGTCTCAGCAGGGAGCCTGGTGTCAGCAGGGAGCCTGGTGTCAGCAGGAGGAGCCTGGTCTCATCAGGGAGCCTGGTCTCAGCAGGGAGCCTGGTCTCAGCAGGGAGCCTGGTGTCAGCAGGAGGAGCCTGGTCTCAGCAGGGAGCCTGGTCTCAGCAGAGGGAGCCTGGACAGTGCTCGTGTGGGTGACGAGCCGACGACCATTGATAGAAAGCAACAAAAACAACAACAGCAGGAGCTGTAGACCACCGTGGGGGCTGCACTAAGCCGGAGTCGGGATGATCGGGTTAGGGGTCAAAATACACCGGGGAGTGGGGAGGGGGTGGAGTGGTGATGTGGATTGGCATGGGGGGGGGGGGTACTGTAAGGGGGTCCACCCCAAAGCGCCTGGTTTTGTGGGGGGGGGGGGTGTAAGTTTGTGGGTCACGTGAGGGTGGGGGGCTGTGTGTGATGAGTGTGATACGTGTGTGTGTGTGGGGTGTTGCTGTGTGGTTCTGTGTTGCAGGGAACGGTGGTGATGGTGGTGCGGTATTGGTGGTGGTGCGGTGATGGGGGGGTATTGGTGGTGGTGCGGTGTTGGTGGTGATGGGTTATGGGGGGGGGTTTTGATGGTGTTGGTAGTGGTGCAGTGTTGGTGGTGGTGATGGGTGGTGGTGCGGTGTTGGTGGTGGTGCTGGTGGTGGTGGGTGATGGTGGGCAGCGGTGTTGGTGTAGTGCGGTGTTGGTGGCGGTGGGTGATGGGGGGCGGTGGTGGTGGTGATGGGGGGTGTTGGTGGTGGTGCGGTGTTGGTGGTGGTAGTGCGGTGGTGGTGGTGGTGGTGTGGGGGGTGTTGGTGGTGGTGGGTGATGGGGGGGCGGTGGTGGTGGTGATGGGGGGTTTTGGTGGTGCTGGGTGATGGGGGGCGGTGGTGGTGGTGATGGGGGGTGTTGGTGGTGGTGCGGTGTTGGTGGTGGTAGTGCGGTGTTGGTGGTGGTGGGGGGTGTTGGTGGTGATGGTGGTGGGTGATGGTGGGGACGGTGTTGGTGGTAGTGCGGTGCTGGTGGCGGTGGGTGATGGGGGCCGGTGTGTGTGTTGGTGGTGCTGGGTGATGGTGATGGGAGCGGTGTTCCACGTACGTGTGCCGCGTGCACGTGCAGCGTGCCCCCCCTGGGAGCCGCGTCCGTGCAGCGCCGAGCGCGCTCGCGCCGCCGCTCGGGGCTCGCAAACTGCACCGCGACGCGGGGGGGGGCGCCCCCCCCGCTCCTCCTCCTCTGCCCCCTCTCCTCCTCCTCCTCCTGCACGCGGGGCCACGCCACGCGGCCTCCCTGCGCTCCGAACAGCGCGACGAGCTCAGCCTGCACAAAGACAAAGGTGCCCCTTGTAGCCTTGGGCAGACTTTAGGGCCAAGTGCTGTAAGCGAGTGCCTATTAAGTGTGTGGGGCGGCGTTTGAGGGTGTGGTGGAGCACCCAAAGACCCCCGTATATCTTCTTGGTTCTTTCGGTAAAGTCACGTAGAATGGAAATAATAAATAATAAAATATAACATAATAAAATAATTCTCACGACGTTTCGGCCACAACGCAAGCAGCCGTCCTCAGGTGAAGACCAGGTCTGTCGAGAAGACAGAGTCTGAAGCTTTAAATCGAAATTTAAACCACCCGTACAGCCTGAACAGACTGCTGTTTGTGAGCACCTATTAAGGTCGGCACGGTACACGAGGGGGTGGGTGACCAGCACCACGCCCGGCCGCCTTTGTATCACCAGCGACGATGTTTACACACCGCACCAGGTTCTCATTTGAGGCCGAGTCGACCTAGGGAGGCCTAGGACCGCTTTAGATAATCGTCCCACTGGCCAGTAAGTGCCACTGAAACTCCATCATCACGAAGCGCCACTGATTATAACTCACCGCACACACTCACACTCATGTTGCCATCACTAACTAAACATTGCTAATTACTCGCCATTCCTAATCACCGCGAACCACTGGGGACCGCCCATAACCATGAATCACAAACCAACATACATTTACGTGTGTTGAACTTCTGTCGCACCGTAAGTAGCCAACCATGCTCATCGGAGGTGCGGGACAAGGACGACAAACTCAAGACAAAAGCAGCTCTATGGAAGTTCGTTTTCAATCGAGATCCTCTCAATCACATCGGCGGCACATGGTCGGTTTGGAGCGGTGGCGCAGTCATTAGCGCACTCCTCTGCAACACCGACGACCCGAGTTCGATTCTCAGCCATGGCCCCTATGAGTGGCGAGCGATGCCAGGCGGTGGTGGCGGTGGTGGTGGTGGTGGTGGTGGCGGTGGTGGTGGCGGTGGTGGCGGCGGTGGCGGCGGTGGTGGTGTGTGGTGGTGGCGGTGGTGGTGGCGGTGGTGGCGGTGGTGGTGGTGGCTACACTTCTGCTGCTGCACGTGGCTGCTGGCTGTGATCTCGCATTGTGGAGGCAGCAGCAACAGCGAGGTTTGGTGGATCACCGCCACGCAAATATCGCCAATCTGCCTTCCCTGGCTCGGGCAGGAGAAAGCAGTCGAGCAAGTGGACTCATCGCCATCGGTTTCCGTCTGTACGGGGATAGAGCGTTGCCCCCTCTCGCAAGGCGTGGGCTTTCTCCGAATGCTCTTCTTTCCTTCCACGCGCACGAACCGCTCACGCATTGGCCAGAAACGTCTTTGAGTGACGATCTAACAGTGATAAATAATTCACATGAAGTGTATTATATCTGAAATATGAACTGATCCTGACTTGCCACCAACCTCCGACGGCTCCACCTCCCCATGCTGACGAGGGAGCTGAAGTGAAACCACCCCCGCTGGAGACAGACCGGCTTGGAGAGACTGTCATCCAGCAGTGGATTGACAAGGCAGCTGTAGATTTCACCCATCGGCTGCGGTGTTAGTTCACTTCTCATGTGGCGGTTGCTCTTGCTCCGGTGTCTCTTTACTTCACAGCGGTTCGTCACCGTTGCCTCTGTCCTCATTTTGGTGAGCCAGGCCACTGTTGGCAAATGAGGCTCGAACCAAGCACCCATTTAAGGCTGAGTCGACCTAGGCGATACTCAACTTCAAGTTCTCATTTTCATTTCGTCGATATCAGCCACGCCCCAGAATCAAACTCGTCTGAGGCCGTCGGGTTCGACGGGCAGTGTGCTAACGACTGCGCCGCCAGACACGCACACAAAGACAAGAGGCAAAACTTGCCCCGTGTTGGGGCAAAAGTGCTGTTAGCGAGCACCTATTAAGGCCAGCACGGCATATGAGGGTGCAGTCCTCTGTGAGAGCAGGAGAAGCAGCTCCTGTGCTATCTTGAAGAGGCAGCAGCGCACATCTACCAAGGGAAGACTTGTGGCTGCACCTCAGAGCTCTACATCCTCCCTGACCTGTCCAGGGTGCCACAGAGGATTCCGGGCTCGGAGTGGCCTGTTCAGCCATCTGCGCACTCATCAAAACCCAACAAATGACAAACGTGCCATGGTCATCATCAACTATCATGGACGAACAAGAGAGAGAGGGGGGAGGGTGGCTAACACCACGCCCGGCTGCCTTTGCCTCCCCAGTTGCTGACGTTTACCCACCGTTCACCAGGTACTCATTGCAAGGCCGAGCCGACCTAGGGAAGACTCAGGACCGGTGCAGATATTCGTCACCGATATCGGCAGCGAGCGGGAATCGAACTCGGGTCGCGCGGCGCGCCGGTTAGCGCAGTGCGCTAGAGACGCGCGCGCACACGTCACTCCGCCGTGAGCGGACCAGCCAAGGTCACTCGCAAGAGCCCTTCGCTAATTGACGTGCGCTCCGGGACCGTTTCCCGTTCGCGGCTCCGACTGCTGCTGAGCGAGCGGTCGATCGTCCCTGCGAGGGGCAGAGCAAGATCGCAACAATGACGGCGATGACGGCGATGACGACGATTCCAAAGCATCCAGCAAAGCCACGCAGAGTCCTCACAGACTCCTCTTTGAGGAGGGTCCTGCCACGTTGGGGCCTTTTGGCCGATCACGTTAGAGAGGAAACTGGAAAACCTGCTTTAAAAAACAACCCGTGACCCTTAAAATTATCCATAACGCTAGCCCTAATCCTAACTCCAACCCTATATCCCAACTCGAACCCTAATTCTAACCCTAACTCTGGCCTTAACCATAACTCTACCCTCTACCCAGGGATACATTTCAGTAGAGTCTGTCTGGGTCAGTGCGCCAAAAAATATCTCCAGCACCCAGCACACCACATCCAGTATACGTCTCGCTGTGGGGCTGCGGTGGGTACGTCTACCAGTCACGTGCCACTCGCTCCAGCAGTGCCCACAACGACCCGGAAGATATTCCGCGAGACGTTAAAATTACCGCCGTGCGATATTGTATTTCGCGGCATTCGCGCAAACCGCATCTCACAACGGAGGTGCGGGGCAAAACCACGGCCGACAAGGACGAGCGGAACGGAAGCCGGAGCCAGCGCTACCGACGATTGCCCAGGCGCTGGGGTCTGCCAACCAGTAATGGACGAAAAACTTGCGATGTGACTGATTACAGTCATCACAATTGAGTAATTTTTTGCGGTGTTTCAGTTTCAGTTTCATTTATTTGGTATAGCCCTGTGAGCCATTCGGCTCTTGAATCGGGTGCAACCGCAACAAACAAAAACATGAACATGAAAACATCTTAAAGTGACTATGTACAAACAGAAAATCCAGGAAAAGACAGCAAAATATTGCAGAAAAAGCACCGTACACCAACGCTGTGTGCAAAAATCCCAGTGGGATGCAAATCAAACAACAACAACAACCACAAGACAACTTAGATTAAAGCCATCAGACTAACTCCGTACAAACAAACATGGCCAAACCAAAAAGCGTTTTCGAAATCACCAAAATAAAGCCATAAAAGCAACGTAACAGTGATCATAGGAACTGTGACAAAGTGGCAAAGTTGGCACGCTATGGCCTACTCTCGCGAAGGATGCCGCCGGATCTTTAACGTCCGCTGCGAGGCACGCGGTGTGTTTTTGGATGACGCAAACCCGCAGTATTAATCGGGGCGGCCGCTGGATTCGAACCTTCAACATTTGCAACAAGCGGCGGACGTGCGACCACTAGGCCATGGCGTGGCCCCTTACAAGCCCTGCCTGTCTATACACCTACCCTATAACAATTCCCGATACTACTACTCCACACTACTAACGTTATACCCCTAACCTATGACCCTACCTTATACTACCCCACACCACTAACCCTATACCCCCACCCTACCTTTTACTACCCACAGCACTAACCCTATACTCCTACCCAAAACCCTACCTCTTACTACCCCACACCACTAACCCTATACTCCTACCCTATAACCCTACCTTATACTACCCACACCACTAACCCTATACCCTTACCCTATAAGCTTTCCTTATACTACCCCATACCACTAATCCTTTACCCCTACCCTAATACCCTTCCCTATACTACCCCACACAACGAACCCTATACCCCCACCATAAAACCCTTCCCTATACTTCCCCACACCACTAACCCTATACCCCTACCCAAGAACCCTTCCCTATATTCCGTTACACAGCTAACCTGAAGCTTGTACCCCGAGATCTATCCTTGTCTCTACCCCCAACCTCCACGTGCTTCTCGAATACCCCCTCCCCCCACTCCCACGGGGTCTCCGTGGGGTCCCGCGGGTCCCCGTGAGGCCCGGGGTCTCTCCCCATCTCCTCCTCGAGCCGCGTCTGTGTTGTTTCTATCGCCATTCACGGAGACCCCACTCGGGGNAGGTGAGTCGAGGAGCGAGCGGACGGGAAGCTGCCTCATTCATCCGCGAGTCGATCCACGGCGTCAGATCTACACAGACTCAGAGGTTCATCGACTCACGCAGAGACCCATAAGCCTCACCACATGGAGACCCAGAAACTCGCATAAAGACCCAAATACTCACATACAGACCGTAGCATCACATAGAGACCCATAGACTCGCATAGAGACCTATAACCTCACATAGAGACCGTATACTCACATAGAGACCCATAGACTCGCATGAAGACCCAAATACCCACATACAGACCGTAGCCTCACATAGACCCATAGACTCGCATAAGACCCAAAGACTCACATACAGACCGTATACTCACATAGAGACCCATAAACTCGCATAAGACCCAAATACCCACTTAGAGACCGTAGCCTCACATAGAGACCCATAGACTAGCATAAGACCCAAAGACTCACATAGAGACCCATAGACTCGCATAAAGACCCAAATACCCACATAGAGTCAGTAGCCTCACATAGAGACCTATAACCTCACATAGAGACCGTATACTCAGAGACCCATAGACTCGCATAAGACCCAAAGACTCACATAGAGACCCATAGACTCGCATAAAGACCTAAATACTCACATACAGACCGTATACTCACAGAGGGACCGTAGCCTCACACAGAGACCTATAGACTCACACAGAGGCCAATAGACTCACATAGTCGTATAGACTCACACAGAGACCCATACACTCACATAGAGACCCATACACTCACCCAGAGACCCATAGACACACACAGAGATCCAGACTCACATAGAGACCCAAACACTCACACAGAGACCTATAGACTCACACAGAGGCCAATACTCACATAGTCGTATAGACTCACACAGAGACCCATACACTCACCCAGAGACCCATAGACACACACAGAGATCCAGACTCGCATAGAGACCCATACACTCACATAGAGACCCATATGCTTATACAGAGACCCATATACTTATCCAGATACTTGCAGGCTCACATAAAGACCCATAGACTCACACATAGACCAATAGACTCACACAGAGGCCAATAGACTCACATAGTCGTATAGACTCACACAGAGACCCATACACTCACCCAGAGACCCATAGAAACACATAGAGATCCAGACTCACATAGAGACCCAAACACTCACATAGAGACCCATATGCTTATACAGAGACCCATATACTTATCCAGAG
>MU249617.1:3109432-3111932 GCA_018977245.1 Lethenteron camtschaticum | reverse complement strand
CCAGTATTGTAAAGCCATTGTGTAAATAAATACGTGTGCCTTACTCCGTTGTCCACGCGTCTTCAAGAATACTTCATCTGGCGTCAGAAGAACCAAGAACATGGACACGCGCCAAACAGCTCGAGCCAGGGAACAGCACACGGAAGACGCCGCCGAAATTGTCGAGCCCGAGATGGCCCAACAAGACGACGTGCAGCCGGGGCCGGACGCGTTATTACAGGAGCGTCGCCATGAAGAGGAGCAGCGGACAGACCACCTGAGGCTGGCTCACGAGAGGCTGGCGGAACTGCTCTACGCCGCTGCCGCTACGCTGGAGAACATCACACGGCTGGGGGCTGGTGTCCACCGCGGGGCGAGGAGAACCGGCGTCCGGAGCGCCTTCCCGCCATTTCTGAAGATTCAAATTTTGAATTTCCCGCCATCAACGCGGCGACCGCTAGGGGCGTGGCCAACCTCAACCTGGGGTCCGACATCGGCCGCGCTGGGCTGCCGCATCAACGACGGAGGAGGGCGCGTCATCAAAGCTGCGACAGGCGATGCCATCGGCCGTTCGCGCCGAGACGCAGCCGGGTCGGGGAGACAGCAGCCCACGGGGCTCCACGGCAACTGCTGCACTACATCAAAGGCTGCCCCCGCTTAAAGAATTCGTGGCGCAGAGGGCGACTGGAGCGGCTTCCGAAGACGCTTCCTCGCCCACCAAGAAATGGCTAAATGGACAGACGAAGAAGCTCTCAGCGCCCTGCCGGCGCTCCTGGACGGCGACGCGCTTGCCGCCCTAACATCGGCACCGAAGGAAAGGCGCTCTACATTACCGATGGCGCTGCAGCTGCTGGGAGGGTCTACGGACCATCGGCGGAATGCAGACAGGAGTTCTACGACCGCAAGCGGGGAGAAAAGGAGTCGCCCTGGCGTACCGAACGAGCCTCCTAGCGATGGCCAAGTCGGCCTTCCCCGTATGGATGACGACGGCATCGACGCTATGGTAACGGAGAAGATACTCCTCCTGGCTGACGATCTTGACATCGCTGTCGTCGCACAGGAGGACGCGGAAATGACATCGCTCCAGGCGGCGCGGCTCCTCCACGCAAACCTCCTGTCGCTTCGGCGGAAAGCCAGCAGGGCATCGGCGGGCGTGCGGTGGCTGCAGCCACCCTTCCGACGGAGGAACTCTACGCCGTCGACCACCGACGGCAACGGGCGACGAGTGCACGGCCGGGCCAGGACGGGTCGGGCCGTTCCGACCATTCGTCACCTCCGACGTCGCTCCCGCGGTGTTTTAACTGCGGCGTCCGGGCCACATCGCCTCGGGTGCCGCTCTCCTCGTCAGCGCGGGACGACACCTCACCGGGACGACGGGCCTCATCCCAAGCTCCACCATCAAAAACCGGCGAGTCGCGGCACCCCACACGTTTGGCCCACACACACACCCGTCACGCACTCAAACACCGCGACGAGAGGGGGGCCGGTATCACGCACCATCGCACCATCACGCACCACTCCGGGTACCCATATCGAACCCGGCCAGTGGTCCGTGCTGGCCGATCGTGTGGTTGCCGCATCGTCGGGGTCGTCGGCCGTTGTAGGATATATCGACGGGGTGGAAGTGCGCATCCTGGTCGATACGGGAGCATCGGCGACTATTATTTCGGAATTAATTTATAATATTCTCCCTGTCCGGAGTCGTCCCTTGATGCCAGTTAACATACCATTCTATGCGGCTAACGGGGCTCACTTGGCATCATCGGACAAATTCGTGCCCAAATTTGTATCGGGGAAATAAAATTGTCTGGGCCGATTTTTGTTTCTTCCTCGCTGGCGGTTCCGTGCCTGCTGGGGACGGACTTCCTGGCCAAAATGCCGATTGTAATTTTGATCGACCAGGGGTGCATAGAGCTTCCATCGGGCAGACGCATGGCGTTTCTGCCATCACCGGTTGCGACTCGGACGGCGTTCGCGACGGTGCCGGCGTTCGTGGAGAGAACGGTACGCGTTCCTCCGGGAACGCAAATGTTGGTACCCTTGAAACTTCGGCGGCCCCTCGTTAAGGGTGCTGGGGCACAAGGGGTACTGTTGGGACCGTCTAGGCCGGGGTTAGTGGACCTGACTTACTACCGGCCCAGACCATAGTGAGAGGGATGGTGAACCCTTCATCGCGGTCCTAAATGTGGGCTCGCGGACGGTGGTGCTCCCACAGGGGACCGTGCTTGCTCACGCAACGCCGGTGCCGTGTGAGGAACCCGCCGTAAATTCCGTCAACACTGTCCCTGCGTCGCGACCGCGTTCGGACAGCGATGAAGGGTGGCTCGAGGCGCTTTGTGCGGGATCGACGGACCTGTCCGATTCAGAGCGTCAACAACTTAAAACATTACTGCGAGAATTTTCCGACGTTTTTAGTCGAAATAAGTATGATTTGGGTTGCACTCACTTGCTGCGTCACCATATTGACACGGGTGACAGCGCGCCAATTCGCCAAAATCCGTTTCGGTTGAGTCCCGCCGAA